>OY987255.1:100385109-100598842 GCA_963920725.1 Rhamphomyia laevipes | reverse complement strand
ATAATCAACACAAAATTATTAAACCTCCGTCGGAACACTCTCATTCCCCTGTAGCACATGAAAAATTTATTGCCGAAACCAACAATACCATTAAAATTACCGCAAAAAACACCGATCTTCCGCCGTCAGTTTTGATAAGGGAATCGATTGTTACTGCACCAACCAATTTACGTGCATATATTCCTACTAAAGAAGCCCAAAAAATAAAAATTCATCGTCCATGGGCCAATAACTTCAATGAGCCAGACGATCTTCATAATATAAATTTTCCGGAAGAAATTAGATATCTTGAGGGAGAGTTATTCATTCTTAGTGAAGAAGATTTCGATGATGAAAAGATAATACTTTTAGGAACTAAATCTTCTTTAAAACTCCTTGGGAAATCCAGTTGTTGGATTATGGATGGAACTTTTGATGTAGCTCCATCCATTATGCGCCAACTGCTTTCTATACATGGGAGTGTTGAAGGTGAAATAGTTCCTTTGGTATTTTGTCTTATGAGCAAAAAATCAAAAAAACACCACGTATTTTTTAATATTCGTAAAATTGCCTTAGAGAACGAAATAATTTTAAATCCACAGCACATAATTTGCGACTTCGAAAAGGCAATCGTTTCATCTGCCAAAGCATTCTTTCCTGAGACATCTTTCAAAGGTTGTCTTTTTCATTTTGGCCAAATAATTTGGAGAAGGGTCCAAAAAGAAAGATTAGCTACTAAATTTGGAACTCTGAATCATTTGCATTGCAAATAAGTATGACAAAAAGTTTAGCTTTCGTGTCTCCTAATTAAGTCTCTGCTTATTATTCAAAATTAAATAAAAAGTTTGATGACGAAGACGCAAAGCAGATTGGCCTATGGTTTAAAACCAATTATATAGGTGATTTAAACGTTCGGCCCAAGTACAAACCAGAATTTTGGACAGTAGCCGACCCTGTCACTGAAAATTTTAAACATACTTTTCCCAGAACCCAGAATAGTGTCGACGCATGGCACCGTCGCCTCAAAATAGTTGTAGGGAAACGACATGCTGGTGTGTATAAAATTGTGAAGGATTTAGGCAAAGAATTAATTGTAGCATTGTCGAATATTGAAAAGCTGAAAAATGGCTATAAATTTCCAAGGAAAGTAAAACAAATTCAAAAAAATAAAAAAATAAAAAGAGTAATAAAAAACGTCAGAAACTCAAAAAAATCGAATTTTTAAAACGTATTGCTTATAATATTTATTTAAATTAATATTAATTTTGTATTTATCAATGAATTTTGTTTTTTATTATTATAATTTGAAATAAAAATTTAATTTACTAAAAGTTATGGTTTTTATGTGATTTTGTGATTATTATTATGTATTTATGAGAATTTATAATTAAGGTATTTTATAAAGAGAGATTGTGCTATAGGAGATTTTTTTCACACTTGAAATTATGTTATTATTGCATTTATAATCCGAGTTTCATACTATTTAATGAATTTTATTTTCCTTGCAATGGATTTTCTTGCGATGAATTTTTTTAGTGATTAATTTTCTGCGATGAATTTTTTAGGGGTATGAAGTTTTCTTGCGAAGAATTTTCTTGTGATCAATTTTCCGCGATGAAATTTACTTGTACGAATTTTGCTAACGATTAATTTTCTACTATAATTTTTTCTTGGTGTAATGTTGGGTGGTGTATGGTCGAATTGTTCCATCCAACGGTGGTGCAGGTGCAGCAATTAGTGAATTCGGTGAGTATATATATGATGCTCCTATAGCATAAATATATAGAACTGATGATGGCTATCTAGACTCTATGATCTATGTAATACCTGGTCCAGAACCTTAGCACTATTGGCCGCTGGTTACGAATGAGTTTGTAGCTTTCTAGGCCGATCTCAGTATAGTTTAGTTGAATAGATTAGCGCGTAGCAGATGTATTGCAAAGAAACTACAGGTTTGACTTTGGATTTAAAAGTGACTTTACTTTATTTCAATTGATTTCTTTTATACCCTAAATTTTACTAATACAAATATAGATTCTTAAATATTCTATTACTAATTATTTGCTAACACTAGCAATTTAAATATTTTATTGAAATTCTTAGGAATTTCAATATTAAGAATGTACTTATATTCATAATTATATTTTTTAAATAAAATATAATCATGACCTAAGCTAAACAAATGATGCATATTTTTCATGATATGTTTAGGGGCATACGTCACACCACCCTTCCTGCGGGAAAAAAAGGAATGTTCCCTAAGTAAATTTCTACTTTCTACTGTTAACATATAATTTTCTTTACAAACTTAGTTTCAATTATTATTATTTTTTCATATACAAACTTACTATTAAAATTTTTCTTAACTCATTAAAAAAAAATTCCTTAGCCTATTTTTATATTTTTTTTTCTTTTTATAATATCATTTTTGTTTATTTATTTATTTCATTATTTTTAGTACAATTATTTTCTTATGTAATTTTCTTTTCAATATATTTTTTATTATTTTTTTTCTTCAATATAATTTTTTTTGTTTTTTTTTAATTCTTACTAATATTTTTTTTCACTATAATTCATATATGTTTTTTTCCAATATAATTCTTACAGTTTATAATATATTTTTTTTCTTTTCTCTTTAATAAATTTTTTATTGGCAAAATCTTTTTATATATATATAAATACTGTATTTTATTGAATACTTGTTCATTTTATGTTTTTACTTTTCTACATCATATATTCTTTAAGTATATAATTTAAAATATTTTATTAATGTTTGTTTCATGCTATCCTAATTCTATTAAAATTATCATTTTATACTGCTATTAATATACTATTGATTATCATTAACACTACGCTTCATTAACTTATTACGAAATACTATTCTTTGTTAAAATGTTAGTTAAATACTACTGGTTATGCAAAATTATTTCATATGTCCTACTATATTATATTCTTCCATTTATCCTATACTATATTCTATTTATTGTACTTTACCTATTCTATTACCTATTCATATATTACTTATTCATATAGGGTTTCCAGGCGTCTTCTTCCCCCTAAAAATTTATTTAAAAAAAATCCTAATCTTCAGATATTACCATTAAATAGACATAATAAGGTTTCAACCTATTCTTATGTACTATGATCTTTTTTCTACTGTTTTTTTTCACAATTTACTTCCTCTGTATTTACTACTTCATATGCACTAATATATATTGGATCCAACTTTTTACTATTTTCATTTTTCAGTAATACTAAAACTAAACTACCTATTTCATATGTACTGTTTTTAACTTTGTAATCTTTATCAAATCTATCTTTTCGTTCTAATTTCTTTTTTCCTAAGACTTCCCTAGCGGGTCTATGTACTACTTGTAATTTATTTTTTTAAGTCTTTACTGTAATCTTCATAGTTGTATAGTGGTTCTACTTTATTGGTGAGATTTTATGATAATTTACATTGCTTTCCATAAACTAATTCGTATGGTGTATATTCTGTTTAAGAATGCACCGCTGTGTTGTAACAAAACGTGTAATATGGTAACCATTTATGCCAATCGGTGTAACATACGTTCTTAAATATGCTCCTAGAACTTTATGAGAATTTTCTAGTGCTCCTATTCTTTAATAGTGGTATGTGGTTGAAAATAGTTGTTCTACTTTTAGTATTTTACACATATCCTTGAACACATGGCTCATAAATTCTGTTCCCTGATCTGAAGCTATTTTCTCGGTACTCCGTACTTTAAAATGAAATGTTCTACTAATCCTTCCGCTTGTGACGGATACCTACCAAATGTATATATGTATATATATAAATATATATATATATACATATATCAAACTGATAAATATCATAAGATTAATTGAAAAAACATATACAATTATTATATTCAAAAATATAATATGTATCGTTTAATATTTTGGTGTAGGTGTCACAATATTTCATATACAAAGCGACCTACCGCAAATGTGTGCATTGTGCATTGTACATATATACATATTTGTACGAAAGTACTTATAATTAAAAATATGTATATATGTGCATATGGATTTCGGGTTATGCACATTTAATAAATATTGGAATGTGCATAATAGGCTAAATGGCACATTTGGTTGATATTATATTTTTCCCAAGAAAAGGGCTATTTCGCTGGCGCAAGCAGATATTAGAATTCATAAGAATTATTGTAATGTTAATTACAACAACACTGTAATTAGTTTTAGGGTATAAAAAGAGCTGTAATGAATTGAATAAAATCACTTATTTGTCAACCAGCAAACTGTTGTGTTTAATTCCTTAATTGGCTACTCGCTAATAAGAATAAACTAAACTTGCTGAAACCAACTGGCATTGGCTCTGATAGCTAAGTCCAGATTAACTATAGGCAATCCGCTGTAGTTATTGGTAACAGCAAATAAGAAGAATTAAAGGCTATAATAAGATATAGCACTTCAGGTGAACAACTATAGGCTATCCGCTGTAGTATAGGTACAGGGCAACGTTGGGCAGAGGACCAGCCAACGTTACATGGCGATCCTGCCAGGAGCTGGCAAACCATTGAAGGAGATACTATGCGAAGATAGAGCCGCTGGACCACGTCCAATCACAATCGAGGAATACCGCAGTAGAATTCAACCGGCACCAGCACCAGAGAAGACAACGGCACCGGCTGAGCCGATAAAGATAAAAAAACGAGGAGGAAGACGGGTGAAGGCAAGGAAGGCTATAGGAAAGTTAAAGCGACTACAACGCCTTGCAGTGACACCGGCAGAAAAAGAAAAATTTACCATACAGAAAAAAGAATTACAAAAAGCTGAAAAGTTAAGACAAGACGAAAAAAGAAAATTGGACACCCTGTTCAACAATTGTTTTCAGGCAATGTCAAAATAATTTTGTATATATATAGTAAAAAAAAAAAATAATAATTAGAAAAACAAAAAACTATATGAAAAATATATACAAATTAAAATACATATAGGAATATATATATCTTCCACATTACATATATAAATATTTTTTTTGTAATGGATTACCGGGTGGTTCAGTATGGATCCCCGTTATTTTTAATTATCATTATTAATAATGATAATATCATATTTATTGAAAACACCAGTATATTTGGATTTTCAAAATCATCATGAATACGCATTTTATACAATATTACCAAGAAATTTTTTTTAATAATAAAATTTGATCATTAATAAATATGTAATAAAGAAATAAATAAATATTATTTAGTAAAAAACAAAATAATTTAACTATAAAATTTAATAATCATTAATGAATAAATAAATAAATATGCTCTAATTTAATATTTTTGTTGAAAAAAAAAAATCTTTTAATAATAATTAAAAAAAAAATATATATATAAATAAATAAATATATCAATAAAATGAAATATCAATAAATAAAAGAAAAAAAAACAACAAAATAAAAATATATATCTTAAATCATTTCTGAAAAATATTTAATCATTCATTTACTCATTATACTTATTATTCTACTTTCGGAAAAATTCTTAAGATCTCCACTCTTCCGCCATGGGCCAAACAGCCACAAAAGAAGAGGAAATCCTCATAAATAATAATGCGGGAGCTTCAAATAATAATATAGAAACAACTAGAAATAGGGAATACACTGATTTTCAATTAATAATTATTATTTTAGCGTTAGTAATAGTAATATATTTTGTCATTTATAAAGCAAAACAGTATCTAGACAAAACAATAAAACGGCAAATCACAATTGCCGCAGTTTAATTTTTTTTATATATATATTAGAAAATCTTTATATTATAATGTCAGGTCCCGTATATAAAGTTATAGATATAATAGAAAAAGCTGAAAATCCCATAATAATAAATATAGATATAAGGTTTTTAGCGGTACCTAACCAAATTTTAAACGAAGAAGTTTGGGATATCTTTCAAAGAATCGACGCACTGTAAAAAAAAAAAATTAAGGAAGGAAATTTTATATTAACATTAGGGAAATAATTAGGGTTTAAGTATTAGATAAGAAAATTTGTAGTTTTTACATATCGGTTTGTTGGTTATTCGTAGTTTTAAATAGTTTTAAATTATTAGACCATTGTAGATTTTCAATTAAGAATATTTTTAAGAACATTTTAAAATTTTTAGAATACATAAAATAATTAGAATGGTAATTAATAAAATAGATAATGTTAAGTATTTTAGATGTTGAATTAAGTAATTTACAAAGTATAATTAAAAATTTTAAGAAAACACCTAATAGACAATATAGTTCAAGGTATATATTAAGGAAATTAGCTTATGTTAAGGAAGTTAGAGAAACTTTTTCTAAAACTTGGCAGGTATTATATACGTTAAATAAGGATTTAGCGTTACAATACAAAGAAAAATTTGAAAAAATATATGCATAAAAAGCATATTAGATTCAAAATCAGTTGAATTTTTAAATACAACAGTAAGAGAAGACAACGAAAGCGACGAAGAAGATTATAAAGAAGCAGAAACAACTGATAATATTGAAACTGCAAATACTGAAGAAATAAAAAGAGATATTCCAATACCAACAACTGAAATTGATAATACTGAGGAAACAAAACCAGATAATAATATTCCAATAACCACAATTTCAACAACAGACATGACTAGTTTTGATTTTAATGTAGCTCAAAAGTTACCAACTTTAACTTTTGATAAGGATGAAACTCGTGAAGAAAAAATTCGAGATTTTGTGAACAGCATAGAATTTTATCACGATATTTTAAAAACAGAAGATAAAGCTATTTTAGTAAAATTTCTGATCAAATGCAAAATACAAGGAAAAGCATTGACAGAATTAGGAAATACCGAACCAAAAAATTTTGCGGAATTAAAGCAATTACTAAAAACAAAATGCGGAAGTAAAGATTCCATAGAGATAATTCAAACAAAACTAAGTAACATCAAACAAGGAAATAGACCATTAAGGGAATTTACCAATGACGTGGAAAATTTAATTGCACGAATGACAGATCTAGAAGTCAGTGCACAAAGCGAAACAGAAAGAGCTGCTCTAACAACAGCCAACAATCGTAGAGGATTGGCATTTTTGAAGAAAGGAGTGAACGAGAGATACAGAATTATCTTGGATAGTGCGCGTCACAAGGATTTTAAGGACGCAATTCAACATTTATTAGAATTAGATCCAGGAACAACAGAAATAGTGAGATATATTGGAAATAACAACCGGCCAAATAACGAAAACAATAATAACAGATTTAATCAAAATAATAACAGATTTAACCATTTTAATCGGAATAATTATAATTATAATAATAACATAAGGAGAAATAATAATTATAATAACAATAATAATTATAATAATAATAGATTCAACAATAATAGAAACAATAATAATATTAATAACAATTATAATAATAACAATAATAGAACTTCGGGAAATAATACCAATAATAATTTTAACAGTAATAATAACAGAAATTACAACAATAATAACACAAATTTTAATAGGAATAATAAATACAATTTTAATAGAAATTACAATAACAATACTAATAATAATAATAATAATTATAACAATAATTATAACAGGAACAGAAATTATTCTGAAAATAGACATCAAAATGGACATAATAATTCAAATAATACAAATATTATCAATCCAGCAAATCCAAGGATTTTGGCGATTACAGAAAAGGGAAACGAGCAACCCACCGAGGGGGAAGCCAACCAATCGGTAGGGGAATACAACATGTAGGCGAAGAAAATGAAATTGTTTTGACATTAAATATTTCAAACGGACTGTACGTAGACATAAATATAAACAACATTAAAGCAACATTTCTAGTAGACACAGGAGCATCAATTTGCGCGATTAAAGAAAAAAATTTAAAAAACAGTACTTTAAATACAAATAACGTAACTAGAATTCATGGTATTTCGGGACATTTGGAAACATTAGGAACTGCTATTAACCAATTAGACTTTCGATCAATACATATTGATTATGAATTCCACGTAGTTAAAGATGATTTTCCCGTACCTGTAGATGGTATTTTGGGAGCAAATTTCTTAAAAACCTATCAAGCTAAAATAAATTTGGAAAAATTTATATTAGAACTTACAATAAATAATGAACAACTTATTTTACCTATATTAAGTAAAGACAATATTAATACAATCACAATCGCACCGCGATGTGAATCGACATATTGGTTAAGTACAGAATTAAAAGACGAACGCATATTTCATCAAACCGAATTATGCGAGGGGGTTTTCATGGCTGGATCTATATCCAAAGCCATAAATGGTAAAATACCAATTAAAATATTAAATACTAGAGAAAGTAACGTAAAATTAAACTGGGTGGAACCAGAATCATATAGTCCAAACGACCATTATATTTTAAATTACGAAGTATCAAAACAAAACTCAAAAACACGATTAGAAAAATTATTAAAAGAAATAAATTACGATACACTAAATACCGAAGAAAAAGAATGCGTACAAAATATTTGTACAAAATTCAATGACATTTTTCATTTAGATGGAGACTCACTGACAGTAACTAACATTGGTAACGCAAAAATTCAACTTAAAGAAGGTACATCACCGAAATATACAAAACCATACAGAATACCTCATTCACAAAAAAAGGATATACAAGATGAAGTTCAAAAAATGCTAGATAGTAAGATAGCTGAACCATCAATTTCTGCTTGGAATTCACCAGTACTGATAGTACCAAAAAAGAAAGACCCTGTTACAGGATTACAAAAATTTCGAATGGTAATAGATTATCGAAAAGTGAATGACGTAATAGAAGATGATAAATTCCCACTACCAAATATCACAGATATTTATGACATGGTAGGAGGTGCAAAATATTTCTCATGTATTGATTTAAGTCAAGGATATTATCAAATGGAATTGGATGCAGAAAGTAGACCATGCACTGCTTTTTCAACAGAAAATGGACATTTTCAATTAACTCGACTACCAATGGGTTTAAAAATATCACCCAGCTCATTTTCACGAATGATGTCAGTAGCTATGTCAGGTTTGACATACTCTAGATGTTTCGTATACTTAGACGATTTAATAATATTCGGAAATAGTTTAGAAAGTCATAATAAAAATCTTATGCAAGTTTTTCAAAGACTTCGAGAAGTAAACTTAAAAATACATCCTGGAAAATGTAGCTTTCTAAGGAAAGAAGTATTATATTTAGGACATTTAATTTCGGAGAATGGCATTTTGCCAGATCCATCAAAATCTGATTCAATTAAAAATTTTCCACAACCTAAAAACTCGGACGAAGTTAGAAGATTTGTAGCTTTCGCTAATTACTATAGAAAATTTATTCCAAATTTCGCTACAATTACAATTCCACTAAATAAATTACTTAAAAAAGACGTTAAATTTACTTTTAATTCAGACTGCATAGAAGCTTTCGAAACAATCAAAGAAATTTTAATAAGTCCAAAAATATTGCAATTTCCAAATTTTGATGAAGAATTTATATTACGAACTGACGCATCGGGTTTTGCTCTAGGAGCAGTACTTTCTAATAATGACGACAGACCGATTGCATATGCAAGCAAAACGTTAAATAATGCTGAGAAAAATTATAGCACTATAGAGAAGGAATTATTAGCTATAGTATGGGCTATTAAACATTATAGACCATATCTATTCGGTAGACGATTCAAAATCTTAACTGACCATAGACCATTAGTTTATCTATTCTCTCTAAAAGAGCCATCATCAAGACTGACGAAATTTAGGTTATTGTTAGAAGAATATAATTTTTACGTTGAATATTCACCAGGCAAGGAAAACTGTACTGCAGATGCATTGAGTAGAATAAAAATATCATCAGATGACTTAAAAATTTTGATTGTTACAACAAGATCTAAAGCAAATAATAAAGAAATTGATAAAACTGATAAACCAGAAGACACAGATGAAGAAATTATAAACGAGTTATTAACACCACCACCGACAGGATTAAAACTTATTGAATTAAAAATAGTTGATAGTTTCGATGAAGAAATATCTAAATTAAAAAATCAACAGGATATTATTATGGGTCCAAGTAAAGTTTTAGCTTATATTCCAAAGAAAAATTGTTTATTAATGATTAAACCAAACGATAGCACCAAAAATCAATCCGCAACATTCGGCAGATTGCTGTGGAAGGATGTGCAGGAAATCACTGGTCCATTAAAATTAGAAAAGTTATATATTACAAGAAATGAATTATTAAAATTATCAGACGGCCGTCGACAAAATAATTTGAATAATATGAAAAAGAAATTGAAAGAAATGTTTAAAAATACAAGTATAAGAATACAAATCATGAAGGATTTAATAAGGATAACTGACCCGGCAATGAAGAAACTATTGTTAAATGATTATCATATACTACCAACTAGTGGACATGCAGGCATAAATAGAATGATTAAAAATATAAAGTGTAAATACTTCTGGACAGGAATGCAGGAGGATGTAACAACATTTATAAAACATTGCGAAGTATGCCAGAGAAATAAACATATTAATGTTAAAAAACAACCAATGGTCATAACATCAACTAGTGAAACAAGCTTCGAAAAAATTTATGTAGATTTAGTCGGACCATTAGATGAGACAGCTGACGGATATAAGTACATACTCACAATACAAGACGAATTAACAAAGTTCATAGAAAATGTTCCACTTAAGAACAAAGAAGCGAACTCTGTGGCACAAGGACTCGTAGAAAATTTTATTTTAAAATATGGAGTACCAAAGAAAATTGCTTCAGACCAGGGAACAGAATTTATGAGTATTGTTTTCAAAGAGATGTGTAAAATGCTAAAAATAAATCAAATGTTTTCTACAGCTTACCATCACGAGAGCATAGGAGCGTTGGAAAATTCACATAAAGTATTAGGAGCATACTTAAGAACATACGTCACGGAAAATCATGCAGATTGGGATAAATGGTTATCATATTATACATTTTGCTATAATACAGCTGTACACTCTGAAACTGAATATACACCATACGAACTTGTTTATGGAAAGCAATGCAAATTACCTTCAAACCTCACTAGAGAAGTTGAGCCACTTTACAATTATGAAGACTATAATATAGACCTGAAAAATAAGTTACAAATAGCACATAGAGATGCAAGAGAAATTTTAGGAAGAAAAAAGTTAGATAGGAAAAATAGGTTTGATAAAGATAATAGAGTAAAGGATAGTACATATGAAATAGGTAGTTTAGTTTTATTAAGAAACGAAAATAGAAAGAAATTAGATCCTATTTATATAGGACCATACGAAGTAACAGGTAATGAAGGTGTTAACTGTGAAATAAAAACAGACAGAAAGAAAATTTTAGTACATAAAAATAGGTTAAAACCATACTATATATATTTAATGCTAGTAAACGAAAAATAAAATAAAAAAAAAAATAAGGGGGAAGGGGACGCCTGGAAACCCTATATATATATACATATATATATTTTCAACTCATGAATCATTATTAAAAATAAGAATGAAATTACTAGTTATAAACATTATAGATATAAAAATTATTAAAAGTAAAATTGTTAGGTAAATAGAAACTACATATAAAATTTCATAAAGTAAACTAATATAAGAATTATATTGACAACTAGCTATCGTTAAGATAAATATAATAACCAAATTATATTGTTATTATTGATTTTAAATTTTAATCGAAAACAAGTAACAAAAGAAAATACTTGACGACAGGAATTTTTTCGAAAATTAAGGATAATGAATATATTAAAAAAAAATGAATTTTATATTTATACACATATTAAGAATAATGAATTTTATACTTTATTTTTAAGAAGAAAAAGAAAAAAAAAATATACCTATAAGTTGAAAAAAAATAAGAAAAAAAAAAAAATCTTAAGATATAAATATTAGAAATTGCTATGAATGTAAGAAAATTTTTATTGTAAGAATAATGTAAGATTCGAATATATGTTTGCGCTAGGGAAGGATATTGCAAAGAAGGAATCTTTTAGTATAAGATTCCTCCTTTTCCGCCAGGAGGGGTGGTGTGACGGATACCTACCAAATGTATATATGTATATATATAAATATATATATATATACATATATCAAACTGATAAATATCATAAGATTAATTGAAAAAACATATACAATTATTATATTCAAAAATATAATATGTATCGTTTAATATTTTGGTGTAGGTGTCACAATATTTCATATACAAAGCGACCTACCGCAAATGTGTGCATTGTGCATTGTACATATATACATATTTGTACGAAAGTACTTATAATTAAAAATATGTATATATGTGCATATGGATTTCGGGTTATGCACATTTAATAAATATTGGAATGTGCATAATAGGCTAAATGGCACGTTTGGTTGATATTATATTTTTCCCAAGAAAAGGGCTATTTCGCTGGCGCAAGCAGATATTAGAATTCATAAGAATTATTTAAGAATTATTGTAATGTTAATTACAACAACACTGTAATTAGTTTTAGGGTATAAAAAGAGCTGTAATGAATTGAATAAAATCACTTATTTGTCAACCAGCAAACTGTTGTGTTTAATTCCTTAATTGGCTACTCGCTAATAAGAATAAACTAAACTTGCTGAAACCAACTGGCATTGGCTCTGATAGCTAAGTCCAGATTAACTATAGGCAATCCGCTGTAGTTATTGGTAACAGCAAATAAGAAGAATTAAAGGCTATAATAAGATATAGCACTTCAGGTGAACAACTATAGGCTATCCGCTGTAGTATAGGTACAGGGCAACGTTGGGCAGAGGACCAGCCAACGTTACACGCTACCGAATTTGCTTCTTTGTTTTTCAATGGAACGTTTTCTATGAATTTCGTCAATTTATCTTGTATGGTAAGTATATATTTATAACCTTCTGTTGTTTCATCTAATGGTCCCACGAGATCTATATAGATCTTCTCGAAACTTGTTTCGCTGGTTGATGTTATGACCATTGGCTGTCTTTTCATATTGATGTGTTTGTTTCGCTGGCATGTTTCGCAATGTTTAACGAAGGTTGTTATATCTTCCTGCGTCCCTGTCCAAAAGTATTTGTATTTAATATTCTTAATCATTCGATTAATTCCTGCTAGTATGTGATAATTGTTTAATAATAGCTTTTTCATTCCTGGGTCAGTTATCCTTATTAAATCTTTCATAACAGTTATTTCTATATTAATGTCTTTAAATAGTTCATTTATTTTCTTCTTCATATTATTTATATTATTCTGTCGACGGGCGTGATTTAGTTTCAATAATTCTCCTCTTGAGATATATAATTTTCTTACTTTAAATGGAACCATGATTTTCTGCACGTCCTTCCACAGCAATCTGCCGAATGTTGCGGATAAGCTTTCAGTGCTATCGGTTGGTTTTACCATTATTATACAATTCTCTTTTGGTACGTACGCTAATATTTTGTTTGGACCCGTAATCATATCTTGATAACTCTTTAATTTCTAAATCTCCTCTTCGAAATTTGGTACTATTTTTAACTCGATTAATTTCAACCCTATTAGTGGTGGTGCTAGTAATTCCTTTATAACTTCCTCATCTGTTTCTCCTTTATCCTCTATTGGTTTAAGAAGTTAAGGCTAAGAGAGATCCAGACCAACTTAAGTTTAGCACATTTTGTAACCTTTTTCAAAAACATGTTTGTATTTACTTATGCGCACATTATCGCCTATTTTGTATTTGCCGTCGGTAAATTGTTTAATATGTGAATATACAGTCGAGAGTAAATATTTAGAATTTTGTTTTGTAACATCATATGGTCGCATTTTTATTGTACGATGTTTTTTATGATTATATTCATTAATTAATTGTTTTACTATATTAAAGTCCTATTAAAACGTTTAACTATTGATGCTTTTAAAGAACTGTATATAGAATAATGATTTATGTTATTTTTTTGCATTAAATCTTTAAATATTTTATTAAAGAATTCAGTTCCATCATCTGTTTGAAGATATTCAGGTTTTTTGCCAGTTTTGAAAATTATATTCATTGCTTTAGTAACCTCTTTACCAGTTTTGTTTTTAATTGGAATTGCCCAACCAAATTTTGAAAATGTATCAACTACTGTTAAAAGATAACGATAATTTTTATTAGATTTCGCATATGCACCCATTTCAACTAAATCAACTTGCCAAAGATCATCAAAACCCTTAATAATAACACGTCGTCTGGGAAAGTTTTTTCGAGCTGGTCTATGTAATTCATTGACAACATCATTTTTACTCATTTTGATGCAAAATGTTTATGTTACTATTAGTTATATATATATATATATATATTTAACATTCACTCATACTTTGGCACAGTATTTACTTTAAAAGGTGTAGTAATAATTGTTATGTTTTCATCGTTGTTTTTTGCATCTGCTATAATTTTTAAATGGTTAAATATAAAAGTTTCAAATGTTTCATATTTTTCTAGCAAAGCTCTTTGTTCTTTTTGCAAAATATCTATTACAAGCTTAGCCTTATTCTCAATTCTATCATCAGTATAACATTTTGTTGCAGCATCATTTGTCTGAACAGGTTGATGAAGATTAACAATTCGTTTATTTTGGATATCACAATCATTTTTCTCATTCAATATAAATCCAATTCCATAAGGTCCAGTTGGTCCAATAGGTCCTGATGGTTTTCAACAATCCTACTATAATAAAATCAATCAACCATTACTCGGTAATGCAGGATTTCTCGCACTCGGATCAATTATTGTAATAGATTGTTCTCACCAAAACGAATTGATTAAAGCGGGACCGGTTGACGTAAAAATTGAGCTTAAAACTTCTGAAAACATCCCTGATAAAACAACAGCTTTTTGCTTATTAATTCATGATAGAATCGTTGAATATAATTCGTTGACAAGTGAAGTTAAAAAATTAACATAAATAATGACAATTTATCAAACAAAAATATCTATTAATAACTTATTTGGTAATATGAATAAATATTAAAAACTGCTTTCATCATCATCGCAAAGGATGTTGTGCATTATAAAACAATTTTGTAGATGCTGCTCTGATCAAACTTAAATTATATAAACAAATATTTTATGCATATAAAATGATGCTATATTGCATATTTCTTATCTTGCGCAGACTTTTTGATCATAAGAAATTTAGTGATTTTTATTAAATTATTCAGTTCAAAAGAATATTTAGTGAAGATGGATGGAAAAAATAAAAATATAACTTTAAAAAAAATCTCATATGGAATTCAAGGGAGTTCCATTAAATCTTTAAAGGACAAAGTTTCCAATATGGTATCAACATCATCATCATCATCGACCAGTTCATCTAATATTAAATATAAAAAATTATAATTTAATTGGATAAAACATATAATAAAAACATATTTTGATTATTTTTCAAAAACAATATATTTTTATTTATTTTTTTATTTAATACAAAATCTTCAATCTGATAAACTATAGTGACCATAGGGTAAAGTATCATTTGAATTAGGTAGAAGTTTCCTTTTATCATCATTTGGATTTAAAGCAATTTTATTTTGTTTCAATGAGTAGACTATGTGATTACGTGATATTATAGTATTTTGACTACAATTTGTTATATTTTTGGAATTCAAACATTCTAAATAGTCTTGAAAAGTTATTGAATTTTTAACAACAACGTTTTTAACACCTTTTGCTTTCTTGAAAAGATCCTCGTCATTAACTCTAATTGCATACATCTTTGATCGAAGACCTACGAATTCAGTCATTATTTTACCATTATTTTCAGGTATTTTCTTGTTGACTAATTCTATTCCATATTCATTATTTGTTGGATAATCACTTGTATCAAATTTATTAATATCCCATTTTATAACTTTATATATATATCATCACATTTTATTTCATATATTAATGAGTATGTGTCTGTGTACAACATTTTACAATCAAGCCCAAACTTTTCCATCATATAATTATAATTAAACTCATAAACACAGATCTTCGATATATCTAAAATACTAAATCGAACATAAATTGTCTTGTTCATATATATTTCAGTTTTCTTTAATTCAATAGCCACCAGATTTTCATCAAAAATTCTTGAACTATGAAAAGTTGGTTTAGCTATTAATGATTTTGCTTCATAGCGTCCATTCCATTTAGTTAACAATTTGACTATTCTATATTTTCTAACGTTTTCCATAGTCTTACCAAAAATTGCATTTATCATTAATTTATATAAATTTTTTTCAAAATCATTTTTAGATTTAGTTCTCATTTCAGTATTTAAATCAATATAACTTTTCAACCACGGCGATTGCTTGAATTTTAAAATCTTGTGTATCTGAGTTAGCACAAGCCCCTGCTGTAAAGCCTGTTTCAAATTTCTATAGTGTATTTATATTTTTTTTTTAATTTAAAGTTGTTAATAATTTCTGTTTTACTGTCTGGTGGTGCTAAATGTTCAGCGCAAAAAGGTAAATCTTTGTGAGTATCATGTAGTTCTTGAGGATAATCTAAATCTACTTCTAATATATATCCTATTTATGAATTATTGCTTATTTCTTTAACATCAAAGCATGATATTTCATTATCGGTTAACCATTTAAAATCACTAATTGGTAAATACTCTGACATAGCCCATCCATATAAATTATTTACACCATAATACATCAAATATTTGCTTTCATTACAATCGTTATATGTAGACATATACTTATTGTTGGCTTTGCTATATCTATTTGAGCATTGACTTAAACCACCTCGTATACCCAATACCCCGTTCAATAAAAAGTAGCATATCAATATCAGTTAATAATATTAATGTAACACCATATATTTCAGCATACAATCCCATGTAAAACCAGGGGTTGTATAGTAATGTGCTGGATCTAAACCATATGTTGTTAGACAACTGTTTCGAAATAATTCAAAAACATCTGCTAATAATAAAATATCAGTTTTCATGTATATATCTGAGTATTCACCTAAATTTTTAACTTTGAAACTAGTCCAAACATTTTGCACATGATTGTAATCAGCATCTAATATATTACAATCATTAAGTAATTATAAAAATCATTTTTGCGTGGTAAATTATTTACATTTAATTTATCTAGTGAATCTAAAAAATCATATGGAAAAAATCCCTTTCTTGTTATTAAATTAAAATCTTCATCATTTAAGTTTAACCACTCACTTCGTGTTATTAACTTTTCATGTAATGGAAGATATGATGATAGTATATCTAACGAAGCAGACATGAATCGATATGAATCAATAAATTTGAATTTTATTTCGCTTTCATCAAACGATTTAACAAATGATATATGTATATTTATCTTTATTTGTTGGAATCAAAGATATTTTCCCTGGAAATTCTAATGTAATATCTTTAATAATGAAATGAGAATCATAACCTGATAAATTGTGAAATACAACGGGTATTTGCTTTGTGATTGTATACTGTTGATTACATACTACATGTGCTGGACCTCTGTATTTACCAGTCAAATGACAATGATCCTTAACACGTTTATCATTTACATCAAAACTTTTATTAAAAATGTGACAGACTTGAGCATTTTTAAAATATAATAATTCCGCTTCTGTTAAAACATTCATTGGTGTAATATTAATATAAATAAGAAAAAGATTTTCAGCAACTTCATTTAATTGTTGAGCAAACCATTTTCCTGATTCCTTTCCTCATATGATTTATAATAAGATTTAGAATCATCATACGTACATTTGAAATAATATCCAATGCTGTAAACTTAATGTATTTGATAAAGCTTTGAGTATTCAGTTTGTATTATTGAAATCGGTTTTAAAATGGTTTCTAAATCAGCATAAATGATAAAAGGTACCTTCTCCTTGTTTTTATACTTTTCAAAAAATATTTCTGTTTTCTTTGGTATTTCAACACTGCAAAAATTTTGTTTTTCACAATTTTTACTATGCTTATTAAGTTTCTCTTCTGTTATAAAGTAATGTAAACAGCGATCGCATAAATATATTTTACCATTTCGTTTCGATAATTGCTTCGAAACCAGTCTAGATAAATTCTTAATCCAACAATAATGATATTTCATATCTTCAATATTATTATTATCATTATCATCATCATCATTCGTTTCATATTTATCATTGGAATATTTTTCAATATCATAATGCTCTTGAATCATAAGCAAATTAACGTGTTTGATAATTTTTGATTTTGTCAATCTCAATGGGAGTAGTTTAAAATTCTTTTCAGAAACTCTTTGCAATATGTAAACATTTATGGATATATTATTTTGGTTTTCAAATTTTGTAATTTGATTTATACATATAGGAAAATTTATTCTAGTTGTATTTAAAACAGTTGAATAATCTGGGTACGAAGATATTATATGAGTGTTCTTTGTTGCTGGGTATAAAGCTGATACAATTGACCAAGCGAAACAAGCTTCATCATTATTTTTAACATTACCACATGCTGTTTTACTTTTAATTAATGGTGGAAGATCAATATATGAGGAAGCAATTAATCTATTACATTCATTCATATTTATTGACAAATAATTAATTAATGATAGGGTCCAACCGCTGTCTCTTTCTTGAAATTCACTTAGTTCTCTCAGAATTACTTCTTGAATATTTTTTGTAAACCACTCTTTGTGATCTTCACGTAGTTCAATAATTTGGTTTGAGGTAGATAAAAATTTATCCTTATTTAAAATTTTATCACCAGATTTATTTAAAAATTCTGCGCATAGTGTTGCATTAACCTTTAAATTTTTTTATTTGATTTTTCTATATAGTTTTTTATATTGTTTACAAATGTATTATTAGAATCTTTTAAAAACTCAATTGGATCCTTATGATCAAGATTTATGATAATTGCTGTAGTTATTCGATTTGTAAAAGCACTTTCTATAACTTCCCACTGAACTCTTGTAGCATTACTACTAATACTACTACCTGCACCAATAACAGGAGAAAATCTTTTTTCTATTAATGTTTTTACACATTGTAAACGTTCAATTTTATATTCAATATGTCTTTTAGTTCCAACTTTTGTAGATTGTTTTATTAAAATTAATAATTTTTTCATATAATTATCAATTTCATTAATTCTATTATTAATATCTTCGCGAGATAAATTATTTATATTAATAATATAATTAAATAACACATCTTCACATTTTCTTTTTTTCATATACATATCCTCTTCTTTACTATCACTCCTATTATACGAATTTTTAACCATTTTGTAATAAATTCAAGTTATGAATGATGATATTTTGCTATAGTTTTCTAATTTAATCTATATAAAAACAATGAATATTTAAACAACTATTTCACAACAGGAAGTGGGGATCTATATATATATATATATATTTATATAAATTTTCTGAAAATTAGTCTTCAATAATTAAATAAAAACAAAAAATATAGAATTCACAAATATAAAAAATCTTTTTTATTTATATACGAGTATTTAGATGATCATTGTTATTATCATCATCATCACCATCATCATCGCCATCATCATCATATTCATATTTTAAATCAACAATGTTGAGCGCAACTGTTTTGCCAACCGATCCTGTATTGATAATTCCATATTTACCATTCATCAACCTAATCATATCAGTATTCTTCATTACTGAATACCTAATTGGTAGAAAGACTTTTAGGTTATTGAATCTTGCCACTAGCCTTGTTCCAAATTTAGTCTTGAATTTTTCCAAGTTTTTAATTTTATATACTTTGTTTACAACCATTTCTCCTGCTTTTTTGGCTGCAAATTCCTGATAACTGAATGAACTGTTGATTTTTTCCAAAAAATTCTCTGACATGTTGATCTGTTGACAATAATTATTAAACTAATATAAATTATACTTTTAGAATATTCCCATAAGTTATATTCATTTAAAAATTCTAATCTATGCAAAACCGCACCAGATCTTAATAAAAAATTGTTTTCATTTAAGTATTCTTTTAGCTGTTATACTTTTAATTTTATGATTTATGATTCAAATTCAATAATTTTAATAATCAAATATATATGTATAAATATATAAAGATTCATTAAAATTCAAAACATATTTTTGCACAAAATTTTGATAAAATAATCTATGGAAAATAAAGTACAGGCAAAACCGCAGCTGACCTTCAAAATAAAGTACCGGCAAAATCTAATCAGACCTTAAGAAAAAAATTGTTTTTCTTTAAATATTCTTTTTCCAGTTATACTTTTAATATTATGATGTATGATTCAAATTCAATTATTTTAATAATCAAATATATAAAGACCCATTAATATTCAAAGCATATTTTTGATAAAATTTTTACAATAATCTTTTCAAAACACACTTCAGAACTTAATAAAAAAATTGGGTTTTATTTAAATATATAAATGTCTGCAACTTTTACATTCCTAACAAAAATTAACAAAATTTTCGATTATAATTATAAGTCGATTGAAAAAATAAGCATCTTAGAGGAAGATGAGCAATATAAGATTATAGAAATGACTAGGGTGAATACTGAAAAAAGTGTGCGAGTATTATGCATATTGGAGAAGTTCATAATATTTCTACCAAAAAGATACAACGTACTATCAGCTAAAGATTTATATACATTCACAACAGAAAAATATAGCTTAATTTACAAAGGCGAGATTGGCAACTCGCACAAATTAGAATTTATTGATTTAACATATGAATCAATTAATTTTAATAACAGCGATGATGATGAGGACGAGTTTCCAATCCTGATAGACGAAAACAACGAGGAACATCAATTGGGATTAAAATATATATAAAAAAAAAATATAATAAAAGAAAAAAATTTTTAACTTTAATTTTTGTAAATCTTTTTATTTTAAATTATTATTATTATTATTATAAAAATGTGGGGATTTGAATGATCATCCCAGTTTTCTTCATCCGGATCTGGTCTTGGTATGCCCATTGGTCTCATTGGAAACCTTTTTTTATTGTCTGGTAGGGTATAGTCTGCATCTGGATGCACCCTAATTCCATCATCATTTTCAAACTCATCTTCGCTTGGTGGCTCCATGTTTACACTTTTAAGTTAAGTATATAACTAAACTGTTTCTAAATTATTTCTTAAATACTATATCAACCAAAGAAAAAAATTATATTATCTGAAAGTGTAAATCGTCACAAACTACATATACAATAATAATGAGCGCTTTTTATAACAGCAACAACAACTACAACGCCCACACATATTGTACAATTAAAATATTCTTATCAGCAAACCAAAAAAAATAATTTATTCATAAACTCTAACATTGAAAAAAAAAATGATCTAATAAAATTATTTAACATAATATATCAACTACAACACCCAATTAAATTAAAATATTCCTATCAGCAAACCTAATAAAAAACAAAAATGCATAAACTTTAACATTGCAAAAAATGACCAATTATCCAACATGTTGAAGCGCATGTTGAAACATGTTCATGTGAATCATGAATATTATATACATTAACTATATTACTAACCCATACCCCTCCCCCTACCCATATCCACATAACAGACAAACACATACACTAAACCACACAGAAAGCACACACACACACATAAACACACACCACGTGACACGAACACACCCGAATAACCTCAATCACAGCTCAACAGGCACTTTCACACGCGAACAACCTGAATCACACCTCAACAGACACTTTCACACACGAACATCACGACAGACCGACAGACAGACAAAACAAAACGACAGACAGACAAAACGGCAGACCAACCGACACACACAATATTTATTAGCACATTATTACAAACTTACATCCATACAAAATGTGCTAAACTTAACAAATTAAGGGGTTTGTTGGAAGTTGGTCTGGATCTCTCTTAGCCTTAACTACTGGTTTAATTTTTCCTTGGTTTGTTTTCGATCTGGTTATGAATACAAATTTTAAATCCTCCGACGATATTTTGATTCTGCTTAATGCCTCTGCAAAACAATTTTCTTTACTTGGGGAATATTCCACATAGAAATTATATTCCTCCAATAACAGCCTTAAACGATGGTTCTTTCAAAGAGAATAAGTAAACTAATGGTCTATGATCTGTCAGTATTTTAAAACGTCTTCCGAAAAGATATGGTCTAGATATGATAATACAGCCCCTAAAGCAAAACCTGATGCATCCGTTTGTAAAATGAATTCTTCGTCTAAATTCGGAAATTGTAAATTTTTTGGACTGATTAAAATCTCTCTTATTGTATTAAACGCTTCTATACAGTCTGGTGTGAAATTAAATTTAACGTTCTTTTTAAGTAATTTATTTAATAGTATACAGATTGTGGGAAATTCTTAATTGCTTCTGATTTCAAAGGAAAATTCCGTTTTCTGAAATAATGTGTCTTATGTATAGCACTTCTTTCCTTAGAAAGTGACATTTACCAGGATGATTCTTTAAATTTACTTCACTTAACCTGGTGAAAACTTCTATCAAGTAATTATTGTGCGATTCTAAACTATTCCCGAAAATTATTAGATCGTCCAAATATACGAAACATCTGGAATAAGTTAAACCAGACATAGCTATAGATATCATTCGTGAAAAAACGCTTGTAGAAATTTTTAGTCCCATTGGTAGTCTTGTCAATTAGTAGTGTCCATTACTAGTAGTGTCCATTAGTAGTGTCCATTCTCAGTTCAAAACGTAGTACATGGTCTACTTTTTTCAATTAATTCCATCTGATATTAACCTTGGCTTAAATCTATGCAAGAGAAGTATTTCGCACCTTCTACCATATCATAAATATCGGTAATATTTGGTAGTGGGAATTTATCATCCTCTATTACGTCATTAACCTTACGGTAGTCTATTACCATTCTGAACTTTTGGAGTCCAGTTATAGGATCTTTCTTTTTTGGTACTATCAAAACAGGTGAATTCCATGCTGATACGGATGGATCCGCAATTTTTTATTCTATCATTTTCTGTATTTCATCCTGTAGTGGTTGTTTCTGTGAATGTGGAATCCTATAAGCTTTTGTGTACGTTGGTGCTACTCCTTTTATCAATTCGATTTTTGCTGATGCAGTATTTGTTACTGTTAATTCATCTCCATCCAGATAAAAAATATCGTTGAATATTGTGCAGATTTGTTGTACGCATTTCTTTTCTTCACAATTCAATGTATCATAATTAATTTCTTTTAGTAATTTGTCAACCCGTTTTGTCGAGATCTCTGTCGATTTTTTATAATTTAAGATATAATGGTCGTTTACACTGTATGATTCTGGTTCAACCCAGTTTAATTTTACGTTACTATCCTTTGTGTTTAAAATTTTAATTGGTATTGTTTTGGAATGATTTCCATTATTTTGTCCACGGCACATAGTAACTATTTCTCGGTTGAAACTTAGTTTTTAATAAAACTAATCTCTCTATTCTCTAAGTATTATAAAATGAACCAATCAACACAGATCATTCATCATGCCATTATATGGATCTATTGTACTATATTTTATATTGTGATCGAAATGGCATGATCGTTGTAGTATTATCAAATGATTTATAATTAATTCACTTGTGATAAAAGAGCCAAATCGAACAGTCGCGAAAATATTAAAATAAAGTTGAAATCGAGAAGTAGTTGCTAAGTGCCGTGAAAATATTATAGAAAATTTAAATTTCAATTAATTATAATAGTTTCAATATAAACATTTATTTCATTTTAAAAAAAATATATAAAAAATTAACTTCGCAGTTGATCTTAAATTAAAAACACTAAATAATAAATTAATAATAACTTCGAAGTTGATCTTAAACAAAAAAAAAACATTAAATAAAATAAGTTACTTTTTCTTAAAAAACATAAATCTGTACAAACAATATAATTAATATAAATACATATATATAAAATTTGCTATTTAATTTAATAATTAACTAAACAATAGAATTTGTGATTAATTTTGCTACTTAAAAATAAACCTAAAATTATATTAAAATTTGTAGTTCAAGTAAAAATAATTAAATATACATATATTCTTGTTTTATATTTTGTAAAATCGCTGCGTGTAACTCGTGTAAGGAGTGCAAAGCGCCGAATATTTGTCTGCGTCTTCCGATGGCCATCCAAAGTCCACCAATGCGTCCATGGCAGTATGTGAATATTGATCTTCTTGGACCATATCCGCGATCTAAAAATGGTACACATATATACTCATTGTATTGGATCAGTTCAGTAAATGCATCTTACTAAAACCGTTAAGACATGCTACGACTGCGCCGATCATCAAATTCCTCGAGGCGAACGTTTTTCATTTTTCGGAATTCCCGAAGTGTTGGTATCAGACAACGGAGTCCAGTTCATTTCAAAAAAGTTTCAAAAACTGACAACCGACTATAACATCAAGCATAAATTCACGGCACCATATCATACGCAAGCCAACGCTTCTGAACCAGTAAACCGAAACATCAATACCACAATCCGTGCCTACATCAGCAGTAACAATCATAAAGAATGGGACAAACATCTTAGCCATATCGCTTGTGCGTTGCGAAATGTAGTGCATGACGCTACTGGTTTTTTACTGTTCTATTTGACGTCTGGGTACCATATGATTATGGTTGGTTCAGCATATGAGCTTTTGAGGAAAGTGCAGTCATTCCAGGAGGATATGCTAATGGAACATACGTCGAAAATTCCAGCAGTAATTTATGTGGTAATTAAAAATTTAAAGAAAGCGCAAAATCGTCATCAAAGAAATTACAATTTGCGTCCATATTGATCCGCAAGAACAAATATCCCCCAAATTTGCTAAGCCGTTGGTCAAATGCAAAATTCTATCCTCACACGACAAGATTTGTTTCATTGTCGAAGATGAAGATAATAACACCACGCATATCGTACACGCCAAAGATTTAAAGCCTTGAGGCCCGGCTTACTAAGTGGGTAGAGCAAGACGCAGCTCAGGGTGTGGGACAGCCCCACGTTGAAATCATTGTTTTAATTTAAATAAAATTAATAATTAGAAAGAATAGTTATTAATGGTAGGATTGTAGGAATAGGATAGTTATAGTAATTAGGTATTATTAGTTATTAATTAGTAAGTAAGGATATTTAGAATGTTTGTACAGGTTAAGAAATTAAATATAATTAGGCTTAGATTAAAAGTAATAATAGGATATAATTTTTTTTGGTATTATTATAGTTAGTAAGGTTTATTAGGTTAAGTTTGTTTAGTTTATTGTTTTTTAGGAATATAATTAAGAAAATTTAATTAAATGAATTTATAGATTAAAAAAATTAATTAACGTTAGGTTAAGTACATTTAGAATAAATTAGAGGAATATAATTTAGTAGATGTAAGTTAAAAAACATAAAACCGCAGTTCTGACTTGTAGCTACGTTAAAACTGGTTACAAACCTGTTTTGTGGCCCTGCAGGCACTTAAAATTGGTTGTAGGAAAAATCATATTGAATAAATTCCAATATGATTATCCAAAACCGACAATATATATATTATGTTGGTACATTTCTCTGTATTTTTTTTTCTATTTTTTTCTTGGGGGATCCTAAAAAAATTAAAAAATTACTAATTAAAAAAATACCCTCAATTCGTCGTCTGTTGTTCCGAAAATGGAATACCAATTTATTTATTTTTATCAGCCATCATTGTGGCTGAAATATTTTTTTTTTGTTTTGTTCATATGAATTGTCATTTTGCTACTTAAAAATAAACCTTAAATTATATTAAAATTTCGACATTTTAACGATAATTCGCCGCAAATTCGGATAATTCGCCGCAAATTTAAAGGTGGTAATTTCCAAAGACGGAATACCTAATTTTTTTTAAATATAGCGGATAGATGGGCGAGTGGAAAATATATACCGGGCTATGTAACCTTTGGGTGGTATTGGTTTATCTATCTAATGATGGCGGCTATACAAGGTACGATTTTTGCCGACTTGAGCTTCAGGGCCTGTGGTGGTTCTTGTTATAGCCGCTCATCTACCAAGGTTTCAATTATACGTACCGCTTTGTAGTGGCAAGTGGCTTTGAGATGTGAACCCATGAATCACAACCACTTAGACAACACGGACATTAAAACTAAAGACAAAGTACTCACTATATAACTACTACGAAAATTAAGAAAAAAGTATCTAAACGTTAACAAAAAAAAATTAATTATAATTTAGATGAAATGGAAATGTAATATATAAACTATAAAAACGGAAACTAAATAACGATAGACACTAATGTACACGACTGATTTTGGCGATGATCAAGCTGAACAATCATCCAACCTCTAAACCCTCCCTTAAATTGAAACAAATATTTCAATCCTTGACTACATCGACAAAATATTAAGTGTAGTCCCTTTATTAGGTTTACAAATCTAACATTATTACATAGACTAATCAATCAAATATAATCAGAATAGATTTGTAATCAATAATCATACATAATGCTGTTGTTTGTTGTTGCTGTTGTTGTTGAATGAATTATCTATAAAGAATTCACCACAAAATATATTTTCCTTTAGCCAATCATTTTAGAGTAAGAAAATACCAATAATCAATTCAGATTCCATTATAAAATTTATTTTTAATATTTCGATACGCCGTTTTTAACACTATTAATTTCAAATGTATTTATTTAAAATACATTACTATTTTTTTATAATTTAATTTTTATTAAATATTTATTAATAATAATTCTAATATTTACTATTCTATTTCGTAGGATATTAAATAATATATAACATATATTTGTTAATTCTTTCAATATTTGACTGTACATAAATTTTTATTATTTATTCATATAGTTTTTAATATATAAATATTTCAATTATTTCTATTTATTTAAATGTTTTATAAATTAATCACTTTTGTTAATTTATTGAATAGTGATTTCAAAATTTTAATATTTATGTATATATTTATATATATATATCTATGTATATATATATATATATATATATATATATATATATATATATATATATGTATATATATATTAATATATATATATATATATATATATATATATATATATATTTAACGATTAATATTTATTTCAATAGATTTTTTTATTTCAATTTAATAATTATTTAATATTTATTCATAATCGATATCAACATTTTAATATATTCTAAATTTTTGGGATTAGTTTACTTTATCGACACTCGATTGTACATGTTCAATATTTATTTAATTATTTAATTTTTAATATATCAATATATTCATAGTTAAACTTAAATATTTTTTTATATTTATGTATAGAAATGTAAAAGAATTATATTTGACTTACAGCAATCTATATTTTATTCCAACGAAGCTAAATGCGCATCCGCCGTGTTATGGATATTTGCTAAAATTTTAATGTTAATTTATTTCTAATTGTTATCCTAATACTTTTCTATTATGCTTTTAACATCTTATCCTCATAATTTAAATTATTTTAATCTATCTATTTAATTAATTTATTTGTTTAATATTTATGTATTTATATGTCAAAGGAAAACATATTTCTTTATTTATTAAAATTATTTTGTAAGCAAATATCAACATTTATAAATTATAAAATTTTATCGAGCGCGTACTGTATTTTTTTTTTGTACCCATAAAATATAAATTTTTCAATAGAAAAAAAATTGTAATATAAAAAAAATTGATATATTATAACAATCAAATCATATGGTGTATCGATAATAATTTAATATCCATAATATTTAAAATTATTTGTGATATTTACATTTTACTATATTGTATAGAATGTATTTCATTTTACTATATTGTATAGAATGTAAGATAATATGGAATTTTAATATTAATGAATTTTAATATATCTCAAATTTTACACTGAATATTGGGGTATTTTGGAACAGTGAACTTTAATAACATTTTATATTTAATTTTTTTTTCTTTAGTGATAATTTAATTATATATTATTTACTTTTAAATGATATTAAGTATATATCATCACACATTTATATTTATAAAAAAAAAATTCTTTTAATCTTTACGTTATCAACTATTTAAATTGAATTTATTTTTTTATTTGAAAAATTTAGTAATTTACTATTGGTTTTATATTATTTATATTAAATTCACTATTCATATTTAATTTATCTAAATTTGTTTAAACTTTAAACACTAATTTCTAACCACATCGAAATCCTAATTATTATTTGGTTACTACGCTAAATTTTTCCATAAATTTACGTTAAGTTATCAACGTGACGCGGCGATCTGTATAAGTTGACTTTGTAACCTTTCAAGGTGACTTTGACAGGACGATCTGTTGCTTTTCTTTAAATTTTCTTTAAAGTTTTTCATTTTTTTCCAAATTTTCTTGAATTTATTTATTTTCGGTGGTAGTATATATATAAATAAACCCCTAGTAAGCAAAAAAAAAATTTATTAGTACAATAAAAAAAAATGAAAAATTATAATATATACCTTTTTTTGGTGGTCACTAATATTTCAAAAATTAATTAAACTAATTATTAATATATTAATATAAAATTAAATATAATTTTTATCTGCTCCACTGGAATCTACACTAATCACTAATACATATAATTTTGACTTATTATTTGAAATAATAATTATTATTTTAATACTACTTTAACCAATATAAAAATTTATTTACACGATAGAAAAGATATATTTTAAATTTACTACTTATGTCACTATGCTCTTCTCTTAGAGCTTAGACCATTATTAATTTTTTTGTTTTTAATCGTGACGTATTTTAAGGCGGAACATACGAAAAAAAGCACAATTTAACGACTTTGTTTTTAGAATCAGTTTTGAAGGCATTACCTTAGATGGCACCACTATCTCAAATTGAGAGAAAGCTATTTTATTTAATTTAAAATTTTGAGAATAATTTTATAATAAAATAACAACAATTTTTTTTCGTGTTTCGTAATCGTAACTACTCGTAAAAGCGAAAATTATATTTTTTGAAAATCTAAAAGAATTTGAAAATAATATTTTTTGAAAATAAAAAAAGAATTTTTACAACGTTGACACATTATAATTTTATTTTATATATTATTATTATTAAAATATTATACATACTACATTATTATTATTAAAAATTATTATGTTGTAATTTTTTTTTTGTGTACATATAATATACATAATTATTATTTTAAAAAGGAATTTTATTATAAATATACTGGTATAAAATAGACCTCAAATTGGCCCTGATAGCAGCTGGCTATAGTAAAATAAGATAAAATGTAATGTTCATCATTAATAAATTATTTTATAAGACTCACCCTAAAATTGAATCAGCTTCTCTAATCTTCATGTTTTTAGGATATTGTGGATCTGCTAACTCCAATATATAGCAATAATAAAAAAATGATTTTAATTTTAGTTTGCACTGTTCCCAAAATACATCATCCCTATATACTTTAATAAATTTTAGTGTATAGTTTTTACCAGTCCACATGGCAAAAATACAGTAGTTTCTACCAGTGATGTTTAATTGGCCTTGTACTTGGTAGTAATATTTTGAATTGTTTTTCAAACTAATTACTTCTTTAGTATTTTTGTCTATTTTGAAAAAGTTTATACTCTTAAGCTTACAAATAGCTTCATCTGGATATATATTATAAGCTGAGAAAGGACATTTGATTTCTACAATTCCGTCATCATATATCAGGCCATCAGGTGTAGCACCAAGAAAATTAAAATCATTATCATTGGAAATAAAAAGTCCACATTTCTTTATTTTTATGTTAAGCTGGCCTTCTAATTGAGCTATAGCTACAGATTCATTTTCAATGCCATGTGTTATTGCTGGTACATTTGACAACTTTGAATACAAAATATCTTTCACTACATTTGACGACTTTCCTCTTGAGGTTAGTCGGCAAATACGTCCAAAATTCGAAGCTGTAAGCATGTTTCTTCGTAAACCTATTTTGAAATTTTTATTGTCATTAAAATAATTGTTAAAAAAAAATTATAGGGTATTTCAACTTTAGTTTCATACTTAGCCAATAAAGGGAATCGTCTTTGAATTTCGTCTGACTTTCAATATCCTTCCGTATAGTCCAATTTTCATGTAATTTATTTTTAATGTCTTTAACTTCAATTTTAAGTTTTTCTGTAGATATTGGTAGTTCTTCAACAATGTCGGCGCCATAACTTGAATTTTTTTTTTTCATAGCTTCGTCTTCTTTTTTTCGCAATATTTTTTTTATATTCACGATTTCGTTTACGTGAGGTTTCCAATTGTATGACTTGATTGTTAGCTTGTTTCGATAAATTAGATAAAAATATTTTTGAAACAATTTCCCCCGTATTGTGTTGAATCACAGCAGCATTTACTCGAGCTCCATATGAACTACATATAGTATAATTGACGCGTTTACCTATAGAATGAATAGTTAACAAAACGTCGTAAATATATTAAATTAAGAAGTTTTAAAACACAATATTTGTGTTTAACTTGTTAATTATCTATCAGTTAATATTATTATTATTTTCAAAATATTGTCGAACATTAAATTTAGTATAAACGAAAGTATATGTGGTGTGGATAATCTTGGTGAATCACAAGGAGGATATGGAGCATTCTAACATGCCTTTTATTTTTATTTTTAAATATTATGTATTTATTTATTTTTATAAAAATAAATATGTTCAATAAAATAAAAATTTTAAAATTATTATATTTTAGTTATTAAAGAGCGAATCCTAACTCAAAAATATGATAAAAAAAATAGGAAATTGTATTTCAAAAAACTTAGGTCGATATTTTTATGAATTTATATTTTAGTAATTTTAACATACCTCCAACAAATTTAGCTACTACTGAATTAAATTGTTCACCTATATTGGAATCAACATCATGGACTAAACTTTCGGAATGGCGGGCTAGTGCATTACAAATTTCTTCAATTTTTGTAAAAAAATATTTGTCAATAACATTTTTAGGAATTTCCATTTGCTTATCACAAAAATACAATGCACAATTTTTGTGATTTTCGAATACGTGATTAGGTATATTTCGTATATCCTTCCGAAGCAACTCACATTTTTGGTTAAATGATATATCTTCATTTTTTCTAAATTTAACCGAACATTTTACTGCCTTTTCAATTCTGCCCAACTCTGCTTTTAATTTTTTTCGCGATTCAATTGGTGATCCTGAATCTGCTTTTGTGGATAAAATCATTAATTTAGCTCTGAAGTTTCTATAAAGATGATTTTTACATTATATTTTCTTTACAGTCAGTGTTTTATAAGGATTTGCCTCAACTATTTTCTTATAAACATTACTGTCCCCATCGCCGATAAATTTGTGGTATCGTACATTATATAGTTTTTCACTTTCTTTGAAACCTTTAGTTAGCAAATATGATTCCATACCTGTCGATGTTCCCCTATAATTTATATTGCATTTGTGAACTGGCACTTCCTTCCGATTTTTTGAATTCACAGCACAAATTTTGCAATACTTATTGGCAACACACGCCCACAAAACTTTTTTTGAATAAAATCCTATAATTGCAGCTGCACCAGAATTGGAATTATAGTTTGTCCTATATGATCGCTTAGCCCAACATCCATCTACAACAACTGTTAGCAACGGTGTGCCATCTTGGTCTATATCACCACGTTCTGTTGCTTCTTTTATCTCTGCTTTAACAGCATCATGTTTGGTTTCTTCAGAGGTCTTTAATATAAATATTTCTACTTTGTCATGTAAATTTTTATAGTTAGATTCACGAATGCATGAAATATTTAAACATGATGAAATTTGTTTTAATTGGGAGTATCCATTTCCATTTATAACTGTTCCTAAAACAGCATTAAAGTTTACGTCATTTTTAATATCATCATCTGGACTAGTTTTTAAAAATAATTTTGCACCACACATTTTACGTAAAAGTTGGTATTTTACGAAAAAACCATGAGTTATTACTGTTTCCAATGCAATGTCAGAAATAGAGCACTTAAACAATGAACTGTGGTTACAAATTGATATTATTTGGTCCCAAAAAAAACCCATATCAACAATAGCATTGCCAGAAAACTTTATTTCTTCATTAAGGAATGGTGAATGATTTTCAACATCATCTGTTAATTTAAAAAGTTCTGAATTAAATTTGTATTGTTATGAATATGATGTTTGACCACTAAAATTTATATAACAAAATTTTATTAAAGAGTCTATAATTAAGTAATTTCAGCAGAATTACACTGATAAAATATAAAATTAAAAGGCTTAATTTTATGACAAATAAATTTCCAATTATGACTTCTAAATAAAAGTAATTTTTTAATTCCTTACTGATAGCTCGTTGTCAATAAAATGATGTTATATAAAATTTTATTGGATTAAAGTTCAGAAACGACACATATATAGACAGTTTATATCACGAATCACGGTACAAAAATTTGATTTATACTAAACAGAAACATACCTAAAAAATTTATATCATTATTATAAGATTCGTTTTCTATAATTTCTTCTTCTAAAATATTTTCATTACAAACTATGGGGCAGTTACTTGTCTTATTATTTTTGTATTTTTGTATTCTACGAAGCAATTAGTACAATATATTAGATTTTATTTTGTACGGTATTTTTAAAATAGAAATAGGTGTACAATATAATAATTTGATTTATTATAAGCAAATTAATAAAATATTTACTTACGTTTTCATAAATTTTGTTGTTCTTTTTTTAGCACGAAAATTACACGATTTACTTTTTACTACACGCATTTTTAATAATAATGTTTTTAATAAATATTCACATAAAATTAAAATTTAATTTCACAAATAATTTTTTTCACAATTAATTTTTTTCACAAAAAATAAATTATCACAAAATCTATTTTTCCAAACAAATATAGTTTTTTTTTCAAAAACAAAGTTAAAAATAATATTACTCTTGTACTTATTTATGTGAGTCATGTAAAACCGTAAAACATAGTTTTATTTACATTTTACATTAGTTGTCGCAAATCTCATTATACTAAGCTCTCTCTTAATAAAGCTTAATTTCTTACGCCTAGAAGTATGCCAATTAAATATTATATAAACTATTTAAAATTCAATAAAATATGTGTTTTTTACACTAATTGTTAAAATTTAAGAAAATTTAGCTAAATATTAAAAAAATAGCAACGTTAGTCCGAGCTCCAATATTTAACGAACAATTTAAAAAAAAAATGTGTTTAAAGATTTCGTCGTTACATAGTTATGATGTCATTTATAACATACAAAAATGCAAAAATGGTATTTTTAAAATTAAAAATTAAGTCCTTAAATTTAAAAATATTTACAAAATCTCAACGTTATGCGCACCTCAATACATCAAACTTTATGATTAAAAAAAAAATTATATAAAATTAATTAGTTTTATATGAAACAAAGTGACGAAAAGAAGAGCAAAAAACCATAAATTTTGAATGTTCCCCCTTAATTATATCTTTTATTTTTAGTATTTCCGTTTGCAGTTTGTAATACTAACAACGGCACTACACTAATTACTACAGGGTGGTAATGAATTTTTATTCTGACAGATTAGGTTTCGAAATCGAAGAATTTAATGAAATAGTCATAAATTTTATTAAGTTATTATTTTTAATTTAAATTTTAATATTTATTTTAGTTTAACTGAATTTCTATTATTATTATTTATGTTTATGTATGTTAATTATTTATCATATTATTTAAATAGTTTTGTTGTAAATTGTAAAGTTTGTTAAAAAAAGTCGAGGTGCGCACGCTACAAAACAGATTATTTTTTTAAATACTAACTAGGACAAATTTTTAAAATAAATAAGCTGAAAACGAAGTATAGATTTAATTGAAACCTTAAAAAAAATAATAACGTGAGGCAACCACGCTGAGATTTGTCTCATGCTATATAGGCTGAGTTAACCAGGCAATCTACTAATTATTTCTATGATATTTTTTATGTTTTTAAATTTTTCGCATGATATATGCTTTTAATTATATTTCCTTCTACATCTTCTAATTCATATCTATTGTCGCTTATTACTTTAGAAATTTTTGATTTTATAAATTTTTTTGCAAGTTTGGTATTAAAATGTTTTGTGGCATCAGTCAAAATAAAAATTTTACGATATACAATCTGACCAACATAAAATTTACGAATACGAGATCTTAAATTGTATCTATGCTCATTTTTTTCATAAGATTTACGAATTAATTCTTTCACCTTTGCTCTAATTAACTTTATCTGATAAAGGTAACGTATCAATATTTTCACGCAAAGCATTTAATTTTTTTAATAAATAATATTCTGAACCATGCGAAATAATGTTTGTACCATACAGGATAAAATATGGAGTAGTTCCAATACTTTGGTGAACACTGCTTCGAAGAGAACTAGTAATCGCGCTAAGATTTACATCCGAATCACGGTGATCGAATTTAATATAACTTTGAATAGCGGCAAGTATAGAATGATTCACTCTTTCGGAAGCGTTTGCTTGTGGTGAATGAATTGCTGTTCGGAGATGTTTAATTTCATATTTTTTAATAGTTCCTGAAATTTTTTGGAAATAAATTGTCCGCCATTGTCAGACATAACATTTTCAGGGACTCCATACATATGAAATACTTCTTCCTCTAAAAAGTTACATATTTTAGATGCACTAGATATTCTCAGTGTTTTTACAAGAACAAATTATGACACGTTATCTAACACAACTAGTATACACGTAAATCCACGTTTGGATCGAGGATATGGTCCTAAAAGATCTACATATATATGTTGCCAAGGTCTATCGATTTCAAGCTGTTTCTCCATAGGTGGTCTTAGGATATTATTTGTAGCTTTACTTTCCCTACAAACATCACATTGATTTACATTTTTTTTTACATGTTTTACCATGTCAGACCAATAATAATATTCTCGCAATCTATACAGTGTTTTATTAATTCCCCCGTGCGATGCAGAAACGGGACAATGACCGTGCTTGACCAAAGTGTTCGTCAAACCCGTTGGAATCCAAAGCTTCCAACTTTCGACTTTGTGATCTAAGTTGCCCGCATACGGTTTCGTACGTTTATACACATACCCATCTGAAATTTTTAAATCTGGCGAACGATCTTGATTTATTACAATGGTTGATTTCAACTCTGAATATTCTTCCGAGGAAAAGTATTCAGAATTCAAATCCACCACTGCATATGGTTCAGCATATGAGCTTTTGAGGAAATTGCAATCATTCCATGAGGACATGCTAATGGAACATACGTCGAAAAATCCAGCACTAATTTATGTGGTAATTAAAAATTAAATCGTCATCAAAGAACTTACAATTTGCATCCAAAGTGATCAGCAAGAAATAATATCCGCAAAATTGGCTAATTATTTGGGTCAAATGCAAAATTCTATCCTCACACGACAAGATTTGTTTCATTGTCGAAGATGAAGATAATAACACGACGCATATCGTACACGCCAAAGATTTAAAGCCTTGAGGCCCGTGCTATGCAATTATTTTCCATAACATAAATTTACTTACTTCTTTACATTTACTATGTCTTTATATTTTATTTTCTTATATAATAATAAGAACACAAGATTTATTTATTTAACTCGTATAAAAAACCCTTTATTAAAACATAATTTTACCAATATAATAATATAAAAATTTACATTAATTAAAATACGTCTTAACTATAACCGCGTCGCGAATCAACTCCCACATTTAAATTTATTAATTAATTTCTCTTTTCGAATTGTAAAATTACAGACGGTCATTTGCCTTGATTTTCGTTACTAACGAAAATCAAGGTCTTATTTATGCCTTTCAATTACCTGTTGTTCATTTAATTATTAATTTGCTTAATTAATATAATTGCTAATTAAGCATATCAATTTACTCAAATATTAAATATTATTAATAAGTGCATAATATTGAACAATAATGTGCGCGTGTATTAAACAGGTAATTGAACTAACGACCGACCATCATTTTACACAACATCTCCCAATTCCTGAAGAAAAAGACCACTTTGTAAAAATTAGACTTTTTCCAGAGACCGGGGTATACTTGATTCACGATGCGTTCTGATTTTTAGTTAATTAATTAGCAATTACTAAAAAAAATATTCTTATATAATTAACCAGATTTTATGCTTTCTTTTGTGCATAAATGACATTTATTCCGACTACATCTGGTTTAAAATCATAATTTTAACAATTACTAACTTTATTAATTTTGAAAATATAAAAAAAATACATTTATTTTAAAACAATTCTTTTTAATTCACGAGATTTTTATTTAATTACTTTTCCAATTTTGATATTCTCGAAGCTATTTTAAATTATTATTTATTTATTTTACAAATTTATCCTGAAATACATAGGATGACAACTTTTTTAAATTATTTATTTTAACCTTACTTAATTTATTTATTTTAATAAATTACTTCGAAAATTAGTCCGAAAAATTAAAAAAAATTACATTTATTGCCATAATTATGGTTTAATTCAATATTTTCTTTTATTTAGTTAATTTTATCAATTTTCATACACTTAAAAAAATACATTAATATTGTTTCTTAAATTTTTCAAATCTCCAAAATTTAGTTAATTACAAGTCTCTAAATTTTATCTTTATTATAAATATCCGAATTTCCTTTAAATACACATAAACTAAGGATGTTCTTATAAGACGAAATTAATATAAAAACTAAAATTACTTCTAAAAATTATAACCCAAACGAAAATAATATAAAAACTAAAATTACTACAAATATTACTACATCCTATGTTACTACCATTACTATAAATAAAACTTATATTACTACACGAAAATCTAAATATACTACGAAAAAAATTGAAACTAATCCCACTATACTACTTTTCCCTAAACGATAGCTCTAGAGGATCTGACGTAGTCTTCCTCCTATTCTCTTCTATAAATTCTCTCTGTTTCTTCACTTTAAATTTTATGTGTTATAAAATTCTCTTGTTTTTGTTTTTTTGCAAAGAAAACTTATAGCAATAATAACTTATTTGTATTTGGGTTAAATCTTTGAGCATTTTTAAGTAAAATTAAATATGCAAAAGTTTCAACGCAAAATCAATCTTAAAAAATTTGAAAATTTTGAGAACTGATATTCGAAAAATATAGTAGTTAACTAATAAAAAAAAATTTAATAGAGATGGAAGAAAAGAGAAAATAAAACAGAAGGAATTATGAAAATCCTAAAATTATGGAAATAGATTGGATTATTTAAATTTTCCCATTTCTAAAAATTTTGGTGTAGTAATATGCTAACGAAAACTAATTTAATTAATAATTGTATAAAAAAATGTTAATTATAATTTAAAAGAAAACTTACTATTACTATAGAGTACACAATATAGTACAGTTCGTATACAAAAAAAAAACTATTATTATAATTTGATTATTATTCGATTTTATTTCTATCCGTCCATAGTTTTGTTCTGTTATTATGTACTCTTCTTAATTTACCATTTACCCTAAGTATACTATTCAATTCATTAGATATCTCCACCACTTCGTAAGGCACTAACCAACATAAACTGAGTTTATGATTTTTTATTTCATTTTTTAATAAAACTTTATCGCCTACATTGTATTTTACTGACTTTTCATTTAGATCGTAGTTTTTTTGTATTTGAACTTACCATTTTTAAGATTTTGTCGCGCTAAACGCCTAATACTTTGCAATTTAAATTTTATTACATTACTTATGTTATCATGATTGTGTATAGGCTCAGCGGCTCGATTCATAAATTTAGGTAGTGGGTCACAAAATCCATACAAAACAAATAATGGAGAAAATTTTGTACCTTCATGTGGTGTGTGTTTATGGATAAATACAGCTTCAGCTAACCATTGATCCCAGCTTTGCACATTTTTCTCGACTAACATCTTTAAATACTCAATTAAAGGACCATGCCGGCGTTCCAGTGAACCATTCGATTGTGGATGATAGGCCGTTGTTTCTACCTTCCGAATTTTTAAAATTTTACACAAACTTTTAAAAATTTGGCTGGTAAAATTGGTTCATTGGTCAGTAATCAGTTTCTTTGGAATAATTGAATAAATATTTTAAGATGATATACTTATAAAATACGTGAGCTACTGTATTCGCATCCATATTCGGTATACCTACACAATCTTATAATTTTGACAAGTCATCATGAGAACCCAGAATATATTTGTTTCCATTGTAGGTGATTGGTAAAGGACCCACAATGTCCAAATATACCTTGTCAAACGGACGTTTAGCTGTGTCCGTGATTCCCATTTCCATTTTAGTTACTTTGCCTCTTTTGGTAATTTGACATTTAGGACAACTTTTAATGTACCACCTGATAGTCTTTAGCAAATTTTTCCAGAAATAGTGTCTTTTTAATCTGTTGTACGTTTTTACTACACCTAGATGTGAATCGTGATGCTGTTTAATAATTTTCTCAATTTCTATATAGTCAAAACATTTATTTTCATTGGTTGTGTTAATATGTTTTCTAGTTTTTCATCCGTTTCTATAATGGGAATTCTGCTGAGCGCGTCTGCAATGCTGTTTTGTTTGCCAGGTTTGTATTGGATATGAAAATTATATTCCGCCAACCTAACTTTCCACCTATTAATACGATCTTCTGGGTTTTTTTTTATTATATTCACTTATCAATGGTTTATGATCAGTGAATACAGTGAAATTACGGCCAAGTAAATATGTTCTATAATTCTTAATGGTTGGAATTATTACGTCCAGGACCTCATAGAGTACAGACGTGTTTTTTTTTTCTCTCGAATTCTAAATCTTATTACTAAGTACATATTTTTCAATTATAATTAAAAATGGATAAAATTTGTGCAAAGTGTAATAAAAAGATACTAAATGATTTTATATCCTGTGGTGCATTTTGTGGTAAATTTTTCCATAACAATTGCAGTAAAGTTTCGAATAATTCAATTTCAATTTTAAAAACTGATAAATCAATTTTTTGGAAATGTGAATTTTGTATGGATTTGACTTTTAATACAGTTATGTTGGAGAAAATTGATTATTTATGCAGTGAATTAAATAACTTAAAATCAATCGTGAAAGATTTAAAATGCAATAAGGATGATTCGTTTTCAAATAATATCCAAGAAAAAATATTAGATAATCCTGTAAATTGTAGTGATATAACTTCTCCACAAGTTAATTCAGATCATTGTAGTGTTATACCAACATATGCAAATACTGCTAAACAGGGTGCTTTAGTGTCAATTAACAAAAATAAGCGTAAAAATTTAAATAAAAAATCGCGTAGTAATGTTACTGCTTCCGATCGGCCAATAATTGGTAATGCTGAGGAAGTGGCTGGTATAGATGTCGTACCAAAATTGAACTGGTTCTATATTTCGCAATGTGGACCAAAAACTACAGTCAATACTATTATGAATTTTATAGCTAATAAACTTGGTCTGAATATAAATGATCTTCAATGCTTCATGCTGTTAAAGAAGGATGCTGACATCGAAAAAAAGAGATTTCTTTTATGTCTGTGTCGTCTACTTTCAACAATAATGTTGATTATTTATTGGATTTGCTACCTATTAATAATAGTCTTTGTTTTGATAAAAACAATAATAATGATAAATTATTAAATAATATCAGTGTGTATTATCAGAATGTTGGTGGTATGAGAAGTAAAGTTCAACAATTTTTTCTCTCTGCGCTCGAAAATGATTTTGATGTAATTATTCTAACTGAAATATGGTTATATTCAGATATTGAAACTCCCGAGATTTTTACAAGCAAATATGATGTTTATAGAAGAGATCGTTGTTGGATATTAACAGGCCACAAGCGTGGTGGGGGTGTCTTAATTGCAGTTCGCTCTTGTTTCATTAGCAATAAATTAAAAATTCAAAACAATGATGGTGAGGTCGAACAGCTGATAGTAAAAGTTTTTTGCAGTAATAACTCGACGTCATTAATTTTTGGTGTAAGTTACATTCCACCGTCTAGTGAATTTTGTTTGTATGAAAAACATATGGATAACTTTTCATCCATTACTGCTAAATTAGACGATAAGGATTATTTAATTGTTACTGGTGACTTTAATCTTAACTTGGATTTGGAATGATGAAGATAAGTTTTTGTATCCAGAAAATGTTACTTCTGATATTGATATGGTAGTGGTAAATACACTTTTTTCGCATAATTTAAGTCAAATCAATAATGTAAAAATTTTTAATAACCGTTTACTTGATTTAATTTTTGTTTCAAATGATATATATGCTAATTGCTCTGCTAATGTTCCTTTTGTTAATTGTGACAGACATCATAATGCTTTAACAATTGATTTAAAATTATATAATTTTTGTTAAGATAATTTGAATCTTATTACTAAAGTCAAAAATTTCAAAAAAGCCGATTTTAATGCTTTAAATAATATTTTTAGTACCTCTACCTGGAATAATGTTATTTCTACGTCTAGTTTAATTGATTCTTGGCATGCTTTTTCTGAAATTATTTATTCTGCAATTAACCAACATGTACCGGATCTGATTATTAATGATAATAACCACCCAAAGTGTATAATAAAAGTTTGTGCAGGTAGAAGAATGCTAGAAATAGAGCTCATATAAAATATAAAAATTCTAGTCTTTTAGCTGATAAAATTTGTTTTTTGCGACTACGCCGTGAATATGAAACATTACATCGTTTCTTATATAAACAATATCTTTTCAATTTAGAAAGCAAGATAAAAAATAATAGTAAAAGTTTCTGGGTGTATGTCTCCAGTAAAAAATCATCATCAAATTCCAAAGCAAATGATTTATGGTGACCAAAATTCCGATTCAATCCAAGAGTCAGTTAATCTTTTCGCTGACTTTTTCGAATCAGTGTACTCATTGGTTGACTGTACCTCATTTGGTGATTATACACATATTCAACCAATTTGTGATTTAGGTAAAGTTATTTTAACAGAATTGGAAGTGTTGAGTGCCTTAGAATTTCTTAAAGATGATGTAAATCCTGGCTTTGATGGTATTCCTGTCACTTTGCTAAAACAATTTTCTAAATTTCTTGCTTCTCCATTAACTCATATTTTTAATTTATCTCTTAGCTCTGGTAAATTTTTAGATTCCTGGAAATATTCATTTTGAACTCCAATTTTCAAATCTGGTTTTAAAAATAACATAATAAATTATCGAGGAGTGGCAAAATTATCAGCAATCCCGAAACTATTTGAATATTTGGTAACAGTTAAAATTACTAATGTGGTTGAGAAATTAATTTCTTCCAAGCAGCATGGATTTATTCGAGGGCGGTCTACAACTACAAATCTTGTCTGTTTTTCCGATTTTGTTATAAACGTTCTAGAAGTAGGTCATGAGGTTTCCTCGGTTTACACAGACTTTCAAAAAGCATTCGATCGTGTGCAACATATATTATTATTTAAAAAACTCTCTGCTTTTGGTTTTCATTCAAATTTATTAAATTGGATAAAATCCTATTTGGAAAACAGAGCTCAGGTTGCGAAAATTAATAATTGTGAGTCAAGACATATTAAAGCTGTATCTGGTCTTCCCATATAGCTCCAATATTATTCATTTTATTTGTAAATGACATTGATTCATTCATTGGTTTTTCCAGCTCGCTTGGTTTTGCTGACGATTTTAAAATATTTCGTATAATAAAAAATAATGATGATATTATCGATATGCAGAATGATATAAATTCATTCGTGTCATGGGCTAATAATAATTGTCTTGCGTTAAATGTTTCAAAATGAAAAGTGTTATTATTTTCAAGGAAACGCTCTAAAATTAATTCAAATATATTGATAAACGGTGATATTCTAGAAGTGTATAAAGTTTTGGATCTTGGCGTTTATTATGACTCAAAAATGTCATTTAATGTTCATTTAAATTATATTATCGCTAAGCTAAAGCCTATAAAATGCTCGAGTTTTTATTTAGAAATGCAAGGGATTTCAAGGATCCATATACACTAAAGGCCTTATATTGTTCCTTAGTTAGGTCTGTTCTGGAATATGCTGCTATAGTATGGAGCCCAGTTTATTCCACGCATATTAATAAATTAGAAAGGGTCCAAAAATCGTTTACGAAATTTGCATTGCGGAAGATTTTTAACAATAATTTACCATCGTATCGTTCTAGATGTTTACTTATTGGTTTACCGTCACTTGATGCAAGACGTAAAACTTTGTGTGTAACATTTGTTCGCGATGTGATTTGTAATAACGTAAATTGTAGTGATTTAGACATTATTTTTAGTGAATTATACAGACATAATAGTCTACGTATACATTCAATTTTTTACCCACCGTATCATAGAACGAATTATGGTCAGCATGAGCCTATTACTAAGTGTATATCAATCTTTAATTCGGTTTATGGCGCATTAGATATAACATTATCCAGGAATAAGTTCAAGTCTATGGTAAAAGAATTATTTTAATAAATATAAGATGTTATGGTATTTTTGAAATTTCTAACTTTAACTAAATTTAGAAAATTTATTTAACTTTATAATTTTAGTTTTAACCTTAAAATTTAATATTTTGTTAATTAATTTTCTTAATCTTTTGTATAATTCAAAATTATAAATATAATTATTAATATCTGTAAGATTTCTTAATCGGTAGATAATAAATAAATAAATAAATAGATGGCAAGCATTTCCTTCTCTATGGTAGCGTAATTTCTTTCTGCTTTACCCAATACTCTGCTGACATAGGCAACTGGTCTATCTTCTCATACCTCGCCCTGTGAGAGCACAGCCCCTAAAGCATAATTACACGCGTCAGTAGTTAGATTGAATGGTTTTGTAAAATCCGGATAAGCCAAGAATGGTGGATTGACCAATAACTGTTTCACATTTTCAAAAGCTATCTGGTGTTCATTAGTCCATTTGAAAGTCTGTGATTTAGTGGCCATTTTGTATAAAATTGCACCAGTTGTAGCTAATTTTCGGGATAAACTCCTTCTGATGTAATTTTATGCCCTAAGTACACCACTTCTTTCCTAAGAAATTTGCACTTCTCTTGCTGCAATTTTAAATTATGTTCCCTAAGACGTTGGAACACTACCCTTACCTTTTCGTCGTGATCTGCTAAATTCCTTCCATACACCACAATATCGTCCAGGTAAACAAAGCATTTAAACCCTTGTAATCCAGCTAGTACACAGTTCATCACTCTCTGGAACGTTGCTGGGGCACCTGTCAAACCAAATGGCATGCACTAGATATTCTCAGTGTTTTTACAAGAACAAATTATGACACGTTATCTAACACAACTAGTATACACGTAAATCCACGTTTGGATCGAGGATATGGTCCTAAAAGATCTACATATATATGTTGCCAAGGTCTATCGATTTCAAGCTGTTTCTCCATAGGTGGTCTTAGGATATTATTTGTAGCTTTACTTTCCCTACAAACATCACATTGATTTACATTTTTTTTTACATGTTTTACCATGTCAGACCAATAATAATATTCTCGCAATCTATACAGTGTTTTATTAATTCCCCCGTGCGATGCAGAAACGGGACAATGACCGTGCTTGACCAAAGTGTTCGTCAAACCCGTTGGAATCCAAAGCTTCCAACTTTCGACTTTGTGATCTAAGTTGCCCGCATACGGTTTCGTACGTTTATACACATACCCATCTGAAATTTTTAAATCTGGCGAACGATCTTGATTTATTACAATGGTTGATTTCAACTCTGAATATTCTTCCGAGGAAAAGTATTCAGAATTCAAATCCACCACTGCATATGGTTCAGCATATGAGCTTTTGAGGAAATTGCAATCATTCCATGAGGACATGCTAATGGAACATACGTCGAAAAATCCAGCACTAATTTATGTGGTAATTAAAAATTAAATCGTCATCAAAGAACTTACAATTTGCATCCAAAGTGATCAGCAAGAAATAATATCCGCAAAATTGGCTAATTATTTGGGTCAAATGCAAAATTCTATCCTCACACGACAAGATTTGTTTCATTGTCGAAGATGAAGATAATAACACGACGCATATCGTACACGCCAAAGATTTAAAGCCTTGAGGCCCGTGCTATGCAATTATTTTCCATAACATAAATTTACTTACTTCTTTACATTTACTATGTCTTTATATTTTATTTTCTTATATAATAATAAGAACACAAGATTTATTTATTTAACTCGTATAAAAAACCCTTTATTAAAACATAATTTTACCAATATAATAATATAAAAATTTACATTAATTAAAATACGTCTTAACTATAACCGCGTCGCGAATCAACTCCCACATTTAAATTTATTAATTAATTTCTCTTTTCGAATTGTAAAATTACAGACGGTCATTTGCCTTGATTTTCGTTACTAACGAAAATCAAGGTCTTATTTATGCCTTTCAATTACCTGTTGTTCATTTAATTATTAATTTGCTTAATTAATATAATTGCTAATTAAGCATATCAATTTACTCAAATATTAAATATTATTAATAAGTGCATAATATTGAACAATAATGTGCGCGTGTATTAAACAGGTAATTGAACTAACGACCGACCATCATTTTACACAACATCTCCCAATTCCTGAAGAAAAAGACCACTTTGTAAAAATTAGACTTTTTCCAGAGACCGGGGTATACTTGATTCACGATGCGTTCTGATTTTTAGTTAATTAATTAGCAATTACTAAAAAAAATATTCTTATATAATTAACCAGATTTTATGCTTTCTTTTGTGCATAAATGACATTTATTCCGACTACATCTGGTTTAAAATCATAATTTTAACAATTACTAACTTTATTAATTTTGAAAATATAAAAAAAATACATTTATTTTAAAACAATTCTTTTTAATTCACGAGATTTTTATTTAATTACTTTTCCAATTTTGATATTCTCGAAGCTATTTTAAATTATTATTTATTTATTTTACAAATTTATCCTGAAATACATAGGATGACAACTTTTTTAAATTATTTATTTTAACCTTACTTAATTTATTTATTTTAATAAATTACTTCGAAAATTAGTCCGAAAAATTAAAAAAAATTACATTTATTGCCATAATTATGGTTTAATTCAATATTTTCTTTTATTTAGTTAATTTTATCAATTTTCATACACTTAAAAAAAATACATTAATATTGTTTCTTAAATTTTTCAAATCTCCAAAATTTAGTTAATTACAAGTCTCTAAATTTTATCTTTATTATAAATATCCGAATTTCCTTTAAATACACATAAACTAAGGATGTTCTTATAAGACGAAATTAATATAAAAACTAAAATTACTTCTAAAAATTATAACCCAAACGAAAATAATATAAAAACTAAAATTACTACAAATATTACTACATCCTATGTTACTACCATTACTATAAATAAAACTTATATTACTACACGAAAATCTAAATATACTACGAAAAAAATTGAAACTAATCCCACTATACTACTTTTCCCTAAACGATAGCTCTAGAGGATCTGACGTAGTCTTCCTCCTATTCTCTTCTATAAATTCTCTCTGTTTCTTCACTTTAAATTTTATGTGTTATAAAATTCTCTTGTTTTTGTTTTTTTGCAAAGAAAACTTATAGCAATAATAACTTATTTGTATTTGGGTTAAATCTTTGAGCATTTTTAAGTAAAATTAAATATGCAAAAGTTTCAACGCAAAATCAATCTTAAAAAATTTGAAAATTTTGAGAACTGATATTCGAAAAATATAGTAGTTAACTAATAAAAAAAAATTTAATAGAGATGGAAGAAAAGAGAAAATAAAACAGAAGGAATTATGAAAATCCTAAAATTATGGAAATAGATTGGATTATTTAAATTTTCCCATTTCTAAAAATTTTGGTGTAGTAATATGCTAACGAAAACTAATTTAATTAATAATTGTATAAAAAAATGTTAATTATAATTTAAAAGAAAACTTACTATTACTATAGAGTACACAATATAGTACAGTTCGTATACAAAAAAAAAACTATTATTATAATTTGATTATTATTCGATTTTATTTCTATCCGTCCATAGTTTTGTTCTGTTATTATGTACTCTTCTTAATTTACCATTTACCCTAAGTATACTATTCAATTCATTAGATATCTCCACCACTTCGTAAGGCACTAACCAACATAAACTGAGTTTATGATTTTTTATTTCATTTTTTAATAAAACTTTATCGCCTACATTGTATTTTACTGACTTTTCATTTAGATCGTAGTTTTTTTGTATTTGAACTTACCATTTTTAAGATTTTGTCGCGCTAAACGCCTAATACTTTGCAATTTAAATTTTATTACATTACTTATGTTATCATGATTGTGTATAGGCTCAGCGGCTCGATTCATAAATTTAGGTAGTGGGTCACAAAATCCATACAAAACAAATAATGGAGAAAATTTTGTACCTTCATGTGGTGTGTGTTTATGGATAAATACAGCTTCAGCTAACCATTGATCCCAGCTTTGCACATTTTTCTCGACTAACATCTTTAAATACTCAATTAAAGGACCATGCCGGCGTTCCAGTGAACCATTCGATTGTGGATGATAGGCCGTTGTTTCTACCTTCCGAATTTTTAAAATTTTACACAAACTTTTAAAAATTTGGCTGGTAAAATTGGTTCATTGGTCAGTAATCAGTTTCTTTGGAATAATTGAATAAATATTTTAAGATGATATACTTATAAAATACGTGAGCTACTGTATTCGCATCCATATTCGGTATACCTACACAATCTTATAATTTTGACAAGTCATCATGAGAACCCAGAATATATTTGTTTCCATTGTAGGTGATTGGTAAAGGACCCACAATGTCCAAATATACCTTGTCAAACGGACGTTTAGCTGTGTCCGTGATTCCCATTTCCATTTTAGTTACTTTGCCTCTTTTGGTAATTTGACATTTAGGACAACTTTTAATGTACCACCTGATAGTCTTTAGCAAATTTTTCCAGAAATAGTGTCTTTTTAATCTGTTGTACGTTTTTACTACACCTAGATGTGAATCGTGATGCTGTTTAATAATTTTCTCAATTTCTATATAGTCAAAACATTTATTTTCATTGGTTGTGTTAATATGTTTTCTAGTTTTTCATCCGTTTCTATAATGGGAATTCTGCTGAGCGCGTCTGCAATGCTGTTTTGTTTGCCAGGTTTGTATTGGATATGAAAATTATATTCCGCCAACCTAACTTTCCACCTATTAATACGATCTTCTGGGTTTTTTTTTATTATATTCACTTATCAATGGTTTATGATCAGTGAATACAGTGAAATTACGGCCAAGTAAATATGTTCTATAATTCTTAATGGTTGGAATTATTACGTCCAGGACCTCATAGAGTACAGACGTGTTTTTTTTTTCTCTCGAATTCTAAATCTTATTACTAAGTACATATTTTTCAATTATAATTAAAAATGGATAAAATTTGTGCAAAGTGTAATAAAAAGATACTAAATGATTTTATATCCTGTGGTGCATTTTGTGGTAAATTTTTCCATAACAATTGCAGTAAAGTTTCGAATAATTCAATTTCAATTTTAAAAACTGATAAATCAATTTTTTGGAAATGTGAATTTTGTATGGATTTGACTTTTAATACAGTTATGTTGGAGAAAATTGATTATTTATGCAGTGAATTAAATAACTTAAAATCAATCGTGAAAGATTTAAAATGCAATAAGGATGATTCGTTTTCAAATAATATCCAAGAAAAAATATTAGATAATCCTGTAAATTGTAGTGATATAACTTCTCCACAAGTTAATTCAGATCATTGTAGTGTTATACCAACATATGCAAATACTGCTAAACAGGGTGCTTTAGTGTCAATTAACAAAAATAAGCGTAAAAATTTAAATAAAAAATCGCGTAGTAATGTTACTGCTTCCGATCGGCCAATAATTGGTAATGCTGAGGAAGTGGCTGGTATAGATGTCGTACCAAAATTGAACTGGTTCTATATTTCGCAATGTGGACCAAAAACTACAGTCAATACTATTATGAATTTTATAGCTAATAAACTTGGTCTGAATATAAATGATCTTCAATGCTTCATGCTGTTAAAGAAGGATGCTGACATCGAAAAAAAGAGATTTCTTTTATGTCTGTGTCGTCTACTTTCAACAATAATGTTGATTATTTATTGGATTTGCTACCTATTAATAATAGTCTTTGTTTTGATAAAAACAATAATAATGATAAATTATTAAATAATATCAGTGTGTATTATCAGAATGTTGGTGGTATGAGAAGTAAAGTTCAACAATTTTTTCTCTCTGCGCTCGAAAATGATTTTGATGTAATTATTCTAACTGAAATATGGTTATATTCAGATATTGAAACTCCCGAGATTTTTACAAGCAAATATGATGTTTATAGAAGAGATCGTTGTTGGATATTAACAGGCCACAAGCGTGGTGGGGGTGTCTTAATTGCAGTTCGCTCTTGTTTCATTAGCAATAAATTAAAAATTCAAAACAATGATGGTGAGGTCGAACAGCTGATAGTAAAAGTTTTTTGCAGTAATAACTCGACGTCATTAATTTTTGGTGTAAGTTACATTCCACCGTCTAGTGAATTTTGTTTGTATGAAAAACATATGGATAACTTTTCATCCATTACTGCTAAATTAGACGATAAGGATTATTTAATTGTTACTGGTGACTTTAATCTTAACTTGGATTTGGAATGATGAAGATAAGTTTTTGTATCCAGAAAATGTTACTTCTGATATTGATATGGTAGTGGTAAATACACTTTTTTCGCATAATTTAAGTCAAATCAATAATGTAAAAATTTTTAATAACCGTTTACTTGATTTAATTTTTGTTTCAAATGATATATATGCTAATTGCTCTGCTAATGTTCCTTTTGTTAATTGTGACAGACATCATAATGCTTTAACAATTGATTTAAAATTATATAATTTTTGTTAAGATAATTTGAATCTTATTACTAAAGTCAAAAATTTCAAAAAAGCCGATTTTAATGCTTTAAATAATATTTTTAGTACCTCTACCTGGAATAATGTTATTTCTACGTCTAGTTTAATTGATTCTTGGCATGCTTTTTCTGAAATTATTTATTCTGCAATTAACCAACATGTACCGGATCTGATTATTAATGATAATAACCACCCAAAGTGTATAATAAAAGTTTGTGCAGGTAGAAGAATGCTAGAAATAGAGCTCATATAAAATATAAAAATTCTAGTCTTTTAGCTGATAAAATTTGTTTTTTGCGACTACGCCGTGAATATGAAACATTACATCGTTTCTTATATAAACAATATCTTTTCAATTTAGAAAGCAAGATAAAAAATAATAGTAAAAGTTTCTGGGTGTATGTCTCCAGTAAAAAATCATCATCTGGAATTCCAAAGCAAATGATTTATGGTGACCAAAATTCCGATTCAATCCAAGAGTCAGTTAATCTTTTCGCTGACTTTTTCGAATCAGTGTACTCATTGGTTGACTGTACCTCATTTGGTGATTATACACACACAGAAAAATAATCAGATTTCTTGTTTAAGTTTGGTTGGTTTAATTCAAATCATATGAAAAAAACTCAAATTGAATAAAGTCAAACTTAATTTAAATTTCTAATGCTTTATTTTATTCAAAGATAAGAATTGCAGTAAGTCTTTTAAGATTGAAATAACTCTTCCAATAATTCCTCTAATAAAGTAATATGCAAGACTTGAAACAAGTAATTTGAATGTTCATTTAAGCATTATAAAACTTAATTTAAATCAACAAAGTTCTTTAATTGTCTAATCTTCAGTTTGTATTCATTTTAATTAAAAGGAATTTAAATCAATTCTTTATTATTTGGTTTGAAGAATATTGTTGGCTTTACTCAAGTTTGAAATTACTTAATTCAAGTCCACTAAATTTATTTCAATCTCTTTTCTAAGGTTTTTTTTTGTGCATTTCTCATTCTATGTGGGGTAAAAATCATTCGTATTCTCGTGTTAGTCGCGTTAAAATTAAATTTTAGTTTGTGATTTTTATTGTGTTTCAATAATTATTTTTTTATAAATTTAAATAAGTATAACTATTATTAAAAAGTGAGTAATAAATAAGAAATATAATTAATAAAAAAAAAGTGAATTTACTATAATATATTAGGTGTTAATTTTTATACTGGATATTTATTTAAAAAACTTTATTTTTAAAGCATCCGAAATTTTCATTGAATGGCCGTTATTAAAACATGCGAATGCATACATATGAATTGGTAGGTTAAATTCTTATATGAAACACTAAATTTATTTGATTTTCGTCTCATTATAGTTTGAAATCGACTTCGAAATGGATTGCATTTACAACTCAAGCAGCTAAACTTTTTAAAAATGAATTGAAGCATCCTGCAACAAAAAATTATTTGATTCTTTAAATGAAGCAGTGAATAAAAGTAAGTAATAAATCTATATTTAGTATATTAACAAAATCTGATGATATTTCTTTTTTATAGATTATCGAGATAATATATATTTAATGTGCCTGCATGCAGTATTAAAACCAAATTTTATTCGCATGAGGAATAATAATCTAAATTTACGAAAAGTGTAAATAAACCAACCATCGCCGATTCAAAAGAAAGCCAGGTTCTGCGCATCACAACTATATAAATGATTTGGAACAACAAGTGGCAGACCGGAAAAATAAATTTCCAACATTACAGCCATTTATAATCATTGTTGGACAAGATATACTAAATTTCACCAATATTTATGTTTATCTGGACAACACATATTATGAATTTAATTCCTTTTTAAAAAGTTTGGACTTTCGTTTTAAGGTTTTTATAGCTTTTATAGCTTTTAATTTAGAGTATCGAGTAGAAAGTAAATCAGAATGGACGATTTTTGAACATTTATTTTATGATATTTTTGTTTCGCCGGTTCAGAAAAATGTAAGGGTTTATTTAAAACTCTAATGTTTAATATCCATACATTTATTTGTGAATTTGAGTTTAATCATGACCGAAAAAAATGTTTGTCACAAAAAGATTATATTCCGTTTATTATTGAATCTGAATCAGATATTGTTATAAATCCAAATATAGAGACTTTCGATAATATTATGTATACAAAGAAACTTTGTATAAAATAGGTTTTTTTCTATCAATGCAAGTAAATAACATTATAGTAACTTTAATTAAAATTCAAGATTTTTTCATTTATGAAAATTCAATTTATATCGTAGGCCAGAAATATGAATTATTAAATTATGATAAGCACTATAGAGCTTATGGTCAGTGGAACATTGAATAAATTTATTGCTGTAAAAATAAATAGTTTCAATGGTCCACCAATTCATTTATATCTGCTTCGAAATGTCAAAAAAGTAATTAGTAATAAAAACTATTTTTGTGAAAATTAATTATTTTGATATAAAATTTTTATGAAATATTACATATGAATTACCTTTAATATAAAAAAATAATCTATAAGACCAATATATAATATTAATATATAAATAACCACGTTGTATGATTTATATTTTAATAATAGAAATCTATTTTAATAAATTAAATATTTAATATGAAAAAAATAAAATATATGTAAAATAATTTTTTATGAAACACATAAATAAATGTAACATTATATGAGTTAGTTTTGTACAAAATACAACCAAAAATAAAGTTATATGAAAAAAAATAATGAAGCTTAATTTAATTTTAGTTGGTTAATTTTTTTTTTTTTACAGATTTGAACGAAGTCATACATATTTTAAATTTGTGATCGAAATGAAACTAGAAAATCTCATATTGAGTATTAGATAATTTAATACAAGTATTTAAAGTAACTTGAATAAATATTGTTTGTTATTGATCAGAATCCTTGAAAAGAATTAATACAAATCCAACTGAAACTTATTTCAAGACTTTTATAAAAATTTGAATGAAAACTTGAAATTCTCATATTGAGCAGTTAGATAATTTAATACAAGCATTTAACGTGACATTAATGAAGATTGTTTGTTATTAATCGGAATCCTAACAGACTTGATACAATTCCAATTGAAACTTATTTCAAGAATTGTATAAAAATTTGAATCAAAACTTAATTACTCAAATTAAGAAATATATTTACTTATTTTAAGTTTAAAAAATAATACTTAATGTAAGTAACAAAAAGTTGGTTATCAAGTTTGAAAAGTTTTGGTGCTATAGTGAGCTTTAAAATTCTTGAATCAATGCAATATTTTCTTAAATCTACTCCATTAATTTTTTGTGTGCACATATTCAACCAATTTGTGATTTAGGTAAAGTTATTTTAACAGAATTGGAAGTGTTGAGTGCCTTAGAATTTCTTAAAGATGATGTAAATCCTGGCTTTGATGGTATTCCTGTCACTTTGCTAAAACAATTTTCTAAATTTCTTGCTTCTCCATTAACTCATATTTTTAATTTATCTCTTAGCTCTGGTAAATTTTTAGATTCCTGGAAATATTCATTTTGAACTCCAATTTTCAAATCTGGTTTTAAAAATAACATAATAAATTATCGAGGAGTGGCAAAATTATCAGCAATCCCGAAACTATTTGAATATTTGGTAACAGTTAAAATTACTAATGTGGTTGAGAAATTAATTTCTTCCAAGCAGCATGGATTTATTCGAGGGCGGTCTACAACTACAAATCTTGTCTGTTTTTCCGATTTTGTTATAAACGTTCTAGAAGTAGGTCATGAGGTTTCCTCGGTTTACACAGACTTTCAAAAAGCATTCGATCGTGTGCAACATATATTATTATTTAAAAAACTCTCTGCTTTTGGTTTTCATTCAAATTTATTAAATTGGATAAAATCCTATTTGGAAAACAGAGCTCAGGTTGCGAAAATTAATAATTGTGAGTCAAGACATATTAAAGCTGTATCTGGTCTTCCCATATAGCTCCAATATTATTCATTTTATTTGTAAATGACATTGATTCATTCATTGGTTTTTCCAGCTCGCTTGGTTTTGCTGACGATTTTAAAATATTTCGTATAATAAAAAATAATGATGATATTATCGATATGCAGAATGATATAAATTCATTCGTGTCATGGGCTAATAATAATTGTCTTGCGTTAAATGTTTCAAAATGAAAAGTGTTATTATTTTCAAGGAAACGCTCTAAAATTAATTCAAATATATTGATAAACGGTGATATTCTAGAAGTGTATAAAGTTTTGGATCTTGGCGTTTATTATGACTCAAAAATGTCATTTAATGTTCATTTCAATTATATTATCGCTAAGCTAAAGCCTATAAAATGCTCGAGTTTTTATTTAGAAATGCAAGGGATTTCAAGGATCCATATACACTAAAGGCCTTATATTGTTCCTTAGTTAGGTCTGTTCTGGAATATGCTGCTATAGTATGGAGCCCAGTTTATTCCACGCATATTAATAAATTAGAAAGGGTCCAAAAATCGTTTACGAAATTTGCATTGCGGAAGATTTTTAACAATAATTTACCATCGTATCGTTCTAGATGTTTACTTATTGGTTTACCGTCACTTGATGCAAGACGTAAAACTTTGTGTGTAACATTTGTTCGCGATGTGATTTGTAATAACGTAAATTGTAGTGATTTAGACATTATTTTTAGTGAATTATACAGACATAATAGTCTACGTATACATTCAATTTTTTACCCACCGTATCATAGAACGAATTATGGTCAGCATGAGCCTATTACTAAGTGTATATCAATCTTTAATTCGGTTTATGGCGCATTAGATATAACATTATCCAGGAATAAGTTCAAGTCTATGGTAAAAGAATTATTTTAATAAATATAAGATGTTATGGTATTTTTGAAATTTCTAACTTTAACTAAATTTAGAAAATTTATTTAACTTTATAATTTTAGTTTTAACCTTAAAATTTAATATTTTGTTAATTAATTTTCTTAATCTTTTGTATAATTCAAAATTATAAATATAATTATTAATATCTGTAAGATTTCTTAATCGGTAGATAATAAATAAATAAATAAATAGATGGCAAGCATTTCCTTCTCTATGGTAGCGTAATTTCTTTCTGCTTTACCCAATACTCTGCTGACATAGGCAACTGGTCTATCTTCTCATACCTCGCCCTGTGAGAGCACAGCCCCTAAAGCATAATTACACGCGTCAGTAGTTAGATTGAATGGTTTTGTAAAATCCGGATAAGCCAAGAATGGTGGATTGACCAATAACTGTTTCACATTTTCAAAAGCTATCTGGTGTTCATTAGTCCATTTGAAAGTCTGTGATTTAGTGGCCATTTTGTATAAAATTGCACCAGTTGTAGCTAATTTTCGGGATAAACTCCTTCTGATGTAATTTTATGCCCTAAGTACACCACTTCTTTCCTAAGAAATTTGCACTTCTCTTGCTGCAATTTTAAATTATGTTCCCTAAGACGTTGGAACACTACCCTTACCTTTTCGTCGTGATCTGCTAAATTCCTTCCATACACCACAATATCGTCCAGGTAAACAAAGCATTTAAACCCTTGTAATCCAGCTAGTACACAGTTCATCACTCTCTGGAACGTTGCTGGGGCACCTGTCAAACCAAATGGCATGCGCTTGAACTCAAAATGTCCGTACGCTGTGCTGGAAGCAGTTTTTTCTCTATCTGCTGGTTCCATTCTAACTTGATGATATCCGCTAGCAAGATCTAGAGCTGTAAAATACCTGGAACCTCCCAGCTGATCTAGGATTTCCTCAATTATTGGTAACGGAAACGCATCTAGTAACGCATCGTTACTTCATTCAATTTTCGGAAATCAATTACAACTCGATGTATTGTTCGCTTTTTTCGGTACCACCAAGTGTGGCGAATTCCATGGACTGTTACTAGACTGTATGATGTCGTCCTCAAGCAATTTCGTCATCTCTTCATTAATTACTTGCTTGTAACATACATCCAACCTGTATTGTCTACTATTAATGGCTTTCGCTTCAACTTTTACAGGTATCGAATGCGTAATATCACCAACACAGCTTAATTTATCTCCAGGTAAGTGAAAAATATCATGGCATTCTTCACATATTCTCTCTAAAATTTCTGTTTCTTCCTGATTTAGTAAATCCTAACTACAAAGTTTCTCCTTTAAAATATTTATTCTGTTCTTTAGTTCCACATTATCAGATTCAAATAAATGTCTTATATAACTGACATTTTCTTCCACATCACCTAAATTAAATTTTGTTTCACCTTCTCCCATTTTAGAAACGTTGTAATTATTCAAATGTACCCAGTCCGGCTCAAAGTATTATAATGTTTTATCGTCCATGGCAATATTCATTATTCCTACAAGTACTTTACCTTCCTTAACTTCACTAATTCCATTACCTAAAAATACGCTGATAAACATAAAACATCTCATTTAACATTTTTATTCTTAATAAATACTTCTATCATATTCTCCAAACGTGCTGGTACCATAAATGTTTTTTTCCGATTGTTTACATTCGTTTTTTGTAAAATCTATTAATTCTGGCTTTTCATCAACAAGGATTTTAGATTTCCCGATATGATCCACTAAAACTTATCCAGCTCTTGTGGTAATATCTTCTACCTTATCCAAAGTCATATCATTAATATTTTTAAAAATGGGTTGGTCCATTAATTTCATAACTTCATCAAGAATAGATTGGTCCATTAAATTAATATTCATAAAATCAGAATCCGTTCTATCTAAAACTTCTCAAAATTATTTTTAAAATTTCAATCAATATTCGGTTCGATATGGACCAATTCTGCATTTATTATTATTAAGTTTGATTACTCTACCAGATTCGCTTTCTCAATAGAAGCTCCAGCTTCGAAATCTCCTAAACAATTTTCAACGCATCCTAAATCGTCCGAATTAACTCCGAATATTTTCCTTTACTATATATTATTTACTTCGTCATCCCCTAAACTATATACTATTTTGTCTGTTATATCTTCTTTATCAGTCTCTAAATCATTATTACTTTTTTCTGCTTCTATTTCTTTGAAATCTATTAAATCCATATCCGTACATATCAAATCCCCTTTAATATTTTTATTTTTATTATTATCGTCCTGTAAAATCAAATCATTATTTCTTACCTTTTTATTTTCTGAAAAATTATAAAAATTATCCTTATTACTATTAAAAAAATGAATTATTATTCTTATTACTAATATCGAAACTAAACTCGATATCAGTACTATGTTTTTTCGGGAAGTGCAATAACTTGTCCGGTCCTAAAATATTACAATTTGGTTCAAGGAAATCGTTTCCAAGGATTCCGTCAGCTGGTAAATTACAATTTTTTCCAACAACTTGGAAATCGCAGTCCAAATGTTTTGGTGTTAAAAAAGTCGCTGTACATTTCCCTAATGTCTCCCTTTGTCGTGTACTGTCTGTATTACCGTTTTTTCGTCCATTAAAATGTTTGCTTTCTTGTCAGCAAAATTACCTGGGCCCCAGTATCAACTAATAAGGTGACCGTTTCGTCCCTCGCAATATCTAGTGGTAATGTCACCAATAATTCAGCCTTGGTCTTCTGTACTGTACCCGCCACTGCTCGACATTCCCTACTAAAATGACCAACACGTCCACAATTATAACAAGTCCTGCCCTGTACATTATTAATTTTGCTGGTTCGTGTCTCAAATGAATTGACAGGTGGTCTAGATATTGGTGGTACTGCTCGTTGTCTGAAAATCCAATTGTCCATTCTAGGTTCTCGTCTAACTGTCTCATTATTTAATTTCAATTCTCTAATCATGTCCATTACCTGCCTAGTTGTGTCAGTCATAGTTCGTTCCGTTGTTGCCATGCCAATTTTCTCTGGTCCTAGAAGCTCTAAGGACTCCTGGCAAACCGATTAGCTTTATTCAATGTTTGTTCTAGGTCCATACAATTTTATCCAATTACGTAATGCTTAAGAGATTCATTTCGCAATCCTCGAATGAATGTTTTCCTTGCTGTCTCTTCAGCATCCCGGATAATCCCTTCAAATCCTGTGGGATATTTATGTCTGGCAGACATACGGAAACAACCCAGCTTCCTTTCCACACTATCACCAAACTGCTCCACAGATTCATCCGGTATCTACACACATTCCTCTATTTCTCTTCGCAGTTGTGTTATATCGTTATAGGGAATGAATGCATTCTCCAAAATTGCTTTAAAATCTCTAAAATTCGATACTCCTCTGTCCTGGAAAATGTCCACGGCTCTTCCTTTCAGCTTTCCTCTGATGATCTGGTTTAAAACTGCAGGTCTGTCCAGTTCATCAGTTTTAAAGTACGCATCGTGTGCCAACGATACAAAGTTTTGTAGTTCCAACATCATCCTGTCCCCATCCCCTGTAAAAATTGGCACCCCCTGAAAATACGTTTTATATGTCCTTTCCAGTGGTATTGTATAATTATATGCACTTCTCGACTGTCCTAAATTATAAGTGTTGTCTGTAGATAAAATATTAGATCTTCTTCTAACATCTCTATTGTCTAATTTTTTTTGAAATCCTAACCCATCATCATTTGTAAATTCTACCCTATCATTATTTATAAATTTAAATCTTTTATTCGTTGGGAAATCTAATCTATTACTATCTGTAAAATCTACTCTACTATTATTTTCTAATCTATTTTGTGTATTTGAAGTTTTTTTTCTATTACCGTTAATTAAACTTTCGTAATTTACGTGCTGTACCCGTGGTTTTGCACCCTGCGTACTTACTTTATGTGTATTTCTGTCCGGAGAATTCATTTTATTACTTAAATTACTAGAATTACTTAAATTTATAAAATCTATTTTACTATCAAAATTATTTATTTTATTTATTTTATTATCTATTAATATGTTATTGGTACCTGTTTTTTCTGGATTACCACCAACTGCACCTTCTTCTTCTGAACTGCTTCCACTTGTTTTACTTACGGTTATAACATAAACCATATAAATCTAGAAATCTTCTAATTATAAATAAAACACCTCAAATAATTAATTTAACACCAGTAACAATTTATTTATATATCTTTATTAAGTTAATTTTAAATATTCTTTTATTAATTTAAAATCCAGACCGACTTTACTTCAACGCGACTACGAATCAACTCAACACTATTAATCAAATTATAAAATCCAAGTCAACCCTTTTTGGTAAAACGTGGCCTTGATTTTTATTCTCACAAATAATAATCAAGGTCTCATTACCGTCGTTCAACCACCTGAGCATTCAACTTTGCTTAATTAGCAAAAGTGCTAATTAAGCAAACCGATTTCCGCTACAGTTATTAATTGCTAATATTAATTTTGGGAATTAATATTAGTGCGTTTATTGCACAAGTAATTGAAAGACAGGGTGACTTGTATTTTATACAACACCTCCCAATCCCCGAAGAAAAAGACCAATTTGTAAAATTGGACTTTTTCCTGGAAACTGGGGTATAGTTGGTCCGTGTTTCGTTATGGTACATTACATGTATATAAAATTATTGATACAAAAAAAAATATATTTGATAAAAAATCTTTTTTCATATATATAAAAAATTAATAACGATAATTATAAACAAAATTAATTATCTCTTTAACATAATATTAAAAAAAATGGAATAGGAAATTTAATCATCTTACTTAATGAATTTATCAAAACTAATATGAATGTGTGAAATTTAAATTATTAACAGAATTATAAAAATAAATTTAATGACAAAAATGTATTAACAAAATTATAAAAATGGATTTAATGACAAAAATGTATTAATTACTTATTACAAAACTATAAAAATGAATCAAATAACAAAAATTTATTAATTACTAATAACAAAATTATAAAAAAAAATTAAATAACATAAATTTATTCATTACTTATTACTAAACTATAAAAATGAATTGAATAACGAAAGTCTATTAATTACTAATAACAAAATTATAAAAATGAATTAAATAACAAAAATTTATTAATTATATACTTAATTTTTATTTAAACAAATTTATAAAATGAATAAAAAAATTAACTTTACTAAGACAATTATGAAAATAAATTTATATATATATTCTATATATGAAATGGATCAATTTAACTTTTTTTTAAAAAAAAAAATTACTGTACTTCCCTTGAAAATCCTTTTTGTAACTTACTATGTACTACATTTCGTTTAACCCTATTGATATGAAATATTAAAAATTAAAACTAAGAGGAAATTGAAAGTAATAAAGAATTAAACAATTCATTCCCTAACTAAGAGATAGTAAGAAAATAAAATAAGATAGCTGAAGAGTAAAATAAGATAACAATAAAAAAATATGGATAGCTAAGGAGTATGAACTATAGAGTATTTAGTTAAGTCAGTCCCTAAAAGATCGCACCTGAGAGTCTACGTATTCGTCCGACAGTTTAGTTCGTACTTGTCGTGGTGGCGTTTTTGGTAACGTTTTCAGTTTTGGTCTGTAAACCGTCTTATCCGTAGTTTTCGGCGTTCGTTCCGAACTCTCTGTCACCCATTGGTCAGTCGAGCTTCTTCGTCTTTCCACTACCGAATTCCTTCCCCTTTCAACTATAGGCTCCACTACCGAATTCCTTCCCCTTTCAACTATAGGCTCCGCCTTTCTTCATTTTTTTTATCACACAATAAAGCGAATATACATGTTAGGAACTATTATTATTATATGTCGAAAGAGTAATATATAAAATAAATGGCGAATGACTAATTTACTGTTTGAAAATATAAGATGAGTTTTAGGGAATGATGAACTTACTGCTTAATTTTTCCGTCAGACCATAATTTTAATCTATTGTTATGTATCTTACGCAATTTCCCTTTAATTTTTATTATAGTGTTTAAATTGTTCGGTACTTCTACTACTTCAAATGGACCTAGCCAATTTAAACTGAGTTTGTGGTCCTTACACGGATTCATTAACAAAATCTTATTGCCGATTTTATAACTACTCAAATTAGATCTTTTGTCATAGTGGAATTTTGATCTTAATTTGCTGGTTTTAAGATTTTCACGAGCTATTTTACGAATTGTTTGCAGCTTGTATTTTACTACATTGCCTGTGTTTTCGTTATTGTATAGAGGTTCTACCGATCGTTTCAAGTTGCTGGGTAGAGGATCACAGAAACCGTACAACACAAACAGTGGCGAGTACTTTGTTCCTTCGTGAGGTGTATGGTTATGTGTAAACACTGCCTCCGCAAGCCACTCATCCCAAGTTTGTACGTTTTTCTCCACAATCATCTTCATATGTTGCACTAATGGTCCATGGCGGCATTCTAATGATCCATTGGACTGAGAATGATATGCTGTTGTTTCAATTTTTCTAATTTTTAATATTTTGCACAATCCTTTGAATATTTGGCTTGTAAAATTCGTTCCTTGATCGGTAATCAATCGTTTCGGAATTATCGAATAACGCAAAATAATATTTTTATAGAACGCTTGTGCCACAGTAGTTGCCTCCATATTGGGTAATGCGATACAGTCCTACATTTTTGATAAATCGTCCTGAAAACTGAGAATGTATTTGTTTCCTTGATTAGTAACGGGGAAAGGTCCCACGATGTCCAAATACACTTTATCAAACGCCCTATTAGCCGTATCAGTAATTGCCATCGGTAATTTTGTCACTTTACCTCGTTTTGTTATTTGGCACTTAGGGCATTTTTCAATATATTTTCTTATCGTACTCAACATATTTTTCCAGAAATAATGTCGTCTTAGTCTTTTGTACGTCTTTATTATCCCTAAATGTCCTCCTATGGGTGTATCGTGATTTTGTCTTATTACCTCCCCAATTTCATTCCAGTCTACTAATTCTATCTTTTTTGTCCATTGCTCTTTTGGCACAGTTTTATCGTTCTCGTCATCACTGTCAGTTGATTCTTCGTCTGATGTCAAAATTTGTGTGTCATTCAGTTTGTTGTCCTGTTTTAATTTTGCTGTCTGTCCTCTGGTTAAAATATTTATTTTGAAACCGTATTTATCTGAATTTTACTTTATTATTTATTGTAGACCATTCTCCCAATTCCTGTACTGTATACTCCTGCAGTAGTAACAAATCTGGTTTAAATTCAGGTAATTCTATATCTTTTTCAGTTAAATTCATTAATGCAACTATTAATTTACCATTATGTATTGACCCTATACTATTAGCCATAAATAATCCATTTCCAAAATTCTTTTTTAAACAAACAACATCACCAGTTGTTTCAACATTTAATTCAATTATTTTTTCAGTACGAGCTGATATAATTACAGGTTGCAAATTTTCTGTGAAATCGATAAGATTTGGTGTCTCGATAAGATTTGGTTGGTTTTCATCATAACCCAAGAAATCAATGAAGTCGAGTGTCGCGTTATTAGTCTGGATTTCGTCAAGATTGACTGTTTTGTTTTCAGCTCCTGCATAAAATACCGATGACTCGTTAACTTCACCCTTTCTCCAGAAAAATTTTTCCCACCCCTGAATTCAGAATTGGTTTTACTTTCCAAAACTCCCAAATTCGAATCGTTTAATGTATTACGATTGGGCATTTCAATAATTTCCGAAATTGATTTCTCAATTATTATGGGATTTTCCATTTCCAGATTGGCTCTACTATTTAGAGCTCCGTGAATGACAATTCCAGAATAATTTTCTCCTACTACACCATCCTCTATTTCGTCTCGAACACCTGAAAATATTGTACCTAAATTTGAATTCCCTAAATTTATTTCCACATTTTTTCTCCTCTCGTCTACTTCGGCACCTGAAAAACCTGTTTCAAAATTCCTACATATAGAAATATTTAGTTACGAATTCTTATTAAAATTTGTATCTAGTTTTTTATTATAATTAATTGTTTTTTTATTATCATTGAAATTTATTTTACTTTTATCAACTATAGGTAACTTAAATTCTATTTTATTTCTGTTCGTTTTTGGAAAATGTAGCGTCCGGTCCGGTCCAAGTATATTACAATTCTTAGCCAAAAAGTCATTCCCTAGAATTCCATCAGCCGGTAATTCACAATTATTGCCAACTACCTGAAAATCACAATTTAAATTTTCCGGTGTTAAAAACTTTCCATGGCATTTCCCTAACGTTTCACTCTGATCGTGAACAGTTCGAATTACGGTATTTTCGTCCGTCTTAATGTGTGTGTCCTTGTCCAACTCGTCCCTTTTTAACAAACTGATTTGAGCTCCAGTATCCACTAACAAAGTTACGGATTGTTTTTTCGCGATATCAAGCGGAATCTTTACTAGAGGCTCAAATCTATTACTATCAACTTCAGCTACACTTCCACCCTCCTCCACACTACCAAGGGACGAGTTTAGGGATTTTGACTCATCCCTGAGCCGTTTCCCTGTCTAGATTGGTATCGTTGTCGAGCGGATCATGTCAATTCGGTGTGACCCTGTCGTTCACACCAACCACGTCTCGAATCGTATTAACCTGAGCGGGAATAGTAGCTGATACCTGTTGCTGTCTGTTGAATGGGCAATTAGTGGCAATATGCCCCGTATTTTTACATAAACGACACTCAATTTTAGGTGACACTTTCCGAGGTGCTCTGCAGTCCCTACTAATGAAAGTCCATCTAGCGGTCTCTTCAGCGTCTTGAATAATTCCTTCGTGACCGGTCGGATATTTATGCCTCGCCGCAACCTTGAAGCAACCTAACATTCTTTCCACTCGATCGCCGAATTGTTCCACTGATTCGTCCGGTATTTGTACACATTCCTCGATTTCAGTCTTAAGCAGTGGTAAGTCTTTATATGGTATAAACGCGTTTTATAGAACTGTTTTAAAATCACGAAAACTTTGTACAGCAAGGTCCATGAAAATATCCGCTGCTTTCCCTCGTAGTTTTCCTCTTATAATTTGGTTTAAAACTACTGGTCTGTCAAGTTCGTCGGTTCGGAAGTATGCGTCATGTGCAAGAGAAAAAAAAATTTGGAGGTCCAGTATCGTCCGGTCACCGTCACCCGTCAAAATAGGTACGCCCTGAAAAAAAGTTCGATATGCCCGTTCTAATGGTATGGTCGTGTTGTTCTGAGTGTTACTGTTTACCGTCACACCTAGATCATATGTGTGGTCTCTGTATAAAATATTTGAATTACATCTACTGTTATTATTATTAGCATGTATATTACCTAAATCAACATTATTTAATCTATTAGTATTACCCATTCTTAAAGGATTTTCAAGAGGTTCCCTATTATTTTCCTGCGAATTGTCATTGTTATTTTCTATTAAATTGTGATTTAAAGTACGGGGTACAGCCCCTTGTTTTTAAAACTGATCCATTTCGTAATCCTTTATATTTGATTCTAGTTCTATTAACTTAGACCTATTTTTTTTCTTGTTTATTGTCTTCAGCTAAAGTTACAGATCTTCCTCTGTGATTTTCACTAAGCGTTGGTACTGGAAGAGATGCTCTCGGAATTGATTCAATTAGCGACGAATTTCCAAAGCTGATGTCTTCTTCACCCAATTCTTTGCTTTTACTATTGTTATTAAAAATAGTATTGTTTAGCCACGCAGCAACACTAACTGGTTTCTTCTCTTTATTTTTGTTGCTGCTGGTAACTGGTGCCATAAATTTATTAAAAATATTTTTATTATGTGTAAATTTAATTAAATTGCTATTATTATTTTTTATTTTTTAATTATTTATATATATAAATTGTTATTATTTATTTTTCTATTTGTTTAATTATTTATTTTTATTTATTTATTTATATTTTATTTTAATTTATTTTTTATCGAAATTTTAAACCACGAACTCTATTTATTTATTTATATACAAAAAAAAATTATAACGTATTATTTATTATTTATTTATTACTGCACTTCTTTTACAATTATAAACGATTATTTATCATTTATTTATTACTACACTTCTCTTACAAAATCTGAAATTTTTATTATTGTATTTAAATAATTACTTTACTTTCTTAAGTAGAAAAAAAATCACAACTAGTTTAATCTTTTCAACAAAAATACACTTAAATTTCTTTATTTTAAATAACTTAAAAAACAATTTTTTTTCACTGTTTCTCCAATAATATTTTAAAATTTTAATTCATTCATTACACATAACACGAACTACAATTTTTTATTCCATTTTTCAATCATTAATTTATTCTAATATTTTATTATATCAACCCGGTAATTTTTTTTTTAATTTACTTTACTATTTAACAAAAAACATTATTATCACAAATATTTTTTTATATTTAACAACATTAATACTAGTTATACATTTTAAAATTTCAATTAAATTTCAATCACTATCACTTTATTAGTTTTTGATATAAAAATTTCACTGTTTATCTTACGTTTGATATCATGTATAAAATTATCCAACTATAAATCTTATTTAATCATACAAATTTTTTTTACCACTTCAAACCTTTTTTTAAACATATTAATCAAATTTTTGGAAATAATATATTACAAGCGTTGCGTGCAATAAATATTGATAACTGTAGAAGACAAAATCATATAGAATTTAAAAATATACAATACGTTCCATGGGAAAACAAGATTTTTGAAACTATTGCCATTAATATTTCCGATCAGTATGGTAAAAAAATTGATTTTGTACCAAACTATTATCCGACAAAAATTGTGTTACATTTTAAGAGAATTTAATAAAAAAAAGTATATAAATAAAAACAACACATAAAGCTTTATTGTTTTACTTAAACATGCATCGTGAATACATTAAATATTATTCATCACAAGCTGGTGGTAATATAAATGAAATAGGACCACTTTTACAGGCATATCCAACAATCCAGCGAGGGCGTGGTTTAGGTAATTTGTTTGGAGGTTTATTTCGTTTTTTAAAAACGGAATTGGCTACTGGTTTTAATTTACTAAAAGACGAAGCATTGAAAACTGGCTCTAATATTTTGTCCGATATAACGTCAGGGTCAAATCCAAAAGAAGTATTTGAAGAACAAGCTAAAGCAGACATAAAAAATTTAAGAACTTCACCAGTTAACCAATTGCATTCAATGTATGGTAGTGGTAGAAAGAGAAAAAGAAGTAGTAAAAAAATGATTCAAGTAAAAAGAAGACGTAAAGCTATAAAAAGACGTGTAAAACCGAAACTATATTCAATGAGTAGAAATAGGCGGAGAGCAGGAAATAAAAAATCACGTGTTCTAGATATTTTTAATTTAAAATGGTTATTGTAGAATGCATGAAGTCAGAGTTAGATCTTTTCACAACACCAGCAATGCAGACGAGTATTTTACGAACTAATGAAGTAGTCTACAATCCATTAGCCTCATTAGAGGCCTCACCTTCTACAACAGAATTTGTCTCACTTGGTGATGGTGATACATACAGAGATTTTGCATCAACATATATATTAAATTTAAAGTTCAAATATTAAAACAAGATGGAACAAAATGGATTTATGCCGATACAACAGGATCAGGTGCTGATAAAAAGTCAATACCACATCCTAGTGTAGTAAATAATTTGTTACATTCAATCATTAAACAAGTAAATGTAACAATAAATGGGAAAAATGTAACACCTTCTGATTCAACACTATATGGTTTTGTTAGACTGTTAAACTGTGTAGACGTGTTTTTTTTCGATCCGCAATTTCAAATTTATTATTTTTATTTAGTTGATTAATATTTTTGAATTTATTTACTGGTTTTAATTATTATAAAATTGACTTTAACGACATATTTATTTATTATATATAATATTTAACACATTCATATAATAATCTTTTTTTTTTAAATTATTAATAATTTTTCATATTAAATTAAAATTTAAATTTTTTTACTTGGTATTAATTGAATATTTTTGGTGATTAGTGCTATTGTTTTAATATATACAATAATTATTTAACAGTTTTGCACAAACAATAATAAAAACGAAAAATATGTGTATGCATTTGTGTATGAGTGAAAGAATTCTTTTTTCCTTATCATCAACTAATTATTTTATGGTGCATTTGCCGATTTGTGGCGGTTTCATATTTAAATCACTATTGGATCTATTTATTATTGGAAAAGTATTGTTTTTCACTGCCTTATTTAACTTGTAGAAGTTAAATGGATTTCCTAATTAAAATATATTTTTTTATTTAAGAAATACACTTTGAAATATATTTTTATTTCAGTACAGAAGCTCATTTGTTTACAAATATTTTGTCATCATCATCAGTTGTGTCATCTGTTAAATCGTTCCCTATAAACATTTTCTACTATTTTTTATTTTGGAGACTTTTATTTTTGGAACTAGTTACAATATGGCGAATGTTACTTCTGAATCTAGTTTTGTTTTAGAATATCACTCAGATATCTGTGGTATATGTAACAAGTGGTAAAAAATGATGATATGGCATTATGCTGTGAAGGTTTCTGTGGTTGTTGGTTTCACTCTGATTGTGTGAAAATTTCTAAATCTAAATGTGAAAAACTTATGAATTTATCTGACGCAACAATGTGGATGTGTCCAGCAGATAAATTAGAATTTAAAAAGCTCAAATATCAAAACAATTAACAAAATGACATTCTTAATCAAACCCAGAAATCTAATGAAGATAAGTTATCACAGATAGTATCCAAAATTGAAGTAATGCACCATGATCTTCTGCAGCAAATAGTTTCATTTAATGTTCAAAAGATAGTTTCATTTAAAGTAAAAGAATTAGTTAAACCGTTGCCACCTGTCGCTGGTTCCAATGTGGAGGTTCTTAAAGGTGCTAATAAATTTAGTACGCCATCATCTTCGTCTGGTACTAAGTTACCTAAATCGAAAGTAAAATTAGCTCCTAAACTTAAAGCATTAGCTGGCAAATCCGCAAAATCTGCGAGTTGTGGTGATTCTGATTAATTATATTGCGAACCCGATAGCGGTCGAATTACCAACTCAAAATTCAAGAAATGAACTTTCTCCGCTGTGTATGACACTTGGTAATAATTTTGTAGCTAATTATCCTGTGCTGCCATCTACAGCTGTCAATAATCCTGTGCTGCCATCTACAGCCGTCAATTCATTGGTAATTGATAGTCAGAATAAAACTATGAATTGTAGCCTCCGTGTTATTGAACCACCAATGAAATTTTTTATTTCTCGTCTCATGTATGGTACGAAATCATCAGAGATATTAGAATATATATCTAACAGTGGTGTAGATACTACTAACATTCGCTGTGATTGTCTTGCTCCGAATAATTTAGCTGATAGAGAAACAAACTGTAAATAAAGTGATGCAGTCAAAAAACTAAATGAGATTTCGTTCTTTTATCAAAATGTTCGTGGTTTAAGAACGAAATCTCACCAATTTCTGCTTAACATGTTGTGCTGTACATCCGATATTATTGTACTTACTGAAACGGGCTTATATTATACACATTCAAACGCATCATTTATTCCGACAAACTTCAACATATTTAGATGTGATCGCTCAGAACTAAATAGCCAGTTCGTACGTCTTGGTGGTGTTTTAATAGCAATCAATAATTTTTACAATAGCTGTGAAGTCCCGCTTGAGGCATTCTCGGATATTGAAATTCGCTGTTCAAAAATATCGAACTACAATCAAATAATTATTGTTTGTGTGTATATCCCGCCAAACTCCTCAATCTGTAAAATAAATAGATATCTTGAAGCTATACAATTTATTGGTGAATTATTGTTTCCTAACGGCAATATCTTCATATTTGGTGACTTTAATTTGCCTGGTATCGATTGGACTTCTGGTGATGTTGATTCCACATTTTTAATTCCGAATAATGTTACAACCAATTGTGAAATCGCATTAATTGATAATATAATTTTTATAGGACTTTTCCAACTTAATGCAGTGAAAAATCACCAAAGTAAATCGCTTGATCATGTGTTTTCTAATACTCCTGATGAATGCTGTATTTCTAGATGTCAATTTGCTTTAGTTCCTGAAGATAATTATCAGCCGTTGTTATTCTCTACATAATAAGTTTCGCAACTGAACATATTTCTTTGCGGCCTTGTTTAATTTAATAAATATTACAAATTATGTAGCGGAAACCAGGATATCGTGAAGTCGGCATGCTTGCAAGGGCTTACCTCGTCGGTGGGGTTGGTATTTACATCACTCCTGTTCCCAACAAAAAACATTCATGCCGAATTCTCAATATTATATTTGCATGCGACCATCACAAAGATCTGTGCCAGATGTTATGGCAACCTATTCATCCTACAATTCCAACTAAATCATCATCACCACCAACCTAAATTATTAGCAACCTCTCATGGTTAAGCTAATCAAATCTAAATATATTTTCATAATATAAAATATAATTACAACCATATTTCGTTATGGTGTATACTCAATTTTATAATTTATTTATATCAATAAAATATTCTACTATTGTTTTTTAAATTCAAAATGTTATTACATTAATTTACTACTTTCTTCATAATTAAAAAAAAATCTATATAATTCACCAACCCTTTGGGCTCAATTATTCATTCATAATTAAATTTTTATATTATTTAAATTTTTCAAAATTCATTAAAATTATTTGTATATCAAAACTTTTATTGATTTAAAATACTTATTTTATTCAAAACAATTTTTCATTTAATTTTTTTTTCAATTCAAATTTAATAAAATTTAAATTAAACAAGTTTAATCTTCATCACTATGTGTGGTTAGTGGCATCTAACGGCAATTAGCCAATTAATTGGTACATATAGAAAATATCAAATTTTATAATTTTTTTTATTCTACAATCTACATACACTATATATTTATAATACTAGGTAATTTACAATTTATACATTTAACTTGTTTTTTTTTTAATCTAGCTAATTTATATTGCTACTTGTCCAATCAATTATTTCATCACTTTATATATATATATAATTTTAATATATTCGAAAAAAGGGACCAATAAATAAAATTTTAGAATCACTCACTTTGATTCCTTATAGATTGTATTAATTTTAATTTTCCTTACAACTTTTTCCACCGATGATCTTGTGCACAGGACCTTCAGCTGTTGCTACTTTACCAGCAATTTTTTTAATCTCTTTTTCTATATTTTTTGATTAAATTTTCTAAAATTTAAATTTTAAATTTTATTTATTAGCATAATCTTTTTTTTTAATAATATATTAATAAAATAATGCAATTTTAATTATAGTTAAGTGACAATATTGTGGTGTATGCCACTAAACACATATGCTTATCCATGTGTTTAGTACCGTAGGTCAGTTTTACTTTGTAAACACTTTGTTTACATAACAAACTACGGCATGGCTTACGAAAATACCACACAACGAAAAGGCCAAAATATTGAACCCTAAAATATGTCGCGATAATGTAAATATATATATGTATATTAATTCATATGTACATATATATATTTACATGTGCAATACTAACTACATACGAAATACATTAAAGAATACATTAAAGAAATTCTTAAGAAATATAGAATTCTAAAGAATTCAATATTAAAGGATATAAATTGCTAGCGTTAGCAAATATTGCCCAATATTATTAATATGGAATATTGGAAATATTTATAATTAGTATTAAGAAAAGTATTTGTAATTAAAATAAGATTAGTGGTAATTTTAGGGTATAAAAGAAGAAGAATAAAGAATTTACTTTTTACTTTTACTTTCAAAGTCAAACCTAATTGTTTTATTTAACTTACGGGCTTATATGCCAAGTAATAACTTAGAACAATTTAAAAACTATACCAAACTAAAAGGGCTTGTGCAAATTTAGAAACATCAAGGCATAAATGCCAAGATTATTTGTAAATTATGTATGGATTTTGTGCTCATATAGATATATCAACATTTCTATCATATGTACGGCGACCTGGTCTCCGTTGGACATTAGACGTGCCAGCATTACATGGCGATCCTGCCAGGAGCTGCTGTCAAGCATTTGGAAGAATTAAAGCATAAAAATCGAGAAGCCGAAAATAGAATGATCCAAGCAGAATTTACCAAAGCATTAGAGAATCCAAAGAGCGGGCCACGACCCTTGAGCATAGAAGAATATAGACAGCGAACGAAAGGTATCCACCTAAAACAACAGAGGCGCCACAACAGATCACCAAGAAGCCGACAGGAGGAGCGGCAGTAAAATTTCGAAACGCAGTAAGAGAGCTCAAACGACTGCAAAAGATAGCCATCACCCAAGAAGAACGGGAAAAATTTAAAAAACAACGAGCAGTACTGGAAAAACAAGAAATTGACAGGAAAATAATCAACAAGATTAAAGCAAAAACTAAATTGGACGACATGTTTAATACATGCTTCGATACTTTAGAAGTTGCATACAGCAACAAAATTCAATAAATTTTTCAAAATTTAATAATTTTTTTAAAAAATTTTTTTTTTTTTTAAATAATTTAATAATGTTTTTTTGCATATATAATCATTCTTATACATGAAATTATATATATATATATATATATATATATATATATATATATATATATATAAGTATATTTATATTATTAAAATAAAATTTAACAAACAAGTACTGTATAAAAAAAGAAATCATAAACACTTTTTTTATTTAGCATATTTTGGGAAAAAATTTTCAAATATCATCGTTACAAAATTATAAATTTAAAAAAAAAAAAATATATATATATATATTTTAACTTTTTCGGGTCAAAGAAATTAAAAAAAAAAGACCACACGAAAGCAAACTATTATTTTATATTACATAAAAAAAAAAAGTGTTATTTCGAGGAAGAAGAGTTGATAGTTATCACCATTAAACCTATTTTAAAGTTATTTTTAGATGATTTATTAGATATTTTCACTCAAATAGATAATCTTTAGTTTTAAGTACATATGTTTAAAAAAAAAAAAAAAAAAAAAAAAAAATGGAAAAAAAAAGAATATTTTAAATATAAATAAAGATCACAGATGTTGAGAAATTAGAAAGTTATTTTACTTTGGGAAAAAAAAATTTTTGTTGATAATACATATATATGTAATAACAAATTAACATACATTTTGCTATTTCGCTATCAAAAATTTTTTGTTTTTCTGTTTTCACTTTCGTTTATTATTAAACTTTTTTCAAATATTAATAGTTTAGCTAATAATTTTTTTTTTTTTAAAATGTGACAAACCAACTACGCCACTAAGGAGGAGGAAATCTTCATAAATAATAACGCGGGAGCATCAAATAATAATGTAGAAACAGCTAGAAATAGAGCATACACTGATGTGCAACTGATAATTATTATTTTAGCGTTAGTAATAGTAATATATTTTGTCATTTATAAATCAAAACAGTATTTAGACAAAACAATAAAACGGCAAAACACAATTGCCGCAGTTTAATTTTTTTTATATTAGAAAATCTTTATAGATATAATAGAAAAAGCTGAAAATCCCATAATAATAAATATAAATATAAGATTTTTAGCGGTACCGAACCAAATTTTAAACGAAGAAGTTTGGGATATCTTTCAAAGAATCGACGCGCTGTAAAACAAAATAATATAATACATAATAAAACAAATTCAAAATTATTTTTCGCATTATAAAATAACATAAAAATAAATTTTTGGTTTTGTCAAAAATTCTATTTTTAGAATTTTCGTTTTGTCGGACGGGAAGCTTTTGTTTTAGAAGAGTACGGAAATTTTATGTTAACTTTAGGGAAATAATTTAGGTTTATGTATTAGATAAGAAAATTTGTAGTGAGTTATTTTTGAAAACGCCTAAAAGTAGTCTATATATAAAGGTCTGAAAATTTGTTGTGTGTCAAATCTTTTATATATATAACGTTTACATATCGGTTTGTTGGCTACTTCTAGTTTATTAGACCATTGTAGATTTTCAATTAAGAATATTTTTAAGAAAATTTTAAAATTTTTAGAATAAATAAAATAATTAGAATGGTAACTAATAAAATAGATAATGATAAGTATTTTAAATGTTGTATTCAATAATTTTCAAAATATAATTAAAAATTTTAAGAAAACACCTATATAGTTCAAGGTATATATTAAGGAAATTAGTTTATGTTAGGGATGTTAAAGAAACTTTCTCTAAAACTTGGCAGGCATTATATAAGGTAAATAAGGATTTAGCGTTACAATACAGAAGATAAAGCTACTTTAGTAAAATTTCTGATCAAATGCAAAATACAGGGAAACGCATTGACAGAATTAGGAAATACCGAACCAACAATTTTTGCGGAATTAAAGCAATTACTAAAAGCGTAATGCGGAAGTAAATTTTCCATAGAGATAATTCAAACAAAACTAAGTAACATCAAACAAGGAAATAGACCATTAAGGGAATTTACCAATGATGTGGAAAATTTAATTGCACGAATGACAGATCTAGAAGTCAGTGCACAAAGCGAAACAGAAAGAGCTGCTTAACAACAGCTAACAATCGTAGAGGATTGGCATTTTTGAAGAAAGGAGTGAATGAGAGATACAAAATTATCTTGGATAGTGCGCGTCACAAGGATTTTAAGGACGCAATTTAACATTTATTAGAATTAGATCCAGGAACAACAGAAATAGTGATATACATTGGAAATAATAATTGGCCAAATAACGAAAACAATAATAACAGGTTTAATCAAAATAATAAAAGATTTAACAATTTTAATCGGAATAATTATAATAATAATAATAGTATAAGAAGAAATAATAATTATAATAACAATAATAATTATAATAATAATAATAGATTCAACAATAATAGAAACAATAATAATAATAATGACAATTATAATAATAACAATAATAGAATTTTGGAAAATAATTGCAATAATAATTTTAACAGTAATAATAACAGAAATTACAACAATAATAACACAAATTTTAATAGAAATAATAATAATAATAACAATTTTAATAGAAATTACAATAACAATACCAATAATAATAATAATTATAACAGGAACAGAAATTATTCTGGAAATAGACATCAAAATGGAAGTAATAATTCAAATAATACAAATAGTACCAATCCACCAAATCCAAGGATTTTGGCGATTACAGAAAAGGGAAACGAGCAACCCACCGAGGGGGAAGCCAACCAATCGGTAGAGGAATACAACATGTAGGCGAAGAAAATGAAATTGTTTTGACATTAAATATTTCAAACGGACTGTACATAGACATAAATATAAATAACATTAAAGCTACATTTTTAGTACACACAGGAGCGTCAATTTGCGCTATTAAAGAATTTTTTTAAAAAACAGTACTTTAAATACAAATAACGTAACTATAATTCATGGTATTTCAGGACATTTGGAAACATTAGGAACTGCTATTAACCAATTAGACTTTCGATCAATAAATATTGATTACGAATTCCACGTGGTTAAAGATGATTTTCCCGTACCTGTACATGGTATTTTGGGAGCAAATTTCTTAAAAACCTATCAAGCTAAAATAAATTTAGAAAAATTTATCTTGGAACTTACAATAAATAATAAACAAATTATTTTACCTATATTGAGTAAAGGCAACATTAATACAATCACAATCGCACCGCGATGTGAATCAACATATTGGTTAAGTACAGAATTAAAAGACGAACGCATATTTTATCAAACCAAATTATGCGAGGGGGTTTTCATGGCTGGATCAATATCCAAAGCCATAAATGGTAAAATACCTATTAAAATACTAAATACAAGAGACAGTGACGTGAAATTCAACTGACAATTACCAATATTGGCAGTGCAAAAATTCAAATAAAGGAAGGAGTAACACCTTCGTATACAAAACCATACAGGTACTCACAGAAAAATGACATACAGGAAGAAATCCAGAAAATGGTAAAGGATAAAATAGCAGAACCATCAGTTTCAGCATGGAACTCACCAGTGTTAATCGTACCAAGGAAAAAAGATCCAGTTACAGGTTTACAAAAATTCCGGATGGTAATAGATTACCGAAAAGTTAACGACGTAATCGAAGATGATAAATTTCCACTACCAAATATCACCGGTATATATGATATGGTAGGAGGTGCTAAATATTTTTCATGTACAGATCTTAGTCAAGGTTATTATCAGATGGAAATGGACAAAGACAGTAGACCATGTACGGCATTTTACACGGAAAATGGACATTATCAATTGACAAGGTTACCAATGGGTTTAAAAATTTCACCCAGCGCATTTTCACGCATGATGTCAATAGCGATGTCAGGGTTGACGTATTCTAGATATTTTGTTTACTTAGATGACTTAATAATATTCGGGAATAGTTTAAATTTCATCCTGGTAAATGTAATTTTCTAAGGAAAGAAGTTTTGTATTTGGGTCATATAATTTCGGAGAAAGGCATTTGGCCTGATCGTTCAAAATCTGATGCAATTAAAAAGTTTCCACAACCAGAAAATGCAGATGAAGTACGGAGATTCGTTGCATTTGCAAACTATTATAGAAAATTCATTCCGAATTTCGCTTCTATAACAATTCCACTAAATAAATTATTGAAAAAAATGTTAAATTTAATTTTACCAAAGACTGTATCGAAGCTTTCGAGACAATTAAAGAATTTTTAATTATCCCAAAAATTTGGCAATTTCCAAATTTTGAACAGTGATTCATATTAAGAACAGACGCATCGGGTTTTGCCCTTGGAGCAGTACTTTCTAATAATGACGACAGACCAATCGCATAAGCTAGTAAGACATTAAACAGTGCAGAGAAATTATAGTACAATAGAGAAAGAATTATTAGCTATAGTATGGGCTATTAAACATTATAGACCATATTTATTCGGGAGACGTTTTAAAATTTTGACAGACCATAGATCATTAGTTTATTTGTTTTCTCTAAAGGAACCGTCTTCAAGATTGACGAAATTTCGGTTATTACTAGAAGAATACAATTTTTATGTTGAATATTCACCGGGAATAGAAAATTATACGGCAGATGCGCTGATTAGAATAAAAATATCGTCAGACGACTTAAAAAAATTATTTATTGGTATAACAACACCATCGAAATCAAAAACGGATGAAGAACAGGAACAAGTAACAGGAAAAGACGACGAAGTTATAAAAACATTGTTCAAACCACTACCAGCAGGATTAAAACTCATTGAGTTAAAAATAGTAAATAGTTTTGAGGAAGAAATTGAGAAGTTAAAGGGGCAGAATGATATTGTCTTAGCTCCAAACAAAGTTTTGTTTATATTCCAAAAAGGAATTGTATTGTAATGGTTAAACCAAAAGATAGCACTACATACCTAACCACAGCATCCGGCAGATTGTTGAGGGGGGGATGTGCAGAAAATCATGGTTCCATTAGAATTAGATAAAATTTATATAACGAAAGGAGAATTATTAAAATTAGCAAACGGCCGTCAACAAAATAATTTAAATAATTTAAAGAAATTAATAAATGAGATGTTTAAGGATATTCAAGTGCACATGATAAAGGATTTAATTAGAGTTACCGACCACGTGATGAAAAAACTTTTACTAAATGATTACCATATATTACCAACTAGTGGACATGCTGGAATCAATAGAATGATGAAGAATATAAAATGCAAATATTTCTGGACAGGAATGCAGGAGCATATAAAAGCATTTGTAAAACACTGCGAATCATGTCAAAGGAATAAACATATGAATCAGAAAAAACAACCTATGATAGTAACTTCAAAGAGTGAAAGAAGTTTCGAAAAAATCTACGTAGATCTTGTAGGTCCATTGGAAGAAACATCAGATGGATATAAATACATTTTAACAATACAAGATGAGCTGACAAAATTTGTAGAAAATATACCACTTAAAAACAAAGCAGCAAATACCGTAGCTGAAGGACTCGTAGAATATTATATATTTAAATACGGAGTACCAAAAAGAATTGCTTCGGATCAAGAAACAGAATTTATGAGTAATGTTTTTAAGGATGTGTGTAAAATGCTTAAAATAGAACAACTGTTCTCTACAACATATCACCATGAGAGTATAGGAGCCTTAGAAAACTCACATAAAGTTTTAGGAGCATATCTAAGAACATATGCTGCAGAAACTCATTCAGATTGGAATAAATGGATACCATATTATACGTTTTGTTATAATACATCGGTACATTCGGAAACGGAATATACACCTTACGAACTTGTATATGGTAAACAATGAAAACTACCATCAAATTTAATAAAAACCATACAACCAGTATATAATTATGAAGCTTATAGCATCAATTCAAAAAAATAAACTACAAATAGTACATAGAGATGCAACATAAATCTTATGTAAAAAGAAATTAGAGAGAAAAAGTAGATTCGACAGAGATTATAAAGTAAAAGATACTAATTATGAAATAGGTAGTTTAGTTTTACTTAGAAATGAAAATAGAAAGAAGTTGGATCCAATATATATTGGTCCATATGAAGTAATAGGCAATGAAGGTGTGAATTGCGAGATTAAATCAGATAAAAGGAAAATGATAGTACATAGAAATAGGATTAAACCATATTACGCGTATTTAATGATAATAGCAGAAAATTAAATGTTTAAAAAACAGGGGACGCCTGGAAACCTATAGATTCTAAGTTTTAATAGTATAAATAATAAGTAGAATAATATATTTTAGGTAAACGGTTAAACAAGAGTGAAAGAGGAGAGGTAAAGATTTATAATTTTAACATTAATAATAACATTTATCGGTAAACATAAATATATATATATATATGTATACACGTAATAAAAAAAAGGAAAAAAGTATAAAAGGAAAAAAATACTATGTTGATAATAATGTTTTATTATTTTAATTTTAAAAGAAAAATTACTTTACTTATTTTTATTACATTATTTACATAAGTTTTACATACATTTTATATTTACTTTAATTTTCCATTAAGTTTTATATTTACTTCTATTACATTATTACCTATATAAATTTTATTACATAATATTAATTATTACATATTAAACATTTTTAAAAAAAAAAGTTAAACATTTTAAATGTTAATTACATTATTTTGATTATTTTACTTGAAGTTAAATTTTTACATTATTACTTTACTTTTGATAAAAATAAGTTGTACTCTAGATATTACGTTAAAATGTCGTAAACATAATAAATTATAAACCTAAGAAGATTTTGGATAATTATGATAATTTGTAACTTTAAAAAAATCTTTCTGAAAATTATAATAATTTTGTAAATTTGGAAATTGACAATATATGTAAGGGAATAATATCTGTTAACGCTAGAAAGCAGGATTTACTTAAGGTAAGATTCCTCCTTTTCCGCCAGGAGGGGTGGTGTGGTGTATGCCACTAAACACTGTAACGTTACATCCTATAAAAATAATAATTATCTGTAAATAAAAAGAAAATAAATAAACAAAAATTGAAAATAAAAAAAAAAACAATATACTTATCAAAATGGACGACATGACATCTGACCTGACTGAATTGTTGACGACTTGACATTCCAATTAGGAAGGCGGAAGTGGACAGATTTTGACAAAGCTTTGTAGAATATAGATAGCGCATGCCATCATGCAATTTTATTTGCGCATGTTGGTAGTAGATTGTAGGCGCCGAAGAATAATAATTAGATTCAAATAAGAAATAGGAAAAGGTATAGGGTTAGGGTAAACTGAACTACTTCCTTCTTCTTAATTGGAACTTCAAATAAGCAAGACAGCAGAAAGATTTAATTAATGTCGGATTTTTTTTTTTTTTAAACAATTTATGATAAAATAAAAGATAGTAACGTGTATAAAATATAATATAAATACATAGATAAAATTAACTATCAAAATAAATTGGAATATACTGTATGTAGTAGAGAAAAAAAATATAAAAATTCGTGAAAATTGGACATAAGTCCAAATCTACGAATAAGACCAGGACAGGAGTAGTTAAGGTATTAATTCACGTGGTGAAATTATAAAAAAAAAATTTTAGTAAATATATATTAAATATTTTAGTGTCAGGATTCCATTAGAAATTTCTAGCAGTAAACTGAAAAAAAACTAAAGGAAAAAAATAGAAAATAGACATAATTCAAGCCATCACCGCAAATCACAGAAAATCAAATTTTTCCAGTTTTTTCATTGAGTTGAATCTTGTATTATATAGTACAAGAAATATTATTAGAAAAAAAAACGTATACTTATGTATACATATAAAATAATAAACGACATATAAATTTAGTTTTGGAATTTATTTGCAATTTTTTTATATATTTAAAATCTAATTAATTCTATTGTAAAATTGTTGAAAACTATTTTAATTAATGTAAAAATTGAAAGAATATAAAATTATAATATTGTAAAATTTAATAGAATTTACAAAAAAAAAAAAAATAGTCGCTAAAAATTAAAATAATATTATAAAACTAAAAAAATAATAATAATCAAGAATCAGCTCCTGTTTGCGCAATCAGCTACGCTGGAAAGTTTATGTAAGTACAAATAAAAAAAAAATACAAATAATTCTATTAAATATTATAAAATATTATATACAATTAAAATTTCAAATACATATATATGTATGAATAGTAATCAGTGAATTTAAAAATACAATAAAAAAAAAAAAAAAAAAATTAATTCAAATTAGATTCATTTAAAATTAAAATTGAAATAAAATAATTAGTAAAATAAAAGTTCAAAAACTTAATGAATAGAATAAAAATAAAATAAAAAGTAAAATTGAATTCAAATAGAAATCAAATCAAAATTAAAATTGAATTCAAATAAAAATAAAATTAAAATTTAAATCTGATGAAAATTGAATTAAAATAAAAAAAAATTAAAGTATATTCCTAGAAATATAAAATTGTAAAATTCAATTTACATTGTAATTCAAAAAAGAATGATTATGATTAATATTCAAATTTAAATCGATAAAAATTGGTGAAATTCAAATTCCAATAAGAATATTCAAAATTCAAATAAAATATTATTAAAATTTAAAGATATACTTTAAATAAAATTCCAAAAAGATTATAAAAGTAAATAAAATTTATTAAAATTCAAAATTGAATGAAATCAATTAAAATAAAAAGAATTATTAAAATTCAAATCATATAAAATTATTATTCAATTTAAATTAGAATTAATAAAATTCAAATAAAATAAAAATATTATTCAATTCAAATAAGAATTAATAAAATTCAAATAAAATAAAAATATTATTCAATTCAAATAAGAATTAATAAAATTCAAATAAAATAAAAATATTATTCAATTCAAATAAGAATTAATAAAATTCAAATAAAATAAAAATATTATTCAATTCAAATAAGAATTAATAAAATTCAAATAAAATAAAAATATTATTCAATTCAAATAAGAATTAATAAAATTCAAATAAAATAAAAATATTATTCAATTCAAATAAGAATTAATAAAATTCAAATAAAATAAAAATATTATTCAATTCAAATAAGAATTATTAAAAATACAAATTCAAATAAATTATTAAATTAAAGTTTTCTTTAAAAAAGCAAATTAAATTCCAAGAAAAATTCAAAACAAATATTATATGAAATTAAAATAAAATCAAATAAGAATTACCAAATATAATTATAGTAAAATTTAAACTAAAAAAAAGTTATTCAAATTAAAATATAAAGATTTAAATTAGTTTATTTTTGGCTATACCAGATTCAATTCAAATCTGATCTTGATTAAAAATAAAATTTATTAATTATGAAAGATAAAATTTAATTCAAATTATTAATAACAGAAAATAAAATCAATAATTATTGCAATTTAATATTAAAAATAAAAATTAAAATTCCAAAAAAATTTATAAAAATAAAATGATTTAGGAATATTTTATAAATAAAATTTGATAGTATGTATTATATTTCTTTATGAGTATTTATTTATTTAGATGATGAGTCAATAAGTGAAAGTTATTCGGTGGGGAACTTCTGAAACAGTTCCGAAATGAAACATGGCGATATAATCGAGTTTATAGGTTTATATTAATTTTTGCTATCGATGTCACGAAAGGGACAATACATTTAAAGTTCGCGCCGAGTATTGTCAAGGCAGTTTATTTATTAAAATAAACTTGACTAGGGGTGGGTAACGCGATGAGCTTAAACAACATCATTAGCTCAATATTCTTGTCGATTGCTGGGAAGACATTACAACGATTATATATTTTTTTTAAATTAATTTCAGTTGAGTTAAGTTAAATTTATTGACAAATTTACAAAGAATCGTTTACTTAGAACTCGGGAGTTAAAATCAAAAAAATATATAAATAAATTAATGTCGTCTCAGTGTGACTAACCTTTGTTTATTTAATGTTGTTGAAGTTTTTATAGGTTCAAGTCTGGTTAATTTATTCCGGAGTCGCAAATACAGGTGAAGTAGTTACACACTTCGTCTCCAGCCTGTAAACTCCTCCTGACATGCAAAAAAAATGTTAATAATGTGCCTCTCATAAAAACAACAAACCCCCCCAATCCGGCGAGCTAAGCTGTGCTTAATGCAAGGCATGTCAAAAAGTTGCTATGAGGGTACAACAAGCGCTTGACGTAGGTTATTCCGGATGTAACCCTATGTGTTAAGCGGTTCTATTAGAACTATACGTTCCTGAACGCTGGCGTAAATGTCAGTCTTGTGCTTTTTTTTCGGGAAATGACAGTACATAAGCAATTATTAACAAAATGGCGCCCAACGTGGGGCTCAATAAACCGATCACTCAATGGAAAGGAAATCCTATACGGAACTTGAGCCCAGAAAAATAAATTTAAATTCTTATAAGCTTTGACTTATAAATATATATATTTTTATTATTTTTTTTAGTTATTTTGTTTTTTTTTTGTTTTTATTGAATAAAGTAGAGTAAATAATAGTAGAGTAAAACTAATAAATATTTTAAAGCTAACGTAAAATTTAATTTTCAAAACATTTTTAATTTTTTTTTATCATTTTTATTAATTTTTTTTTTTGTAAAATGTAAAGTAAAATCAAATATTATCACTATTAAAAACTGAACAGCATATATAATTGAGGTTGGAATTGATTTGAAAAATTGTATTTTATTCGTAACAAATCCGCAACTGTAGGCTCAGCTAGCAGTAAACCGTTGTTTGTGGGGTAATCACAGTGTTTCAAAATCAATTCTTAACCAAGATGATTTTTGTAAATAATCAGGAAAATTACCCGATTAGTTGGATCTCTATGCCGCCAAACGGAAGTTTTTTCTGATGATTTATTATTAGTTATTTGGGTCATATCGAGGGTTAAATAAATTTCGAAAAACTCAAATATTCATCGTATTTAATAAATCTTATAGATAATTAATACATGTTGAATATTTGATAGTAGAAATTTAAAACAAATAATCTTCGACGTCGGCAAGAATATATTAAAAAGTAGTAATTTGGAAGCAGAATTAATATAAAATTTATAAAATAAAAAAAAAATAAAACACAGATATAGATCGAAATATCGAACAAGCCATGTTTCATTAGGGATTTGTTGATTTAGGGAACCACCGGTTAGTCAATCTAATCAGAATCCATTATTTAGTAGTGTTTTTATTAGTACAACTAATTAACACTAGGTAGAAAAGTTATTTTGAATTGAGGTAGATTTAGAACTTTTATATTATATTGAATTTTTTTTTTTTTGATTATATTATAATATAAAAACAATATTATATTATATTGAAGTTTTTAGAGCAAAATTTAAATACAATTTTCAGATATATTTTTTTTATATATTTTTCCAATAAATAACATTGACAGTGACTGACTACATAAAAGTACAGTTTTCAAAACTGAAACTTTAATTTTTTTTATTCCTATCGCGTAAGTTTATTCTTTTTATATAATGGGTAAATCCACAAACACAAATCCACCAAAAGTTAAAACCCGTAGTGCCACGACTCGCGAAATTTTAGAAAAACAATTAGGGAAAGATATTCCATCGACGAGTGCCACAACTATTAACAAGACAAACCAACGAAAAGTTTCCGAAAGTAGTATGTCGGAACTTGAAAATTCCATAAAATCGTTTGACTGTCAAGATAAGCAGGAATTAAGTAGTGTTGAAGATTGGGATAAAGATTTGAGAAAAGAAGGTGAACGTAAAAATTTAAAAAAGGCAGCTAATCCTCAAAAACAAGCTCCAAGATATGGTTCAGAAAACGATGTTAACCGTGAAATAAGCAGACAAAACACAGATATAAATAATAGCGAAATTCACAATATCAAAGCTAGCATTGCCCATCAAGCAAATAAAATTAATCAAATGCAGAATATAATGATGAATGTCACGGATCGATTAAAAACTTTAGATGCTGATTCAGTAGAAACTAAGTCGGGAATCGCACAAATTCTTCAACAGCTATCATTAATAACAGCTGCAAATATACAGAACGAAAGTACTGGACGGAACCAAATTTCGGACAATACGTCAGATTCGGTGACAACTCAGACGGTTATAGACAGACCAAATAGAGGACAAACTATAAATAACACAGAAATCGTGGACAATGACCAACAAATTAATTCAGGACATAAGAATAAATTTCAAACACCAATAGGCGACATTAACTCTGCTGATTTTCGACAAAATGAAAATACTATTCGTAGAATCGACTACAGTGACAACACACCGACTTCGAGTAATGACAGAGAGCGACCATACATGACAGTACAACCACCATTACAATTACCCGGACAACAAATTAATGTACAACCAATACGACAAAATAGTGAACAACCCAGGCAACAATTTCAAGTAAATGCGAATGGACCATCAGAGAATGACAGGTTTGCTAGGTTAGAACAGATGATGTCGGATCTGATGATTTCTAATCAAGAAATGCGATTGGATCATAGTAATCGGAGACTCCAAACTAATCCAAGACAATCTACGTACCCAGACAGAAAGTCACCAATGTTTGATTGGGGAATCACATTCGACGGAAAAGGACCAATGTCGGTAATAGATTTTGTAGAGCGCATTGAAAAAATGACTAAGGATGACAATTTAGACTGGACGCACGTGACTAACAAATTACATGTATTACTTAGAGGACAGGCTAAAACTTGGTACTTTCAATACGTGACGCGACACAAGAACATTGACTGGACAACATTAAAAACAGCTATAGTGAACCAGTACCGCATTTTAGACTCAGACAGCGAAATTTTTATGACAATGATGAGTAAGAAACGGCAACCAGGAGAGACATTTGACGAATTCTGTACGGACATGACGGCATGGAGTTTGCAATTCAAAGCACCGATGAGTGAAGCGCAACTAGTTGATATTCTACGGAACAACTTAAATTTAAGAATTCAACAAATGATCCTGACAGCGGAAATATTCTCTGTAGATCACTTACGTAGCATTGTCAGAAAAGCAGAGCGTGTGATGAACAAGACGAAACAGCCAACTAGATATGTTCAAGAATTGAAACAAGAGCAAGATGAAGATGATGAAAGTTCTGAAATGCAACTTGACGAACTAAAATACATTCGGAAAGAGAACAGAAACATGCAGAATTATATATGTTGGAACTGCGATCAACAGGGTCACAGCTTTCAGGATTGTGGCGAAGTGCAACGAAGGCTATTTTGTTACAAATGTGGACGAAAGAAGTAGCTAAGCCGTTCTGTCCCAAGTGTTCTCCGGAAAACGCCAAGAAGCACGTGATGAACTCGGAGTCAGCGCGTGTAAAATTCGAAACTCCGAAAAGGTTGTAAAATTACAATTGACAACAGTATTACCACAATCACTTGACGAAGACAGACATAGTAAAATAGAACAGACTAAACATCAAAACAAACAATCACCACCAAAAGAAATAGAGACAAAATTAGAACAAGAAGACCAAATTAAAATTTTACCCAGGCAACAAATATCAGTAGAACCGACAGTAAATAAAATCAAGACATACGAACAGAGACTCAAAGAGTACGTAACAAAACGGAACGAAATATTTAAAGACTTTTCACCAACAAATTCAAATAAGACCAAGAAACAAAAACAAATAGACAAGTGTAGATTACGACATAGAACAGAAAGAAAATGCAGAAAATGTATAGCGTCAACAATTTTAGAGACGAACGGTAAAGATCCTCGTTGGTATTTGACAGTACAGATTAAGGACGAAAACATACGCGGACTATTGGATAGCGGAGGAAATGTCAGTATTTTAGGTACAGGGTGTATGCAATTAGTTGAAAAACTAAACTTGTCATACACGACAATGTCAACAACAGTACGGACAGCTGACGGGACACCACAAAACATTATAGGACATGTTTTTATTCCGATTGCGTGTAACAATATCGTACGAGACGTAAGACTATACTTATGCCCTGCGCTGCAACAGGAGTTATATTTAGGGACAGATTTTTGGAAGGCATTTGATTTAAAACCATCATTTGAAAACCAAGTAACAAATTCAGCACAAGGTCGACATGAACTGACTAAAGACGAAGAAAAACAAATTAACGCAATAATCGCTAAATTTCCGTCAATAAAAACTTGTGGACTTGGACTGACTGATATGGACGAACATAAAATAGACTTGATTGAAGACGATTCAAATCAGACAGTAACGGAAACAGACGATAAACTGAAACATCAATACGTACTTTCGAACACGGACCAAAACCAACTAGACACAATAAAAACTAAATTTCCATCGTGTGAAACTCAAGGACTGGGAAAAACACAAATCGAAACCCATATAATCGACACCGGTAATGCAGAGCCGATTAAAAGCAGGCATTGGCCAGTCTCACCGGCTATTGAAAAATTGATGTATGCGGAAGTAGATAGGATGATTAGTCTAAGAGTTATAGAAGAGAGCAATAGTCCATGGAACTCACCAGTTGTGTTAGTAAGGAAGCCAAATAAAATAAGATTATGTTTGGATTCGCGAGCTGTAAATGCAGTAACAAAAAAGGACGCTTATCCGTTGCCGCATATTGAAGGGTTGCTAAGCAGATTACAGGATACTAGGTACATTAGCAGTATAGATTTGAAGGATGCATTCTGGCAGATACCGCTGGAAGAAAAATCAAGGGAAAAAACTGCTTTTACAATACCTGGTAGACCATTGTACCAGTTTAAAGTAATGCCGTTTTTGCTATGCAACGCTGCGCAACGAATTTGTCGATTAATGGACAAGGTTATACCATTACAACTACGTGACAGAGTTTTTGTATATTTGGACGACTTACTAATAATTTCACCGGACTTAAAATCACACTTAGACACTTTGAACGCAGTAGCGATCCAATTACGTAAATCTGGACTGACAATTAACGTTGACAAAAGCAAATTCTGTTTTCAAGAACTGAAATATTTAGGCTATATAGTATCGAACGGAAGTCTGAAACCCGATCCGTCGAAAGTAGAAGCGATCAATAATTTCGCGACTCCGAAAACGCTGAAGCAGGTTAGAAGATTTTTGGGAATGGCGGGATGGTACAGACGCTTTATTAATAACTTTGCTATGTTAGCGTCAGCAATTTCTGATACACTTAAAACTACAGATAAAACAAACAAAAAATTTATGTGGACATCGGCAGCACAAGAATCGTTTGAAAAGTTAAAAGCAGCACTGACATCAGCACCAGTGTTGGTAAACCCTGATTTTACGAAAAGATTCTATGTTCAGTGTGACGCGTGTACATCAGGAGTTGGAAGTGTATTATTTCAAATGTCTGACGATGGAAAAGAAAATCCAATTGCATTTTTTTCGAAAAAATTAAATTCGGCGCAACGCAACTACAGCATTACAGAACTAGAATGTCTGGCTGCAGTGCTAAGCGTCAAAAGATTCAGACCATACATAGAGGGATTACCATTTACGATCATAACCGATCACGCAAGCTTAAAATGGCTGATGGGACAAAAGGATTTAAGTGGACGCTTAGCACGGTGGAGCTTAAAACTACAAAGTTTTGACTTCAATATTGAGCACCGGAAAGGCAGCCAGAATGTAGTTGCGGACACTTTATCACGTGCCGAATGTGTAGATGAAATCGTGATGATGGTGACAGAACTAGACATTGAAAACAGTGACAATTTTTCGGACCCTGAATACTTGGAAATTATAAAGACAGTAGTAGACAATACGGAACGACTCCCTGAGTTAAAAGTAATTGACGGACGAGTGTACAAACGGACGGAAAGACGGATCGGAGACGCAGACCAAGACGCGAATACGTGGATATTGTGGATACCGAACGGACTGACTAAATCCATAATTCAGAACTTTCATGATCCACCCAATGCAGCTCACGGCGGGGTGAGCAAGACAATTTATAGGGTAAAACAATTATTTTATTGGCCAGGAATGGCGAAACAAATACAAAATTTTATTATGAACTGCGATGCATGTAAAGAATCGAAAGCACCGAACGTTGTTTTACGTCCGGAAATGGGCCAACAAATCCTTGTAGAACGCCCGTGGCAGCGTCTTTACATAGACTTGTTAGGACCATATCCCAGGTCGAAAAGAGGATACACATCGATACTTATAGTATTGGACCAATTTTCTAAATATGTCTTGTTAAAACCATTCGGTAGTCCAACGTCTCTAAATGTTTGTAGATATTTAGAAGAAGACGTCTTCAATGTATTCGGTGTTCCACAGTCAATCTATTCAGACAACGGCGTACAATTTACCGCGAAAAATTTTCAAAATCTGCTGAGAGATTATGAGATAAAACATTTAAAATCACCAATTTATTCACCTCAATCAAATCAGTCTGAGCGTGTGAACAGATCCATTTTAGCTGCAATACGAACCTACATTACAAACGATCATCGTGACTGGGATCTGAACCTCCAGAAAATAGCTTGTTCACTTCGTAATTCAGTGCATGAATCCATAGGAACATCACCATATTACGTGTTATTTGGTTGCAACATGGTCACTCATGGATCCAATTTTGAAGCGTCTTGATAGTTTGAATGAAAATATTGACGTTTTACCAAAAGAAGAAAAGATAAGGTTAATCAGAGATAAAGTTTTAAAAATGTTGGAGAAAGCTCATAAGAAACATGAGAAAATATATAATCTGAGATCGAAGCACCGTAAATTTGTAGTTGGTCAAATTGTTTTTAGGAGGAATTTTATCCAAAGTAATTTCGCTGCGAAAATAAATGCAAAATTGGCGAAAAAGTTCCTAAAAAGTAAAATTTCGAAAATAGTTGGACAAAATCGTTATGAACTGACCGACATGGATGGCAAAAAAATAATTGGTTTCTTCCATGCAAAAGATTTAAAATAATAAATACACTGATATGACGATCTCAGGGTTTCATGTGGGTCGATTCCATAAATAAAACAAACTGCAAATCGTATTTTTTTTTTTGTCCAAATTTGTCATTATTTTTGCAAATACAAAATTGAATATCATTATAATCCATAATTTGCAAATACAAAATTGAATATCATTATAATCCATGATTTCTTCTATCAGCGTAAAATTGTAATGTACATCCTAAAATAAAAATAAATACGTTAAAATTAAGATAGTTAACTTCCACAATATATTATATGTTATACTATTTCTAGGAAGAATTCCTCGTGATTCCGAACAATAATTAATTTTTTTTATCATAGAGAAACTTTAAATATATTAAAATATTGGATAATATAGTAAATAATTGGTCACGAATTTTCAGATCCTTTGGTACAATGGGTGGTACATTTGACCAAAGTACCTGCTTTGTAACGTGACATCCTATAAAAATAATAATTATCTGTAAATAAAAAGAAAATAAATAAACAAAAATTGAAAATAAAAAAAAACAATATACTTATCAAAATGGACGACACGACATCTGACCTGACTGAATTATTGACGACTTGACATTCCAATTAGGAAGGCGGAAGTGGACAGATTTTGACAAAGCTATGTAGAATATAGATAGCGCATGCCATCATGCAATTTTATTTGCGCATGTTGGTAGTAGATTGTAGGCGCCGAAGAATAATAATTAGATTCAAATAAGAAATAGGAAAAGGTATAGGGTTAGGGTAAACTGAACTACTTCCTTCTTCTTAATTGGAACTTCAAATAAGCAAGACAGCAGAAAGATTTAATTAATGTCGGATTTTTTTTTTTTTTAAACAATTTATGATAAAATAAAAGATAGTAACGTGTATAAAATATAATATAAATACATAGATAAAATTAACTATCAAAATAAATTGGAATATACTGTATGTAGTAGAGAAAAAAAATATAAAAATTCGTGAAAATTGGACATAAGTCCAAATCTACGAATAAGACCAGGGCAGGAGTAGTTAAGGTATTAATTCACGTGGTGAAATTATAAAATTTTTTTTTTAGTAAATATATATTAAATATTTTAGTGTCAGGATTCCATTAGAAATTTCTAGCAGTAAACTGAAAAAAAACTAAAGGAAAAAAATAGAAAATAGACATAATTCAAGCCATCACCGCAAATCACAGAAAATCAAATTTTTCCAGTTTTTTCATTGAGTTGAATCTTGTATTATATAGTACAAGAAATATTATTAGAAAAAAAAAACGTATACTTATGTATACATATAAAATAATAAACGACATATAAATTTAGTTTTGGAATTTATTTGCAATTTTTTTTATATATTTAAAATCTAATTAATTCTATTGTAAAATTGTTGAAAACTATTTTAATTAATGTAAAAATTGAAAGAATATAAAATTATAATATTGTAAAATTTAATAGAATTTACAAAAAAAAAAAAAATAGTCGCTAAAAATTAAAATAATATTATAAAACTAAAAAAATAATAATAATCAAGAATCAGCTCCTGTTTGCGCAATCAGCTACGCTGGAAAGTTTATGTAAGTACAAATAAAAAAAAAATACAAATAATTCTATTAAATATTATAAAATATTATATACAATTAAAATTTCAAATACATATATATGTATGAATAGTAATCAGTGAATTTAAAAATACAATAAAAAAAAAAAAAAAAAAATTAATTCAAATTAGATTCATTTTAAATTAAAATTTAAATAAAATAAAAGTTTAAAAACTTAATGAATAGAATAAAAATAAAATAAAAAGTAAAATTGAATTCAAATAGAAATCAAATCAAAATTAAAATTGAATTCAAATAAAAATAAAATTAAAATTTAAATCTGATGAAAATTGAATTAAAATAAAAAAAAATTAAAGTATATTCCTAGAAATATAAAATTGTAAAATTCAATTTACATTGTAATTCAAAAAAGAATGATTATGATTAATATTCAAATTTAAATCGATAAAAATTGGTGAAATTCAAATTCCAATAAGAATATTCAAAATTCAAATAAAAAATTATTAAAATTTAAAGATATACTTTAAATAAAATTCCAAAAAGATTATAAAAGTAAATAAAATTTATTAAAATTCAAAATTGAATGAAATCAATTAAAATAAAAAGAATTATTAAAATTCAAATCATATAAAATTATTATTCAATTTAAATAAGAATTAATAAAATTCAAATAAAATAAAAATATTATTCAATTCAAATAAGAATTAATAAAATTCAAATAAAATAAAAATATTATTCAATTCAAATAAGAATTAATAAAATTCAAATAAAATAAAAATATTATTCAATTCAAATAAGAATTAATAAAATTCAAATAAAATAAAAATATTATTCAATTCAAATAAGAATTAATAAAATTCAAATAAAATAAAAATATTATTCAATTCAAATAAGAATTAATAAAATTCAAATAAAATAAAAATATTATTCAATTCAAATAAGAATTAATAAAATTCAAATAAAATAAAAATATTATTCAATTCAAATAAGAATTATTAAAAATACAAATTCAAATAAATTATTAAATTAAAGTTTTCTTTAAAAAAGCAAATTAAATTCCAAGAAAAATTCAAAACAAATATTATATGAAATTAAAATAAAATCAAATAAGAATTACCAAATATAATTATAGTAAAATTTAAACAAAAAAAAGTTATTCAAATTAAAATATAAAGATTTAAATTAGTTTATTTTTGGCTATACCAGATTCAATTCAAATCTGATCTTGATTAAAAATAAAATTTATTAATTATGAAAGATAAAATTTAATTCAAATTATTAATAACAGAAAATAAAATCAATAATTATTGCAATTTAATATTAAAAATAAAAATTAAAATTCCAAAAAAATTTATAAAAATAAAATGATTTAGGAATATTTTATAAATAAAATTTGATAGTATGTATTATATTTCTTTATGAGTATTTATTTATTTAGATGATGAGTCAATAAGTGAAAGTTATTCGGTGGGGAACTTCTGAAACAGTTCCGAAATGAAACATGGCGATATAATCGAGTTTATAGGTTTATATTAATTTTTGCTATCGATGTCACGAAAGGGACAATACATTTAAAGTTCGCGCCGAGTATTGTCAAGGCAGTTTATTTATTAAAATAAACTTGACTAGGGGTGGGTAACGCGATGAGCTTAAACAACATCATTAGCTCAATATTCTTGTCGATTGCTGGGAAGACATTACAACGATTATATATTTTTTTTAAATTAATTTCAGTTGAGTTAAGTTAAATTTATTGACAAATTTACAAAGAATCGTTTACTTAGAACTCGGGAGTTAAAATCAAAAAAATATATAAATAAATTAATGTCGTCTCAGTGTGACTAACCTTTGTTTATTTAATGTTGTTGAAGTTTTTATAGGTTCAAGTCTGGTTAATTTATTCCGGAGTCGCAAATACAGGTGAAGTAGTTACACACTTCGTCTCCAGCTTGTAAACTCCTCCTGACATGCAAAAAAAATGTTAATAATGTGCCTCTCATTAAAACAACAAACCCCCCCCCCCAATCCGGCGAGCTAAGCTGTGCTTAATGCAAGGCATGTCAAAAAGTTGCTATGAGGGTACAACAAGCGCTTGACGTAGGTTATTCCGGATGTAACCCTATGTGTTAAGCGGTCCTATTAGAACTATACGTTTCTGAACGCTGGCGTAAATGTCAGTCTTGTGCTTTTTTTTCGGGAAATGACAGTACATAAGCAATTATTAACAACACATATGCTTATCCATGTGTTTAGTGCCGTAGGTCAGTTTTACTTTGTAAACACTTTGTTTACATAACAAACTACGGCATGGCATACGAAAATACCACACAACGATAAGGCCAAAATATTGAACCCTAAAATATGTCGCGATAATGTAAATATATATATGTATATTAATTCATATGCACATATATATATTTACATGTGCAATACTAACTGCATACGAAATACATTAAAGAATACATTAAAGAAATTCTTAAGAAATATAGAATTCTAAAGAATTCAATATTAAAGGATATAAATTACTAGCGTTAGCAAATATTGCCCAATATTATTAATATGGAATATTGGAAATATTTATAATTAGTATTAAGAAAAGTATTTGTAATTAAAATAAGAGTAGGGGTAATTTTAGGGTATAAAAGAAGAAGAATAAAGAATTTACTTTTTACTTTTACTTTCAAAGTCAAACCTAATTGTTTTATTTAACTTACGGGCTTCTATGCCAAGTAATAACTTAGAACAATTTAAAAAGTATACCAAACTAAAAGGGCTTGTGCCAATTTAGAAACATCAAGGCATAAACGCCAAGATTATTTGTAAATTATATATGGATTTTGTTCTCATATTGATATAACAACATTTCCATCATATGTACACCTGGTCACCATTGGACATTAGACGTGCCAACATTACAATATACTCAACTTTCGAACTAACAATAATATATTTCCTAGCTAAAATTTTCAAGCTTCCTACTTCCTCCGGTGTTCTATTTCCGCTACTTTGTCCTAATACCCTTTTGACCTTCAATTGTCCTCTTTTACTGTTTAGAGGTCATCCTGAAGAACATTTCTCTGATGATCTAATCTTAATTCAATTTTTCTTCTATGGTCTTGATATTTTTATAATTTATTCTATTGGTAATTTTTTCTAGACCCTATTATCTGGATCGGGACTATCACTAATAATTTTCTGATCGAAAATTAATCTTATGTTCCTGCTCTATAATTTTTTTTCTAATTCCTGGTTGACTAATAAACTTTTACCTTATAAATTAATTATAGTAACGATAGTTTGCTAATTTTTTGTTACAACTTTTTTTCCTTAATTAACTTAAAAGTTTAAATACGTTTACGTTTGAATTTTTTTTAAATTTAATTTTTGTGCATGATACAAATTTTGTTGGTCACGTCTTATTAATTCAATGTTTATTCGCCAACTATTACTACTCCACCCGATCTTAATGACTTTCTACCTATCTTTTTTTCTATATCTTTCTCCACTTATAATAATTCGATACCTTATTTCAAAAATCCTTTCAAATCAATTGTATAATTTACTATCTTTCTCACTTTTTTTTCCTAAATTGCTGTCCTAGGGCTCCACCCTCCACTTAATCCGATAATTACCTAAAACTTTCCTATCCTTATTTTATCGGAACTCGGATGTTGCACTGGAAATCAATAATTTATTTTCAACAAATATTACTACCACGGCCAGTTTGACTATATTGTCAAATTTCAAATCAAATGTCAATCACGAATTTGATTGTTTAATAATAAAAAGTCATGGCGGTTCGTGTTTTTTTTTTATATAATAAATAATATTTATTAAATCTATAGTGTAATATAAATACATTATAATTTGATAAATATAATAAATTGCCGGTCGTAACACCGTCTCTTAATATATTTTTTAAAATTGATAATTTCTTGAATAACAAAAATTACTTTTCTTTTAAATTTGATTTTAAAAATGCAAATTATTCTGCAATTAACAATGAACTTTTGAACTTGAACTGGACTGACTTTTTCAATTCATTTAATATTGATGATTTGTGTCAAAAATTTTATTCTGTTATTAATGACGTGATTTTTAATCATGTTCCTGATATTATTGATCGTGGCCCTCAGAAAGGTAATCATCCTTGGATTACCCCTGAAATTCATGCTGTTATTAAAGAAAAAAACAGATTATATAGAAAATGGCGTTTTACTTCGAATCGTTTAGATTTTGAAAGATATAAGGAAACAAACCCTGTTTTAAAATCATCCATTGCTCGCTCTTACTTTTCTTATATCAGAGATATTGAACAAAATATTAACCTGAATCCTAATAAAATCTGGAAATTCATTAAAGATAAAAATAAATCTGATGGCTTTCCAAATATTATGAATTATAAAGGTAAAAGCAGTGATAGTTCCGAATCCATAAGCAATATTTTTTCCAATCAGTATATGTTAGTGAAAATAGTGAAATTGATTATGGATTTTTTAAATCCTGTACTTCATCGGTAAAAATTCCGGATTTTAATAATCTGGTTATAACTGAGGAAGATGTATCTAAAAATATTAGGAATTTAAAGTCTAGTTTTATCCCTGGTCCAGATGGATTACCATCAGCGTTTTTGATTAATTGTTCATCTATTCTATCAAAAATCTTATGTCATATGTTCAACATATCTCTAAAAACTAGTCGATTTCCGTTTGGAAATATTATTTTATTATACCAATTTTTAAAGCTGGTAATAAATCGAATATAGAAAATTATAGAGGAATCTGCAAACAGTCTGTAATTCCTAAAATTTTTGACTGTTTTGTCACTCATAATTTATATTACTACTGTTTATTTGCGATATGTGTTAATCAACATGGTTTTATTCGTAAAAAATCAACTTTAACTAATCTGCTTCTATTTTCTAACTTTATTTCTGGCGAAATGGATAGTGGTGGACAAGTTGATGCAATATATACAGATTTTAGGAAGGCATTTGATCGTGTAAATTTTGACATTTTTCTTTACAAGCTATCTAGGCTTGGCTTTCCAGATTTTTTAGTGGCGGGGCTGTCCTCATTTTTGATGCATAGGTGTCAAAAAGTGATTTTCCGAAATAATATGTCAAAGGATGTTAATGTGTTATCTGGTGTTCCTCAGGGTAGCCATATTGGACCCTTAATTTTTATTAACGATATAGTTGATTTCATACCTAATTGCAAGATTCTGATGTTTGCTGATGATTTGAAATTATATATGCCAGTTAATGATGTTGGTAGCTATTATCAGTAGTGTATTTATATATGTTCTAGCGCAAAGGAAATGAGCAAAAATAATGAGCAAAATATTGAAAATAAATTCTATACTGCATACAAATAAATGAGCATTTTAAGAATTTTTGCACATTAATTATTAAGTAATTTGCACCTTAATGAAATTCGACACCACTTTAATTTAATTAAAAAGATTTATATTTAATTATAATTGCAATTTTTTATTCTACTTTCGGTCAAGAATAATAATGTAATATGATCTAAATTGATTTACTTTTCCAAAAGTTTTGGTAATTTCAAGGGTCAATCATCAATTCATTGCACGTGCACTAATATTGTTTTTTCACGTTTAAAATTTAGCATAACCAGATAATTAATTAAAAAGGTCAAAATATTGGAAATAAAATACATAGCGCATACAAAATAATGCACATTTTGCTCATTTTTGCACATTTTAATAGCTTATATGAAATAATTAATTCTTCACAAATGGGCAAAATATTGAAAATAAATCCTATACCCTATACAAAATAATGCGTATTTTGGTCATTTTCGCACATTTTAATAGTTTATATGAATTACGTAATTCTTCGCAAATTGCGGAATTTACACGCTTCAAGTAATCGTTCAAGTTCCACATTCAAGTAGAATTATTTTACACAATGCGCAAGTCGTGTTTTTTATATAAACTTGAATCCCACAAAATAAAAATAGAAATGCTTTCTATTTTTTTCAAACTTGAACGGCATACTACATATAAATAAAATTCAAAAATTTTTTTTTATTGTGATTTGACACTTTCGATATTTTTTCCAATCATTTGCTGCCAACATAAACATTTCAATGTATTGTTCCCAATATTAAAAAAAAAAAATTACTTGAAGCGTGTAAATATAAAAATTCATTCAAGTTCCACTTGAATAGGAACCGAATTTAATTTTTACAGAAACTTGAATGAAAAACTTGAACTGTGTAAATTCCGCTAATGGGCAAAATATTGAAAATAAATTCCTACCCCATACAAAATAACGCACATTTTGCTCATTTTTGAACATTTTAATAGTTTATATGAATTAAGTAATTTTTCGCAAATGAGTAAAATATTGAAAATAAATCCCATACCCCATACAAAATAATGTGCATTTTGCTCATTTTCGCACATTTTAATAGTTTATATGAATTAAATAATTCTTCGCAAATGGGCAAAATATTGAAAATAAATACCTACCCCATACAAAATAACGCACATTTTGGTCATTTTTGAACATTTTAATAGTTTATATGAATGAAATGAGTAATTCTTCGAAAATTGGCAAAAATAAATTCCATACTCCATACAAAATTATAAACATTTCTTTCATTTGTGAACGCATTAAGTTTAGATTAAAAAAATTTATACTTAAGCATAATTTTAAATGTTTTTTTACTTCCGGCTAAGGCTAATATATCGGCTAATTTTATCGAATATGTTCTGCTACTTTTACATTTGACAATAGTATTATATTAAGATTTTTTATCCATTCAGAATTTCAAGTTTTACAATTAATTCTAAACTTCCTGGCAACCCTTTTTTTGGCCCGCAATTAATTTTAGTAATTTGGCATGGTTGATCAATGTAGAATTGTATAAAATATTACATTCAGATCGAGTTAGATCTTTTAGCTAAAATATTCGATTGTCATTGAACTTGGATTAGGCGAAGTATTTTTTTTGAAATTCTGAATTAAATGGTTTTGCCCCGTAGTCTGAGATTTATACTTAAGCGTAATATTAATTTTCTTTTTACTTCAGGCTAAGAATAATATATTACAACATGATCTAAATTGTCCTAATTTTTTTACTTTCCCAACAGTTTTAGGAATTTTATGAGTCAATAAATTGAATTGGTGCATTATATATTGTTTTTTTCTCACTTTTAAATTTCGCATAAGTCATTACTAAAATTTTCAAACTAGCAATTTTAGCGACTTAATTATAATTTAACGGGAATGAATTCGTTCTTTGTCAAATCAATTATTATCGGAAAAATAATATGTGGCTGCAAAGAATTTAATTATAAATATATTTTATTAAAATCCCGATTTTTTGTTAATTTTATTAATTAAGTAATAAGAAATTATTATTAACGTAAATTTGATAAAGATAAATATTTTAATTTTCTCAATTAAATTTGTTAATTCATTAATTAATAATTCATTATTACTGAAAAATCAAATATTTATGCTTAAGTTCAAGTTTAATTTTTTTTACTTCCTAAATTCAATCCAATAATTATTATTAATTATTAAGCATAATACATTATTTCATTAATGACGATTTCGATGGCCTGCATATATGAATCCAAAATTAAAATATAAATCCGAATCATCAAAGTATAATATTTTTATTTAGGAAACTTCAGCGGGATTTTTCTGAAATTTCATAGGAAAATGTTATAAGTTCAAAAAATCATTTAAAGTAAGTTTTACCCGTTTTCAAATAAATTTGATACTAAGATTAGTTACGCGATATATCTGTTGATCTTAAATTAGCACTTTCAGCAAATTCATGAGCCTGTATAAAGTACATTCATATTTTTTTTTAAACTTATTGATACTTCTTTATAAAATTGATTGTTTTTCAATAAAACAAATTATATAATATTTTATAAGCAAATTCTATTTTTTTTTATTTTCTATCTATCACACTTCAAATTATGTTATTATTGCATTTATAATCCGCGTTTCATACTATTTAATGAATTTTATTTTCTTTGCAATGGATTTTCTTGCGATGAATTTTCTGCGAGGAATTTTTTATGGGTATGAAGTTTTCTTGTGATGAATTTTCCTAGCATTTATTTTCAGCGATGAAATTTTGCTGTGATGAATTTTTCTAACGATTAATTTTCCGTGATGAAATTTACTTGTACGAATTTTGCCAACGATTAATTTTCTTCTATGATTTTTTCTTGGCTACGAATTTTTCTTGCGATGGATTTTCTGCAATGAAATTTCCTGCGATGAATTTTCTTAGTGATTAATTTTCTACAATAAATTTTTCTTGGCGATGAATTTTCTTAGTGATTAATTTTTTGTGATGTATTTTTTTATGGGTATGAAGTTTTCTTGCGAAGGATTTTCTTGTGATGAATTTTCCTAGCGATTAATTTTCCGCGATGAAGTTTTCTTGGGTTAAATTTTCCTAACGATTAATTTTCTACGATGAATTTTTTATGGGTATAAAGTTTTCTTGCGATGAATTTTCCTAGCGATCAATTTTCAGCGATGAAATTTACTTGTACAAATTTTGCTAACGATTAATTTTCTGCTATGATTTTTTCTTGGCTACGAATTTTTCTTGCGATGGATTTTCTTGTGATGAATTTTCCTAGCGATTAATTTTCTGCAATGAAATTTCCTGCGATGAATTTTTTCAGCGATTAATTTTGTGCGACGAATTTTCCTAGTGATTAATTTTCTGCAATGAATTTTTCTTGGCTATAAATTTTCTCAGCGATTAATTTTCAGCGATAAAATTTCCTGCGACGAATTTTCCCAGCGATCAATTTTTCTTGACTATGAATTTTCTTGCTTTAGATTTTCTGCGATCAATTTTCCAAAAACCTTAAAAAAGACCTGAGTTAAAATCATTTGAGCCAATTAACGGCAATAAAAATGTTGAATGATGAAAAATCTTTTACAGATCATAAAATCTGCTTGGCTTCTCGCGCTTAAAATTTTGCATAAACAATTTTTTTTTTTGACTACTTTTAAACGTCGGCCCCATAAAAATCATGCCATTACTTTTAGTGAATTTAGCTACTTTTGACTTTTAATCGGATAAGTTGTAAACGTCTAAAGATCATGGCATTACTTTTAGCGAATTATTTTAAGCGGCGCTACTTCCGACTTTTAATGCGATTACTTGTAAACGTCTAAAAATCATGCCATTACTTTTAGCGAATTAAGCGGCGCTACTTTTGACTTTGTATGCGATTACTTGTAAACGTGTAAAACTCATGGTATTGCTTTTAGCGAACTAATTTTGACTTTTCATGCGATTAATTTTAAACGTCGGCCCCATAAAAATAAAGGCATTACTTTTAGTGAACTACTTTTGACTTTGTATGCGATTACTTTTAAACGTCTGCTTTTGATTTTGTATGCGATTACTTTTAAACGTCTGCTTTTGACTTTGTATGCGATTGCTTTTAGTGAACAACTTTTGACTTTGTATGCGATTACTTTTAAACGTCTGCTTTTGACTTTGTATGCGATTATGTTTAAACGCCTGCTTTTGACTTTTAATGCGATTACTTGTAAACGTCTAAAAACCATGGCATTACTTTTACCGGCGCTACTTTTGTCTTTTAATGCGATTACTTGTAATCGTCTAAAAATCATGCCATTACTTTTAGCGAATTAAGCGGCGCTACTTTTGACTTTTAATGCCATTATTTGTAAACGTTTAAAAATCATGGAATTGTTTTTAGTGAACTATTTTGAGCAGCGCTACTTTTGACTTTTAATAGGATTACTTTTAAACGTCTAAAAATGATGGGATTGCTTTTCGTGAACTACTTTGAGTGGCGCTACTTTTGACTTTTCATGGGATTACTTTTAAACGTCTAAAAATCATGGGATTGCTTTTAGTGAACTACTTTGAGCGGCACTACTTTTGACTTTTAATGCGATTACTTTTAAACGTCTAAAAAATCATGAGATTGCTTTTAGTGAACTATTTTGAGCGGCGCTACTTTTGACTTTTTATGGCAATTTTTTTAGCGAATTACTTTAAAAAAAATTAGAGCTTAGAAGTCGGGAATACAACTAATTTATTTTAGCTATTCATTTCCATTTTATGAAAATTCTTCGAGATTTGCCTAATTCGTATTTATCCACTTCTCTCATATTAAAAACGCAAATTATTTGTGAAATTTTCCAAGGGATTAATTTTCTGGAATGAAATTTCCTGCGTCGATTTTTTTCAGCGATTAATTTTGTGCGACGAATTTTCCTAGTGATTAATTTTCTTGCTTCGGATTTTCCTGCAATGAATTTTCTATTTGATAAATTTCCCTGCTATGAATTTTCTTGCGAAGAATTTTTACCTGTGAATTTTTTATGATTAATTTTCTGCGATAAATTTTCTAAAAACCTTAAAAAAGACTTGAGTTAAATATATTTGGGTCAATTAACGGTAATAAAAATGTTTAATGATGAAAAATATTTTACAGATCATAAAATCGACTTTATAGCAATTTATTTCAAATGAGAAATTCTTAGAGAAATCTAAATAATTTCCACATCAAGCATAAGTTTATTTTTTCTACTTCAGTATACAGAATAATCTAAATTTATTTAATTTTTATCGTTTTTTCTAAAGTTTTGGAAATTCTAGGCGTCAATCAAATGATTCCGATACGCATGCATAATATATAATCTGCTTCTCACGCTTTAAATTTTGCGTAAATAATTAAGTTTTTTCGCATTTAATCGTAGAATTTAGCCGAAATAATATGTGATTTTAATATGAAAAGTGGGTAAATACATTATAAACTAATTTTAATAATGATTGAGAACAGTAAAGACTGAGATTATATATTTGACTAACAACTTTATTTAGGTATTTCTATAATACGTGCAATGCTCTTTCCATGACACTTTAGAATTTATATAATTCCCAAGTATTTAAAATTATTAACAACTTCAATTTAGTACAAATTACTTTCTCATCAAAAGTAGGACTACGATCAGTATTAATTGTTAGTTTAAATTTAGCACAACAAGGAGAGTGGTACATAAATAACATGTCATCATAAGATTTACCTAAAAGATTGAATAACATGAACTTCGTTTTAATACTAATACTCAGTTTATGCAGTTTAAACCAGCAGCGCAGAATTTCCAGATCATTATTCACATCAATATAAGTATTAAAACAATTTTTATTAGAGTACGATAAAGCAGTATCATCAGCAAAAGCTGCTAATTTACCTTTAAAAGTTTGAATAAATAGTGAATTTACAAAAATCAAAAACAATATAGGACCTAAAACAGACCCGTGTGGAACTCCAATATTTATTAACTTTTCAGAACTTATCATATTTTTTATTTTAACTCTATGCTTCCGATTTTTTAAGTAAGAAGCAAACCAATCGCGTATAAAACCTCTGAATTCAGCATTATATAGCTTCTTAAGCAATAAATTATGATCGACCATATCGAATGCTTTGGTTATATCAATGAAAAGTGCAGATGGAATTTCAGAAGCATTAATAGAATTATAAATTTCACTACATAGCTTTAACAAAGCATCTTCAGTTGACCTTCCGTGTCTAAAACCAAATTGCAAATCACTAAAAAATTAGTTTTTTCTAAGAACGACAGCATTCTACTTTTTATACCCTTTTCAAACAATTTGGAAAAAACCGATAAAAGTGAAATTGGCCTGTAATTGTTTAAAACCGTAGTATCGCCTTTTTTATGTAAAGGAATTACAATAGCTGTCTTTAGTGACTCCAGAAATATCCCTTTTTTTACACTTAGGTTTAATATATAACACAAAACATCAATAATGTAAAAAGAAATCATTTTAATTATTTTACTAGAATCTCGAAGTAATTACTTTATAAAAAAAGTTCACTTACCATAACGCCTAAAATATAATTATACACTTTTATTACTGCTAATTGGCCAAAATATATTTAACTCATTTCTTTTTTAGCATATATAGATATTATTACATATAGAAATACAAAAATGATGGCTATAATCATAAAACTATATGATGTAGATATTTTAGCAAATTTAATATATAATCGCGCAATAATATTTCACCTTACTGAAATAATTTGTGATTTTAATATGAGAGAAGTACGAATTGGGCAAATCTCGAAGAATTTTTATAAAATGGAAATGAATAGCTAAAATAAATTTGTTGTATTCCCGACTTCTAAACTCAATTTTTTTTTAAGTAATTCACTAAAAGTAAGGCTATGAAAAGTCGAAAATATCGACGCTTAATTCGCTAAAAGTAATGGCATGATTTTTAGACGTTTACAAGTAATCGCATTAAAAGTCAAAAGTAGCGCCGCTAAAAGTAATGCCATGGTTTTTAGACGTTAACAAGTAATCGCATTAAAAGTCAAAAGCAGGCGTTTAAACATAATCGCATACAAAGTCAAAAACAGACGTTTAAAAGTAATCGCATACAAATTCAAAAGTTGTTCACTAAAAGCAATCGCATACAAAGTCAAAAGCAGACGTTTAAAAGTAATCGCATACAAAGTCAAAAGCAGACGTTTAAAAGTAATCGCATACAAAGTCAAAAGTAGTTCACTAAAAGTAATGCCATTATTTTTAGACGTTTGCAAGTAATCGCATTACAAGTCAAAATTAGTTCGCTAAAAGCAATCCCATGATTTTAACACGTTTGCAAGTAATCGCATACAAAGTCAAAAGTAGCGCCGCTTAATTCGCTAAAAGTAATGGCATGATTTTTAGACGTTTACAAGTAATCGCATTAAAAGTCGGAAGTAGCGCCGCTTAAAGTAATTCGCTAAAAGTAATGCCATGATCTTTAGACGTTTACAAGTAATCCCATTAAAAGTCAAAAGTAGCTAAATTCACTAAAAGTAATGGCATGATTTTTATGGGGCCGACATTTAAAAGTAATCGCATAAAAAGTCTAAAAATAAATAATTGTTTATGCAAATGATTTTTCATCATTCAACATTTTTATTGCCGTTAATTGGCTCAAATGTTTTTAACTCTGGTCTTTTTTAAGGTTTTTAGAAAATTGATCGCAGAAAATCTAAAGCAAGAAAATTCATAGTCAAGAAAAATTGATCGCTATGAAAATTCGTCCCAGGAAATTTCATCGCTGAAAATTAATCGCTGAGAAAATTTATAGCCAAGAAAAATTTGTTGCAAAATTAATCACTAGGAAAATTCGTCGCACAAAGTTAATCGCTGAAAAAATTCATCGCAGGAAATTTCATTGCAGAAAATTAATCGCTAGGAAAATTCATCGCAAGAAAATCAATCGCAAGAAAAATTCGTAGCAGAAAATTAATCGTTAGCAAAATTTATACAAGTACATTTCATCGCTGAAAATTGATCGCTAGAATTCATCGCAAGAAAACTTTATACCCATAAAAAATTCATCGCAGAAAATTAATCGTTAGGAAAATTCAACGGAAGAAAACTTCATCGCTGAAAATTAATCGGTAGGAAAATTCATCACAAGAAAATCCTTCGCAAGAAAACTTCATACCCATAAACAAATTCATCACAAAAAATTAATCACTAAGAAAATTCATCGCCAAGAAAAATTGATCGCTATGAAAATTCGTCCCAGGAAATTTCATCGCTGAAAATTAATCGCTGAGAAAATTTATAGCCAAGAAAAATTTGTTGCAAAATTAATCACTAGGAAAATTCGTCGCACAAAGTTAATCGCTGAAAAAATTCATCGCAGGAAATTTCATTGCAGAAAATTAATCGCTAGGAAAATTCATCGCAAAAAAATCAATCGCAAGAAAAATTCGTAGCAGAAAATTAATCGTTAGCAAAATTTATACAAGTAAATTTCATCGCTGAAAATTGATCGCTAGAATTCATCGCAAGAAAACTTTATACCCATAAAAAATTCATCGCAGAAAATTAATCGTTAGGAAAATTCAACGGAAGAAAACTTCATCGCTCAAAATTAATCGGTAGGAAAATTCATCACAAGAAAATCCTTCGCAAGAAAACTTCATACCCATAAACAAATTCATCACAAAAAATTAATCACTAAGAAAATTCATCGCCAAGAAAAATTTATTGTAGAAAATTAATCACTAAGAAAATTCATCGCAGGAAATTTCATTGCAGAAAATCCATCGCAAGAAAAATTCGTAGCCAAGAAAAAATCATAGAAGAAAATTAATCGTTGGCAAAATTCGTACAAGTAAATTTCATAACGGAAAATTAATCGTTAGAAAAATTCATCGCAGAGAAAACTTCATCGCTGAAAATTAATCGCTAGGAAAACTCATCACAACAAAATACTTCGCAAGAAAACTTCATACCCATAAAAAATTCCTCGCAGAAAATTCATCGCAAAAAAATTCATTGCAAAGAAAATAAAATTCATTAAATAGTATGAAACGCGGATTATAAATGCAATAATAACATAATTTGAAGTGTGATAGATAGAAAATAAAAAAAAATATTAGAATTTGCTTATAAAATATTATAAAATTGATTGTTTTTCAATAAAACAAATTATATAATATTTTATAAGCAAATTCTAATATTTTTTTTTATTTTCTATCTATCACACTTCAAATTATGTTATTATTGCATTTATAATCCGCGTTTCATACTATTTAATGAATTCTATTTTCTTTGCAATGAATTTTTTTGCGATGAATTTTCTGCGAGGAATTTTTTATGGGTATGAAGTTTTCTTGCGAAGTATCAATAAATTTAAAAAAAAATATGAATGTACTTTATACAGGCTCATGAATTTGCTGAAAGTGCTAATTTAAGATCAACAGATATATCGCGTAACTAATCTTAGTATCAAATTTATTTGAAAACGGGTAAAACTTACTTTAAATGATTTTTTGAACTTATAACATTTTCCTATGAAATTTCAGAATGATCCCGCTGAAGTTTCCTAAATAAAAATATTATACTTTGATGATTCGGATTTATATTTTAATTTTGGATTCATATATGCAGGCCATAGAAATCGTCATTAATGAAATAATGTATTATGCTTAATAATTAATAATAATTATTGGATTGAATTTAGGAAGTAAAAAAAATTAAACTTGAACTTAAGCATAAATATTTGATTTTTCAGTAATAATGAATTATTAATTGATGAATTAATAAATTTAATTGAGAAAAATAAAATATTTATCTTTATCAAATTTACGTTAATAACAATTTCTTATTACTTAATTAATAAAATTAACAAAAAATCGGGATTTTAATAAAATATATTTATAATTAAATTCTTTGCCGCATCATATTATTTTTCCGATAATAATTGATTTGACAAAAAACGAATTCATTCCCGTTAAATTATAATTAAATCGCTAAAATTGCTAGTTTGAAAATTTTAGTAATGACTTATGCGAAATTTAAAACTGAGAAAAAAAAACAATATATAATGCACCAATTCAATTTATTGACTCATAAAATTCCTAAAACTTTTGCGAAAGTTAAAAAATTAGGACAATTTAGATCATGTTGTAATATATTATTCTTAGCCTGAAGTAAAAACAAAATTAATATTACGCTTAAGTATAAATCTCAGACTAATTTAATTCAGAATTTCAAAAAAAATACTTCGCCTAATCCAAGTTCAATGGCAATCGAATATATTAGCTAAAACATCTAACTCGATCTGAATGTAATCTTTTATACAATTCTACATTGATCAACCATGCCAAATTACTAAAATTAATTGCGGGCCAAAAAAAGGGTTGCCAGGAAGTTTAGAATTAATTGTAAAACTTGAAATTCTGAATGGATAAAAAATCTTAATATATTACTATTGTCAAATCTAAAAGTAGCAGAACATATTCGATAAAATTAGCCGATATATTAGCCTTAGACGGAAGTAAAAAAACATTTAAAATTATGCTTAAGTATTAATATTTTTAATCTAAACTTAATGCGTTCACAAATGAAAGCAATGTTTATAATTTTGTATGGAGTATGGAATTTCTTTTTGCCAATTTTCGAAGAATTACTCATTTCATTCATATAAACTATTAAAATGTTCAAAAATGACCAAAATGCGCGTTATTTTGTATGGGGTAGGTATTTATTTTCAATATTTTTTACCAATATTTGCGAAGAATTATTTAATTCATATAAACTATTAAAATGTGCGAAAATGAGCAAAATGCACATTATTTTGTATGGGGTATGGGATTTATTTTCAATATTTTACTCATTTGCGAAAAATTACTTAATTCATATAAACTATTAAAATGTTCAAAAATGACCAAAATATGCGTTATTTTGTATGGGGTAGGAATTTATTTTCAATATTTTGCCCATATGCGAAGAATTACGTAATTCATATAAACTATTAAAATGTGCGAAAATGACCAAAATACGCATTATTTTGTATGCGCTATGGATTTTATTTTCAATATTTTGCCCATTTGCGAAGAATTATTCATTTCATATAAGCTATTGAAATGTACAAAAATGAGCAAAATGTACACTATTTTGTATGGGGTATGGTATTTATTTTCAATATTTTACCCATTTGCGAAGAATTACTTAATTCATATAAACTATTAAAATGTGCAAAAATGAACAAAATGTGCATTATTTTGTATGCGCTATGGATTTTATTTTCAATATTTTGCCCATTTGCGAAGAATTATTCATTTCATATAAGCTATTGAAATGTACAAAAATGAGCAAAATGTACACTATTTTGTATGGGGTATGGTATTTATTTTCAATATTTTACCCATTTGCGAAGAATTACTTAATTCATATAAACTATTAAAATGTGCAAAAATGAACAAAATGTACATTATTTTGTATGGGGTATGGGATTTTTTTTCAATATTTTGCACATTTGCGAAAAATTACTTAATTCATATAAACTATTAAAATGTTCAAAAATGAGCAAAATGTGCGTTATTTTGTATGGGGTAGGAATTTATTTTCAATATTTTGCCCATTTGTGAAGAATTAATTATTTCATATAAGCTATTAAAATGTGCAAAAATGAGCAAAATGTGCATTATTTTGTATGCGCTATGGATTTTATTTTCAATATTTTACCCATTTGCGAAGAATTATTCATTTCATATAAGCTATTGAAATGTACAAAAATGAGCAAAATGTACACTATTTTGTATGGGGTATGGTATTTATTTTCAATATTTTACCCATTTGCGAAGAATTACTTAATTCATATAAACTATTAAAATGTGCAAAAATGAACAAAATGTACATTATTTTGTATGGGGTATGGGATTTTTTTTTCAATATTTTGCACATTTACGAAGAATTACTTATTTCATATAAACTATTAATATGCGCAAAAATGTGCATTATTTTGTATGCGCTATGGATTTTATTTCCAATATTTTGACCTTTTTAATTAATTATCTGGTTATAGTAGTTATTGGGCCACTTGGTGCTGGGAACTAAATAAAACCCATTAATCATTCGTTAATGGTTTTTTTGACGTTAATGTGTTTTTAATGGCTTTTTTCACACTTTTTAATTAGGTCAATTATTTTTTATGACTTTATTATGCTAATGAGGGTAATTATTTATTACCCTATAAATTTTAATTAAGTCAATTATTTAGGGTAATTACCCTATAAATTTTAATTAAGTCAATTAGGGTAATTATTTTTGTGCGTGACTTTAAAGTGTTTTACGCATGTGTTCTGTAAAATACGTGAGAAAAAATAATATTGGCAATGGATGGCATCGATCGCGGAATATTTTGTGTAAGTTGGTGAGCTCTCTACCTATTGAGCCACCAACCTTGTTATGTTTGAATAGATTAAATGATTATATGAACGAATCTTCTTTGTTTTTCTTGTTTCTCTTCTGTTTCTTTGTTTGAACAAAGAATTTATATTTTGTTTTTTAAAAAAATATTCTTGGATTTGTGTAGATTTGAACCGTGGATGTTTTGATTTGTAAACCTACACGCTACCATCTAAGCTATCAAGTGAAAATTTTTCACAACGCAAATAACGTTTGTTTGTTTTGTTTGTTTGTTTTATGCATGAAAATATTATACTTTGATGAATGCATCTAAAAATAAGTATAAATAAAATATTATAACCTTGAACTTGAACAATGTACATTTTTCGTAACAATGAACAAAAATATCATCTTTGATATATACAATGATTAATGTAATTGCTAGTCAGTATGCATAATGTTGCTGACAGCGGCGAATCTAGATGTATTATCTAGTTTTATAAAAGAATATAAATTGCTGTTAAATAATAATAATATAAAAAAATTGGAAAATCTTGAAGAGAAGATAAATTTATTAATTAGATCAGGTGTAATTAGATCAAATTTTGGAGAACATTATAAATGTTGTATTTGGTCAGATAATAAAACCACATCTGGACCTGATACATGTATCTGTGTATCAATACAGTTTCAATATAAAGATGCTCTGAAAGTGATAAAAAACTTTAACAATACCTATGATATTTTAATTACCAGAATGGATGATATGAGAATATAAAACATGATACCATTTATGCATCCGTTTACTATGATTATAGCTGGCCCTTCGGGGTGTGGAAAAACAACCTTTGTCTGTAATGTAATTCAACAGCACAAAAACTTAATCAAACCAAATATAACTAAAATAATTTGGTGCTATCCTGAATTAGCGGCTGTACCTAGGACTTTACCTTTTGATAATATAGAACTTTTAAATAATATACCAGAAGAAATAAAAAATGAAAATGACGACAATATTTTAATAGTTTTGGATGATTTGATGCTTGAGACATATAATAAACAGGTGTGTGAGTTATTTACCAAAGGGTCTCATCATAAAAACTTGTCAATTATTTTGTTAATACAAAATATTTTTCATCAGGGTAAATACTGCCGTGATATTTCATTAAATAAAACTAGATATTTAAGAACCCCCGCGATAAATCGCAAATTGTAACTCTGGCACGTCAGATTTTTCCTGAAAAAACAAGAGAGTTTACAAAAGTATATAATGAGGTGACATCACGTCCTCACGGCTATATTGTGTTAGACTTAACACAAAACATAAATGAATTGAACCGTATACGTAGTGATATATTAGAAAAAAATTATTCTGTTTGTTATTGTACCGCAAATAATTTAAATAACAGAGCTTACTGTGAAAAATATGAAACGATTGAAGAGAAACCGTCATATATTACGACTGTTAAAAAACCCTAATAAAAAACTACGTACGAGGGCTGATTGATAATTACGTGGACTGACACAGAAGACACAGTTTTTTTCAGTTTTTTTTTTTTTATTTTTCAACGTAGTCACCTTTTAGGACGATACACTTAGTTAGACGATGTTCCAGTTTTTTGATGCCTTCCAAAAAATATGATTTCTCCAACCCTTCAAAATAGCCATTTGTTTCGTCGATGACCTCAGCATTTGACCCAAATCTCTTTCCTGCAAGCCATTTTTTCATATTTGGAAACAGGAAAAAGTCAGAAGGGGCCAAATCTGGAGAATATGGTGGATGAGGAACCAATTCATATATCAATTCTAATAATTTTGCTGTTGCAATTCCTGATTTGTGAACTGGTGCATTGTCTTGATGAAAAAGAACTTTTTTCTTTGCTAAATGTGGTCGTTTTATTATAATCTCTTCATTCAAACGATCCAATAATGTTGCATAATATTGTCCTGTGATTGTTTTTCCTTTTTGTAAATAATCGACATGGATTATACCATGAGCATCCCAAAAAACAGTGGCCATAATCTTGCCAGCTGATGGAACTGTTTTTGCCTTCTTTGGAGCCTTTTCACCTGTAGAAATCCACTGTTTTGATTGTTCTTTTGTCTCTGGTGTGTAGTAGTGTATCCATGTTTCATCAACGGTTATGAATCGACGCCAAAAATCGACTGGATTACGTTGTAATAACTCCAAAACTTGCTTTGATGTTGTCACACGATTGCGTTTTTGATCAATTGTAAGCAAACGCGGCACCCATCTTGCAGATACCTTTTTCATATCCAAATATTGATGTAAAATATTAAAAACACGTTCCGATGAGATGTTCACGATGTCAACAATTTCCCGCAATTTCACTCTTCGGTCATCTAGTACGATATCATGGATTTTATCGACCATTTCTGGAGTAGTCACTTCATTTGGACGCCCAGAACGTTGTTCATCAATTGTGCTGGTACGGCCACTTTTAAACTCAGCAAACCACTTGCAAACCATTGATTTCGAAGGTGCAGATTCACCATAATATTTATCCAACTTTTCTTTAGTTTCCTTTGCTGTTTTCTGCCTCAAAAAATAATGTTTTATCAACACACGAAATTCGTTTTTATCCATTTTTAAAAATTCACTGAGATTGACTTACTTAAACGACTGTTACATGGAAAGTATACAAGATATCGACTTTAAATTTTATATATAGCCTAGTAAATGATTTTAGAGGTAAAAAATACTTACTTTATACCTGTGCATTACCTGAATCACAGGTAGTCCACGTAATTATCAATCAGCCCTCGTAATAGTATTTTGAAGTCATGCGATGATGATGTTATAAAGACTTTAATTGAAATTGCAATTAATACTTTAAACGGTAATAATAAAATATCAAAAAGGAATTTATCATTTTTAAAAAAACATAAAAGTGCAATAAGATGTTTAGTCAGTACTAAAAGTAGTTTGAAAGCAAAACGTCGAATTCTTATTCAAAAAGGAGGCTTTTTACCTGTTCTAATTGGAACCGTGCTATCAGGTATTATTGGTAAATTAATAGGTGATTATCAGTCGAAAAATGAATAATATGCAGCGTATGATTGTTATACCCCCCGATGTTTTTGTAAGATTTAAAAAATTAGTAGAAAATGAAAAGAACTTAAATATTTTAAATCATGATATTGAAAATCTTTTAAATAATAAAAAAATAAACCCTACACAAAAATGGTACTTGTTAAGACAGAATTTAATAAAGTATGCTATTCAAAGACGAACAGGCTTGGCTATACCCTCTCCATTTAAAAGAAATAATGTTGATACAAAAAATACTGAAACGCAAACAAGACTTAAATTTGTTAATAATCAGGAAACACAATATGAGCCTAATATTAAACAGCAAGAAAATTATGAAGACAATGAAGTTTTTCTCGACTTTGACCCAGTAAAAGAACAACAACAACAAAAACAACAAATATCGCAATATAGAGAACAGATTAGTGATGAAGATATAGATATGGAATATGATGATGATGAAGCTGCTGAAATTGCTTTGCAGAAAACATTACCTGAAGAGCGTTTAACTAGAAGATTGTCTTCTTCTAATTCCAATGTAAGAATGTTTAACACAAATACAGGTGGTGTTATTACAGTAGCATTACCAGAAAAGTCTCCTACAAGACAACGTACAAATTCAAATAATTCATTTTTTAACCAAAGTATCTTGTCACCTATAAATACAAGACAACATGCACAAGCAAGTGGTTCATTGTTAAGAAAAAGTATTTTGTCAAAATATCCTGCAGAAAAAAATATTAAAAAAGAAAGCCAGCAACACCTGGCACTCCACCACACACACCCAAGCAATATAAATTACATGGCACCCCTCCTCTCTGGGAAAACTACAAATAACTGATAAAAATAAGCGTTAAAAGGTTAAATTTACCAAATGTGCATTATTAATGTGCATTATTTTGTATGCGCTATGGATTTTATTTCCAATATTTTGACCTTTTTAATTAATTATCTGGTTATAGTAGTTATTGGGCCACTTGGTGCTGGGAACTAAATAAAACCCATTAATCATTCGTTAATGGTTTTTTTGACGTTAATGTGTTTTTAATGGCTTTTTACACACCTTTTAATTAGGTCAATTATTTTTTATGACTTTATTATGCTAATGAGGGTAATTATTTATTACCCTATAAATTTTAATTAAGTCAATTATTTAGGGTAATTACCCTATAAATTTTAATTAAGTCAATTAGGGTAATTATTTTTGTGCGTGACTTTAAAGTATTTTACGCATGTGTTCTGTAAAATACGTGAGAAAAAATAATATTGGCAATGGATGGCATCGATCGCGGAATATTTTGTGTAAGTTGGTGAGCTCTCTACCTATTGAGCTACCAACCTTGTTATGTTTGAATAGATTAAATGATTATATGAACGAATCTTCTTTGTTTTTCTTGTTTCTCTTCTGTTTCTTTGTTTGAACAAAGAATTTGTATTTTGTTTTTTAAAAAAATATTCTTGGATTTGTGTAGATTTGAACCGTGGATGTCTTGATTTGTAAACCAACACGCTACCATCTGAGCTATCAAGTGAAAATTTTTCACAACGCAAATAACGTTTGTTTGTTTTGTTTGTTTGTTTGTTTTATGCATGACTAAATAAAAAAAATGCATCTAAAAATAAGTATAAATAAAATATTATAACCTTGAACTTGAACAATGTACATTTTTCGTAACAATGAACAAAAATATCATCTTTGATATATACAATGATTAATGTAATTGCTAGTCAGTATGCATAATGTTACTGACAGCGGCGAATCTAGTAGTAATATCTAGTTTTATAAAAGAATATAAATTGCTGTTAAATAATAATAATATAAAAAAATTGGAAAATCTTGAAGAGAAGATAAATTTATTAATTAGATCAGGTGTAATCAGATCAAATTTTGGAGAACATTATAAATGTTGTATTTGGTCAGATAATAAAACAACATCTGGACCTGATACATGTATCTGTGTATCAATACAGTTTCAATATAAAGATGCTCTGAAAGTGATAAAAAACTTTAAAAATACCTATGATATTTTAATTACCAGAATGGATGATATGAGAATATAAAACATGATACCATTTATGCATCCGTTTACTATGATTATAGCTGGCCCTTCGGGGTGTGGAAAAACAACCTTTGTCTGTAATGTAATTTAACAGCACAAAAACTTAATCAAACCAAATATAACTAAAATAATTTGGTGCAATCCTGAATTAGCGGCTGTACCTAGGACTTTACCTTTTGATAATATAGAACTTTTAAATAATATACCAGAAGAAATAAAAAATGAAAATGACGACAATATTTTAATAGTTTTGGATGATTTGATGCTTGAGACATATAATAAACAGGTGTGTGAGTTATTTACCAAAGGGTCTCATCATAAAAACTTGTCAATTATTTTGTTAATACAAAATATTTTTCATCAGGGTAAATACTGCCGTGATATTTCATTAAATAAAACTAGATATTTAAGAACCCCCGCGATAAATCGCAAATTGTACCTCTGGCACGTCAGATTTTTCCTGAAAAAACAAGAGAGTTTACAAAAGTATATAATGAGGTGACATCACGTCCTCACGGCTATATTGTGCTAGACTTAACACAAAACATTAATGAATTGTACCGTATACGTAGTGATATATTAGATACCTGTTCTAATTGGAACCGTGCTATCTTTACCTGATTTACCTGTTCTAATTGGAACCGTGCTATCAGGTATTATTGGTAAATTAATAGGTGATTATCAGTCGAAAAATGAATAATATGCAGCGTATGATTGTTATACCACCCGATGTTTTTGTAAGATTTAAAAAATTAGTAGAAAATGAAAAGAACTTAAATATTTTAAATCATAATATTGAAAATCTTTTAAATAATATAAAAATAAACCCTACACAAAAATGGTACTTGTTAAGACAGAATTTAATAAAGTATGCTATTCAAAGATGAACAGGCTTGGCTATACCCTCTCCATTTAAAAGAAATAATGTTGATACAAAAAATACTGAAACTGAAACAAGACTTAAATTTGTCAAAAATAAATTTCATCACGGAAACTTAATCGTTAGAAAAATTCATCGCAGAGAAAACTTCATCGCTGAAAATTAATCGCTAGGAAAACTCATCACAAGAAAATACTTCGCAAGAAAACTTCATACCCATAAAAAATTCCTCGCAGAAAATTATCGCAAAGAAAATAAAATTCATTAAATAGTATGAAACGCGGATTATAAATGCAATAATAACATAATTTGAAGTGTGATAGTTAGAAAATAAAAAAAAATATTAGAATTTGCTTATAAAATATTATATAATTTGTTTTATTGAAAAACAATCAATTTTATAAAGAAGTATCAATAAGTTTAAAAAAAAATATGAATGTACTTTATACAGGCTCATGAATTTGCTGAAAGTGCTAATTTAAGATCAGCAGATATATCGCGTAACTAATCTTAGTATCAAATTTATTTGAAAACGGGTAAAACTTACTTTAAATGATTTTTTGAACTTATAACATTTTCCTATGAAATTTCAGAATGATCCCGCTGAAGTTTCCTAAATAAAAATATTATACTTTGATGATTCGGATTTATATTTTAATTTTGGATTCATATATGCAGGCCATCGAAATCGTCATTAATGAAATAATGTATTATGCTTAATAATTAATAATAATTATTGGATTGAATTTAGGAAGTAAAAAAAATTAAACTTGAACTTAAGCATAAATATTTGATTTTTCAGTAATAATGAATTATTAATTGATGAATTAATAAATTTAATTGAGAAAAATAAAATATTTATCTTTATCAAATTTACGTTAATAACAATTTCTTATTACTTAATTAATAAAATTAACAAAAAATCGGGATTTTAATAAAATATATTTATAATTAAATTCTTTGCCGCATCATATTATTTTTCCGATAATAATTGATTTGACAAAAAACGAATTCATTCCCGTTAAATTATAATTAAATCGCTAAAATTGCTAGTTTGAAAATTTTAGTAATGACTTATGCGAAATTTAAAACTGAGAAAAAAAAACAATATATAATGCACCAATTCAATTTATTGACTCATAAAATTCCTAAAACTTTTGCGAAAGTTAAAAAATTAGGACAATTTAGATCATGTTGTAATATATTATTCTTAGCCTGAAGTAAAAACAAAATTAATATTACGCTTAAGTATAAATCTCAGACTAATTTAATTCAGAATTTCAAAAAAAATACTTCGCCTAATCCAAGTTCAATGGCAATCGAATATTTTAGCTAAAACATCTAACTCGATCTGAATGTAATATTTTATACAATTCTACATTGATCAACCATGCCAAATTACTAAAATTAATTGCGGGCCAAAAAAAGGGTTGCCAGGAAGTTTAGAATTAATTGTAAAACTTGAAATTCTGAATGGATAAAAAATCTTAATATAATACTATTGTCAAATCTAAAAGTAGCAGAACATATTCGATAAAATTAGCCGATATATTAGCCTTAGCCGGAAGTAAAAAAACATTTAAAATTATGCTTAAGTATTAATATTTTTAATCTAAACTTAATGCGTTCACAAATGAAAGAAATGTTTATAATTTTGTATGGAGTATGGAATTTCTTTTTGCCAATTTTCGAAGAATTACTCATTTCATTCATATAAACTATTAAAATGTTCAAAAATGAGCAAAATGGGCGTTATTTTGTATGGGGTAGGTATTTATTTTCAATATTTTGCCAATATTTGCGAAGAATTATTGCAAAATGTGCATTATTTTGTATGCGCTATGGATTTTATTTCCAATATTTTGCCCTTTTTAATTAATTATCTGCTTATAGTAGTTATTGGGCCATTTGGTGCTGGGAACTAAATAAAACCCATTAATCATTCGTTAATGGTTTTTTTGACGTTAATGTGTTTTTAATGGCTTTTTTCACACCTTTTAATTAGGTCAATTATTTTTTATGACTTTATTATGCTAATGAGGGTAATTATTTATTACCCTAAAAATTTTAATTAAGTCAATTATTTAGGGTAATTACCCTATAAATTTTAATTAAGTCAATTAGGGTAATTATTTTTGTGCGTGACTTTAAAGTATTTTACGCATGTGTTCTGTAAAATACGTGAGAAAAAATAATATTGGCAATGGATGGCATCGATCGCGGAATATTTTGTGTAAGTTGGTGAGGTCTCTACCTATTGAGCCACCAACCTTGTTATGTTTGAATAGATTAAATGATTATATGAACGAATCTTCTTTGTTTTTCTTGTTTCTCTTCTGTTTCTTTGTTTGAACAAAGAATTTGTATTTTGTTTTTTAAAAAAATATTCTTGGATTTGTGTAGATTTGAACCGTGGATGTCTTGATTTGTAAACCTACACGCTACCATCTGAGCTATCAAGTGAAAATTTTTCACAACGCAAATAACGTTTGTTTGTTTTGTTTGTTTGTTTGTTTGTTTTATGCAAGACTAAATAAAAAAAATGCATCTAAAAATAAGTATAAATAAAATATTATAACCTTGAACTTGAACAATGTACATTTTTCGTAACAATGAACAAAAATATCATCTTTGATATATACAATGATTAATGTAATTGCTAGTCAGTATGCATAATGTTACTGACAGCGGCGAATCTAGAAGTAATATCTAGTTTTATAAAAGAATATAAATTGCTGTTAAATAATAATAATATAAAAAAATTGGAAAATCTTGAAGAGAAGATAAATTTATTAATTAGATCAGGTGTAATCAAATCAAATTTTGGAGAACATTATAAATGTTGTATTTGGTCAGATAATAAAACAACATCTGGACCTGATACATGTATCTGTGTATCAATACAGTTTCAATATAAAGATGCTCTGAAAGTAATAAAAAACTTTAAAAATACCTATGATATTTTAATTACCAGAATGGATGATATGAGAATATAAAACATGATACCATTTATGCATCCGTTTACTATGATTATAGCTGGCCCTTCGGGGTGTGGAAAAACAACCTTTGTCTGTAATGTAATTCAACAGCACAAAAACTTAATCAAACCAAATATAACTAAAATAATTTGGTGCAATCCTGAATTAGCGGCTGTACCTAGGACTTTACCTTTTGATAATATAGAACTTTTAAATAATATACCAGAAGAAATAAAAAATGAAAATGACGACAATATTTTAATAGTTTTGGATGATTTGATGCTTGAGACATATAATAAACAGGTGTGTGAGTTATTTACCAAAGGGTCTCATCATAAAAACTTGTCAATTATTTTGTTAATACAAAATATTGTTCATCAGGGTAAATACTGCCGTGATATTTCATTAAATAAAACTAGATATTTAAGAACCCCCGCGATAAATCGCAAATTGTACCTCTGGCACGTCAGATTTTTCCTGAAAAAACAAGAGAGTTTACAAAAGTATATAATGAGGTGACATCACGTCCTCACGGCTATATTGTGTTAGACTTAACACAAAACATTAATGAATTGTACCGTATACGTAGTGATATATTAGAAAAAAATTATTCTGTTTGATATTGTACCGCAAATGATTTAAATAACAGAGCTTACTGTGAAAAATATGAAACGATTGAAGAGAAACCGTCATATATTACGACTGTTAAAAAACCCTAATAAAAAACTACGTAATAGTATTTTGAAGTCATGCGATGATGATGTTATAAAGACTTTAATTGAAATTGCAATTAATACTTTAAACGGTAATAATAAAATATCAAAAAGGAATTTATCATTTTTAAAAAAACATAAAAGTGCAATAAGATGTTTAGTCAGTACTAAAAGTAGTTTGAAAGCAAAACGTCGAATTCTTATTCAAAAAGGAGGCTTTTTACCTGTTCTAATTGGAACAGTGCTATCAGATATTATTGGTAAATTAATAGGTGATTATCAGTCGAAAAATGAATAATATGCAGCGTATGATTGTTATACCCCCCGATGTTTTTGTAAGATTTAAAAAATTAGTAGAAAATGAAAAGAACTTAAATATTTTAAATCATAATATTGAAAATCTTTTAAATAATATAAAAATAAACCCTACACAAAAATGGTACTTGTTAAGACAGAATTTAATAAAGTATGCTATTCAAAGACGAACAGGCTTGGCTATACCCTCTCCATTTAAAAGAAATAATGTTGATACAAAAAATACTGAAACGCAAACAAGACTTAAATTTGTCAAAAATCAGGAAACACAATATGAGCCTAATATTAAACAGCAAGAAAATTATGAAGACAATGAAGTTTTTCTCGACTTTGACCCAGTAAAAGAACAACAACAACAAAAACAACAAATATCGCAATATAGAGAACAGATTAGTGATGAAGATATAGATATGGAATATGATGATGATGAAGCTGCTGAAATTGCTTTGCAGAAAACATTACCTGAAGAGCGTTTAACTAGAAGATTGTCTTCTTCTAATTCCAATGTAAGAATGTTTAACACAAATACAGGTGGTATTATTACAGTAGCATTACCAGAAAAGTCTCCTAAAGACAACGTACAAATTCAAATAATTTATTTTTTAACCAAAGTATTTTGTCACCTATAAATACAAGACAACATGCACAAGCAAGTGGTTCATTGTTAAGAAAAAGTATTTTGTCAAAATATCCTGCAGAAAAAAATATTAAAAAAGAAAGCCAGCAACACCTGGCACTCCACCACACACACCCAAGCAATATAAACTACATGGCACCCCTGCTCTCTGGGAAAACTACAAATAACTGATAAAAAGCTATAAATAAGCGTTAAAAGGTTAAATTTACCAAATGCAATTATGAATTCACGAGATAATTTCTATATTACATTATTTAGTAATGATTCAGTAAATTTTTTTCCCGATAATACTCTGGCAACTTTTGAAAATAGAATACCAACACATTTAGATTTAACTAAAGCCGATTGGCAGGTTGGTCTTTCGGAAATTTTTGTTAATGACTACCTACAAACTGATTTATATGAAAAACAAAAATCAGCTACTATTGCGTTGGGGGTTCATTCAGTTTTAGTAGGTAAGAATAAAGTAAATGTTAAGAAACGTCTGGGATATACATTTTACCATGAAGATAGTGCAAAATTTATGCATGATGATTGGAAACGAAACTGGTTTTAATTTACTAAAAAACGAAGCATTCAAAACTGGCTCTAATATTTTGTATGATATAGCGTCAGGGTCAAATCCAAAAGAAGTATTCGAAGAACAAGCTAAAGCAGGCAAAAAAAAATTAAGAACCTCAGCAGTGAACCAATTGCATTCAATGTATGGTAGTGGTAGAAAGCGAAAAAAAAGTAGTAAAAAAGCGATGCAAGTAAAAAAAAGACGTAAAACAATAAAAAGACGTGTAAAACCGAAACTACATTCAATCAGTAGAAATAGGCGGAGAGCAGGAAATGAAAAATAACGTGTTCTAGATATTTTTAATTAAAAATGGTTATTGTAGAATGCATGAAGTCAGAGTTAGATCTTTTCACAACACCACCAATACAGACGAGTATTTTACGAACTGATGAAGTAGTCTACAATCCATTAGCCTTGTTAGAGGCCTCACCTCTCACCTTCCACAATAGAATTTGTCTCCCTTGGAAATGGTGATACATACAGAGATTTAGCATCAACATATATTAAATTTAAAGTTCAAATGTTAAAACAAGATGGAACAAAATGGAGTTATGCCGATACAAAAGGAACAGGTGCTGATAAAAAGTCAATACCACAGCCTAGTGTAGTAAATAATTTGCTACATTCAATGATTAAACAAGTAAATGTAACAATAAATGGGAAAAATGTAACACCTTCTGATTCTTTTTATAATTATAAAAGTTATTTAATTTCCTTGGTAAGCTATGGAAAAGATGCTAGCTCAACACATTTGGAAGGATCCGGTTGGGAGTTAGATAAACCAAATGTTCATGATATTAATAACGAAGGTTCCAAAATAAGACAGAAACAGTACAAAAACTCTTCTACTGTAGAGCTAATGGGAAAATTACATGTGGATTTTTTTAACACACCTACTTTGCTTTTAAACAATGTTGTTGTGAGAATTTTTCTGGAAAAACCAGAATTTTATTTATTTTGCGATGATACGGATGAAAGCTATTTAAAAATTCATGAAGCAACACTATACCTGAAACATGTTACAGTTAACCCTAATATTTTATTGGCTCACAACACTATTCTTGCAAAAGCTAATGCAAAATATCATTACAAAAGAGGAGAATTGAAAACATTTACAATACCAGCAAATACTTCAAACATTTCATTGGATAATGTATTTATTGGTCAGCTACCTAATACATTATTATTATGTATGGTAAATAATGAAAACTTTAATGGAAAACGATTAAAAAATTTATCACAATTTCAATTATATGTAAACGGTGTACAAGTATCTAATTCGCCAATTGAAACAAATTTCTCTGAAAGTTTATGTAATACCAGAGCATATTTAACATTATTCAAGGCTACAGGAATACATCATTCCGATAGAGGTCATCAAATCACAAGAGAATATTTTTCAAAAGGCTACACAGTATTAGCTTTTGATTTATCAGCCGATGGTAATGAAACATGTCAAAACCTGTTAAATCAAGGTACAGTAAGAATTGAGGCAAAATTAAGCTCTGTACTACCCTCAACATTAACGTGCATTGTTTATGGAGAGTTTGATGCGTCATTAGAAATTGACAGGAATCGTAATGTTTACACAAATTTATAAATAGCTGTACAAACAAAATAATTTTTTATTATACAACAGGCCTTGAAAGTGTTAGAGCATAAAAATGATAAATAATAATAAATTTCCATCATATGCTTTAGTGGACATATCATTTACCAGCGATAAAATAATTACTTTTGGACATAAAGTAAGTATTGCAGGTATTGAAGAATCAAATAAAGTAGTACACTACGAATACAAATATTTATATCCAACATCAAAAATAAATGCAGAAAAACACAATTGCAACACAAATGGAAATTTATACAACGAAAATGTAACTCAAGCTTTAAATAAAAAATTAAACAAATTTGATGTATTGTTGGTTAATGGAAAAAACAAAAAAGAATTTTTATTACAATCTATATAGTGTGACACAAAAATTTACGATATTTCAAACCTAACAGAACAGCATGAATACGCAACAGATAGTAAAAATTCTTCGGAGGAATAAACACACAAAATTTTGTTTTAGGGGCGTTTTTGCTTTTAATCGCATACCAAAACAGATAAAAAAGAAACCCTTTTGTATTGTTGTTAATTCAGATCCTGATACAAAACCTGGATCACACTGGTTTGTTTTAAATTTTCCCCAAGCAGGATATGCCGAATATTTTGATTCTTATGGAAATCAAACAATAAAAACAAATATCATAAGAAAAATCAATCAGAATTCTAAGCAAAAATGTTTCATAAGAAACTCAAAACGTTTACAAGCAGACTTTTCAACTGTATGTGGTCATTATTGTTGTGTTTTTATATATTTCCGTTGCAGAGGTGCTTCAATGAAGAAATTTTTAAGCATCTTTAGTTCAAATGATTTTAACTACAATGATAAATTTATTTTACAATTATTTCGAAAAATTTTTAAAGTGTAAATTTATATATATAATAAGTAACAAATCTGTAATTTTAAAAACAATTAAAATACAAACAAATAAAATATCAATATTGTTTTATTCATTTATTATCACATTTTCAGCACATAACAAAGGTATTTCTACAAAAAGTTTGGAAAAATTAAACGAAATATTAAATTCTGGTAGAAAAAAATGCTCTCTTGTTAATTTTTTTACATTATAAATTTCACAATTTTTGTAATATTTAGTAATATAATCTTTTACATATATTTCATTTACATAGTTAAAGTATGCATGACTGGTTATAAAATCCCTGATTCCATTAATTTGATTCCATTCTTCGCTGTTTAACAAAAATGTTAAATTTTGAATATCGTCATCATTGCATATGTTTTGAACAAACATAATCCAAAGACTATAACTGAATTTCATTGGTGTTTTACCAAACTTTGAAATTACCACTATTGGTTTTAACGTACTCGGATGAAAACCCGATGAAATTTTTGCTGTGTGTTCTTTATTTAGATAATAATGATAGGCAAGAAGCAAGTTGCCAGCATCTCGGGGCGTATGTGTTTCCATTTTGTCACTACAATTATAACTAAAGCATAATCACTTTTGAGAAATTAAACAAAGAATAATATTTTAAAAATCAATTTTATTATATTTTAACATATACATGTACATATTAAAACAATTTTTTAAAGCACATCTTTTTAAGTTCCGTCCTTCTGATGTGGAGTGAACGGGACAGTATTTGGCATAATTTTGTAATTCTTGTAATTTAGGAATGTCAAGATTTAAATCCACAATCTTTGTTGTTTTTGGAAAATATTTGATAAGTATATCTTTTTTTTGTTTGCCTTTTACGAAAATACTGTATTGTTCTAAATTTTTAAATATATATGGTAGGCTGTTGTAATCAACCACTTTCCCATTCCAGACCGTTTATATTATCCCTATTGTAGTCATTTTGTTGTGAAATTTCATAATTTAGTTCTTCTTTAGGATATGGAGCTTTTAATAAATAATAATCTGCAGTTAGTGAGCCTTGCTTAAGTGTAGCCATTTCTTTTATAAAATAATGTTTACTATTACCAATTACGAATTGAAAATCAGCAAAAATTATTTTGCTCTGCATATTTTTTTTAGAACAACTTTACTCTTTGACAAAAGCTATAAAACTAAATTTACTAGTATATTTAAGTTAGTTATGAAGTATCGTCATGAGTAACAAGTTAATTGTAGAGGAATTGCATAAGCCTGCAAGAAAAAAATTCGAAAGGCGGAAAGTTAAACAGAAAGGAATTAATGATACCTGGCAAATTGATTTAGTAGAAATGATTCCATTTGTAAAATTCAACAAAGGTTACAAATACCTACTTACAGATATTGATATTTTTTCAAAATATGCTTATACAAAACCAGTTAAAACAAAAAGTGGTTTTGATGTAACGAGAGCTATGAATAAGATTTTATCTAAAAGCAAGCAAATTTCAAAAAATATTCATTCTGATCAAGGAAAAGAATTTTTTAACAGCAATTTTCAAAACATAATAAAAAAACATAATACAAATCATTATCATACATACATAAAACTTAAGGCTTCTATTTGTGAACGTTTTAATCGGACTTTAAAAAATAATATGTGGAAACAATTTAGTTTACAGTGTAATTATAATTAGATTTCAATTATAAATGATTTAACAAATAAATATAATCATACACGACATCGTACAATAAAAATGAAACCAATTCAAGTATCTAAAAAAATGAAAAATTTCTATTAAGAACAATATACAACACCCTAAAGTTATATAAAACGCCTAAATTTAAAATAAATGATCTTGTACGCATCAGCAAGTCCAAAGGAATTTTTCAAAAAGGTTATGAACCAAATTGGTCTACCGAAATTTTTAAAATATCAAAAATTAACTCAACAAACCCTGTAACTTATTCTTTACCTGACTATAAAAAACAGCCGATAATGGGAGGTTTTTATGAATTTGAAATGCAGAAAACAAAATATGCTCATTCTTATCTTGTTGAAAAAATAATCCGACAGAAAGGTAATCAAGTTTTTGTCAAATGGCTTGGATTTGATAATACACATAATTCATGGATAAATAAAAAAGATATTTTAAAATAAAACTCATACTTCATGGATAAATAAAAAAAAGATAGTACAACTAAAAAATAAACTTTGTTTTAACAGTATAACTTGTTTATTATAAAAAAAAATGTAATATGAATTTCTAGGATATAAAAGCTAGATAATCAACTATTGCGTTTAGTCTTGTACTAACTTACAAAATGTCAAGTTTTATAATTGTAAACGATTCTATTTTGAATGTTAAACGTTTTAATTTACGTGGACGTCGTGTAGAATTTTCTATAAAACAAGTGCCCGAAAACCAGGAACCCACAAGCTGGATTAAAAAGGCTATTGAGGAATTATTGCATATGTAACAAATGGTTTATTACCTACTGATCAGGTGGAAATCACATTTTGGGACAACAGTTTATTAGAACGCGCTCCTGGATGGCTTAATTTTAAAGAAGCATCTTTGATAAATATAGAAGAAGTCTGGGCCCTTATATCAAAAATATACCAAAGTAATTCAGAAGGTCTTAGCACAAACAATTTTTGCTTACAAGTAACATCTGTTAGATTACCAAAAGGTAGCGGTCGTGGTAAAAATTATAACACTTTTGATGAGGAAAGTGCTAAAAGAAAAGGTATCATTTCAATACAAAATGATGATTATATCTGCTTACCTAGAGCATTAGTTGTAGCTATTGCAATAATAGAACAAGATCCTGTATACAAAAATAAATGGATAATTAAAGATACGCATAAAATACAGACAATCAGGGCAATGAATTTACTTAAAGAAGCGAATGTTAGTATAGCGTCGGAAGGAGCTGGTGTTGTAGAAATTCATCAATTTCAACTACATCTCAGAGACTATAAAATTGTGGTATATCAATATGGCACAAAAGGAAAAAATATAATTTATAAAGGTGATAATGATGGTAAATCATTAAATTTATTGTACCATAAAAACCACTTCAACGTAATTTCATCGTTGACTTCAGCTTTTTGCTGTAGATATTTTTGCCAAACATGTCGTATACAATATAATAATAAAAATTCACACCATTGCGGAATGCGGAGGTCAAAAAACACCACCGTGTCATAAAGTTACAACAGAAATAACCTGTACATACTGTAATAGAAAATTTAGAGGTCAAGACTGTTACAATAATCATCTGTCTTCAGGTTCGAATAAAAACAACAACATTTGCACAGACATAAAAAAGTGTTTAAAATGTTTAAAATGTTTAAAAACCTACAAACAAAATAGAGTACACACTTGTGGAGAATTTTTTTGCAATATATGTAAAAAATATTTACCAAAAGAACATTTGTGCTATATGCAAACAGATAAAAAGACCCCAAATTTTAAAGATAAAATGTTTATTTTTTACGATTTAGAAACACGACAAGAAAAAGATTTAAATACAACTTCTGTAAAAGCTATTAAACTACATGAACCCAACTTATGTATATATAATAAAAGATGTGATGCGTGCTTAGAATGTAAAAATTTGGAATTTTGTAAAAAAATGTGGTTTTAGACAACTTATATATAAAGAAAATGTAATACAAACATTTTTAGAAAATTTGCTAGAAGCTAGAAAAACATTTAAACAAATAATCGTAATACCTCATAATGGTAAATCATTTGATCATCAGTTTATTTTAAATCACATTTTAACAAAAACTGACTTAACCCCACAATTAATTATGCAGGGGACAAAAATTATCATGATGTTATTAGGAAATATTAAATTTATTGATTCTATAAATTATTTTCCAATGGCTTTGTCTAAATTACCCAAAGCTTTTGATTTACCCGATTCATATAAAAAAGGTTATTTTCCGCATTTTTTTAATACTCTAGAAAATACAAATTATATTGGTTGTTTACCTCCTACAGAATATTATGGTTGTGATCAAATGAAGACAGATGATCGTAAAACGTTTTTAAAGTGGTATGAGGAAAATAAAAATTTGGAATTCAATTTACAAAAAGAAATCGAAAGCTATTGTGCGAGTGATGTTAATATTTTAACAGAGGCCTGTTTAAAATTTAGAAAATTATTGCTTACAGAATGTAATGTATGTCCTTTTACTGAGGCGACCTCAGTTGCATCAGCATGTAATTTGGTTTTTCGACGAAATTTTTTACAACCAAACACAATTGCTATTATTCCTGTTGAAGGATATAGAAATCGTGACAAACCATCAAAAATAGCTATGCAATGGCTATTGTACGAAGAAAAAAATAGAAAAATTACCATACAGTTTGCAGCAAAACAAAAAGAGGCAATTATAAATGGTGTAAAGGTAGATGGCTATTGCAAAGAGACTAAGCAAATTTTTGAATTTCATGCCTGTTTCTATCACGGTCATCCTGTATGTATTAAACATAATAGAAATAAGTTAATAAATAATCAATCTACTGAGACATTTGAGCTTCGCTATGAAAATACAATAGCGAAAACAAATAGACTGCAATCTTTTGGTTATGAGGTAATAGAAATGTGGGAATGCGAGTTCTTCAAACAATGCCAACAAAATAAACAAATATCCGAATATGTTAAAAATCATCCTCTCTTAGATAATTTGCCACTTAATCCTCGAGATTCATTTTTTGGTGGGAGAACAGGTAATACACGACTATATTATAAATGTGATTTTGGTGAGAAAATTAAATATATTGACGTATGTTCACTTTATCCATGGGTCTGCAAATATGGAAAATTCCCGATCGGTCACCCTAAAATATATGTAGGTGATCAGGTCTGTCGACAGATTGATTTGAAAACAAAACATGGATTAATAAAATGCAAAATACTTCCGCCACAAAATTTATATCATCCTGTTCTACCACTAAAACAGAACAATAAATTAATGTTTACGTTGTGTCGGACATGTTCCGAAAAATTATGTCAATGAACATGTTTTCATAACGACCAAGAAAGAGCTTTAACAGGAACATGGATATTTGATGAAGTAGTTAAAGCTTTGGATAAAGGGTATAAAATTATAGATATTTTTGAAATATGGGAGTATGAAATTGCCCAATATGATATGACAACAAATAGTACTGGAATATTCACAGAAATGATGAATAAGTTCATAAAAATGAAACAATCTGCCAGCGGGTTTCCTATATGGTGTGAAACGCGTGCACAACAAGAAGAATATATTGTTGAGTTTTTGAAAAATGAAAATATCCAGCTTGAATTTGACGATATTATTAAAAATATTGGTTTAAGATCTTTGGCCAAATTAATACTAAACTCTTTCTGGGGTAAATTTGGTCAAAGAGAAAATCAACCAAAAACAGCAATTGCAAATGAGCCTGATGAACTATATAATTTATTAACAAATGCAGCTATTAACGTTAATCATATCTTACCAATTAATGACGATACTTTAATTGTAAACTGGGAATATGTAGAAGAGGCGTGTATACCACTTTCAACTGTAAATGTTTGCATCGCTTCATATGCAACTCTGCACAGGCACGTCTTAAACTTTACGAATATTTAGAAAATCTTGATAATAGAGTTTTGTATTATTATACAGACTCTGTGATATACATAAGCCGAAAAAATGAAATTGACCCACCAACAGGTGATTTCATTGGTTATATGTCTGATGAATTAGAAGGAGAATTTGGTGCTGAAAGTTATATAACAGAATTTGTCTGTGGTGGTCCTAAAAACTATGCTTTTCAAGTTTTCAGCACAAAAACTAAAAATTTACAAACCAGATGTAAGGTAAAAGGCATTTGTTTAAATTACCAAAACTCCAATCTGATAAATTTCGATACTATTAAACAAATGATTTTGCATGAGGATAATAACATGGAACCGATAACAATGGTATCTAAAAATATACAAATTACAAAAGATCATCAAGTAATAACCGTACCTGAAACCAAACTTTATAAGCCAACATCAACAAAAAGAAAATTCCTAGATGATTTTGATTCTATTCCGTATTGCGGAATTTACACGCTTCAATTAATCGTTCAAGTTCCACATTCAAGTAGAATTATTTTACACAATGCGCAAGTCGTGTTTTTTATATAAACTTGAATCCCACAAAATAAAAATAGAAATGCTTTCTATTTTTTTAAAACTTGAACGGCATACTACATATAAATAAAATTCAAAAAAATTTTTTTATTGCGATTTGACACTTTCGATATTTTTTCCAATCATTTGCTGCCAACATTAACATTTCAATGTATTGTTCCCAATATTAAAAAAAAAAATTACTTGAAACGTGTAAATACAAAAATTCATTCAAGTTCCACTTGAATAGGAACCGAATTTAATTTTTACAAAAACTTGAATGAAAAACTTGAACTGTGTAAATTCCGCTTATGGATATAAAAAATAATGTTAAAATTAAACGTTACTATATAAAAAAAATAAAAATGTATATATTGAGCATATTAATTTTTTTATTTATTTTAACAACCTTGTGTAAATTATTAAATTAATCATAATAAATATATAATTAATCCCAATTTTCTTCTTCCGGTTCTGGTACCGGAAGGTTGCCAGGCACAATCTGCGTCTATTTCCTTCCAATGGATAATCGGCATCAGTATGAACTAATGCATCGTCTTTTTCTTCTTCAAGGTCTTTAATAGGTGGTTCCATAATGATAATACGCAATGAAAATCAAAAATACGTAGTATTTATTACAAAATTGTTTTTAAAAATACTGTAAGTGAATACTTTTTCGATCTTAATAATAAAGTCATAACTACAACATTGTTTTAATCTTTCTGAAAACTAATCATACTTATTTCTTATTGCATTTTTTTTTTTAAAAAAAATCTCGGCAAGTTTATTATCGTCGTTTTTACTTTTAGTTTTATTGTAACAATTGTAATAAATTTTCATATAAATAACCTACCTTAATTTAATACTTTAGTTTATAGTAACAATTGTAAAAAACTTTAATATAAATTTTAATATAAATAATCTACCTTAATTTAATAAAAAGTTTAATTTTAAACAAACCAATAGAAAGTAATTCAAATATTTTAAACAAAATGGAAAGTCAGTAGATTGACTATCTACAAGTACAATAACTTTAATTAAATTTATATTTTTTCTCGGCAAGTTTATTATCACCATAATTTTTAATAATAATAATAAATTTTAAAAATAATTCAATAAATTGTGTTTTTATTGTTATGATAAAAAAGTGATGATACGTTTTTAAATTAAAAATTTGTTAATAATATCAACTGTAAGTTTTTTACTTTTAGTTTTATAATAACAACTTTTATAAACTTGAAAATTTTCATATAAATAACTTACCTTAATTTAATAAAAAAGTTAGTTTAATTTTAAACAAACCATCAGAAAGTAGTTAAAATATGTTAAACGAAATGGAAAATCAACAAATCGAACAATCACAGACAAACAGCTTTATGTATCAGCCCCCAACATTGGCAAATTTAGCCCTAAGAGCTGCATTCAACTCGCATGCATACAGCTATGAATACTGGAGAGAATGACATGAACACAAAAGTCTTCAAAAACGATATCTACTGGATCAACAATTGTATTATGTAAATTATTACAGCTTCTTGTTTGACAGTCAAAGGAAATATACTCAGGAATATACAATACGACAGCTTTTAAATTATTGTCAAAATAGAGAATGTTTTGATACGATGAACATTAGGCTTCAGTCTGTATACTGGTAATCTTAATTTAATAAATTTTATAAAAAGTGTAATAAATTGAACTGATTTTTTTTAAAAATATGTAATATTGAAACTTATAAAAATTTAATAAATCATTGAATATTAAAATATAAATCTGTGTATAAGTCTATCCTTTCCATATTTACATCGTCTATAGTCTTTATATTTTAAAAAAGTATATAAAGTCTGTTCAAATTAAGCTATAGTATCACTTTTATTTGAAGACTTCGCCTGTTAACGTAAAAAGAAAAAAAAAAATGGTAAGTATTTTTATAATAATTTTTATAAAATATATACCAATTACATATTTATATTTATTTTTAAAATATAATATTTCTTCTGTTTCAGGTAAACTTTTTAAAAGATATTAATACCCTACGATCCGCTCCAACCTCGCTTAAACCAATCACAAGAACAAATGAGTTAATTATTAGCAGGGAGTATAAAATAACCAACATGAGGATAGCAAATACTTGATACGGACCAAAATTCCTGGTAGACTTGGGCACAAGTGTATATTTTCTACCAGAAAAAATATCAGCCGGATTGATGGAACAAAACTACACACCCAGCCGGGTACCTAAAAATTTGTACATGATAGTGGACAAAATAGAGGGGCCTATTATACGTTTTTTTTTTTCAAAAAAATAATTAAAATTTTACGGTAAAATTAAAACATTTATTGTAAAAAAGTATTTACATAATAACTAAATTAAAACATTTATTGTAAAATAGTATTTACATAATAAATAAATTACGATGCAAAACTATTTTTATTTTTAAAAAGGTGTATATTTTCTCAAATTTTTTTGTTTACAGGATCAATTTGTCCTCCTTCCATCTATAAAATTTAAAAACATTTTTCAGAACTCCTAAAGATATGTGACGCACGAAATATAAACAAAATAATTTTCAAAACTTTTAAAATAATTAAATAAAATCAATATAAAAAAGTATAAGGACGAAAGATATTAATAAATAAAACATGAGGGTGATGGCTCAGTGGGTAGAGCTCTCGATTTGTACAAACATTAATACGTGTGATCAATCCTCGTTATGTTTATTTTTAATTTTTACACACCTATCTACATTTCATATCGCAGACGTGATATATAAAATGCACTAGAAAACATTTCTTTTTAGCTGCAAAAAACATAATTCAACAACAGAAGACAAAAAATATTTTTTTTATATTTGATAATGCTTTTTAATTATAATTTTAGTTCCATTTCTTATATAAAAAACACGCTATCAATCAATCGTATACAAAAAATAGAGTATGTCGACGATAAAACAATAAAAGACAAAAAAAGAAAAGCAAAGATCTGTAAAATTTCTGAAAATTGAAAATGAAATAAAAAACCCAAAAATTGTATATTTGATTTTAATTTTTTTTTTATTATACAAAATTAAATTGTGATATACAAAAAAAACTTATAAAAATATTATTATATAAATCAAAAAGCTAACAAAAATGTAATTACTGACCGTAATTCTTGCTGTATCATTTCTTTCAGCTACAAAAATAAATAAATATAAAAACATAAAAAATATTTTTAAAAAAAACATTTATTATTATCAAAAAAAGAAAAAGAGCAAAATTTAAAAAAAATATATTATTTAAAAATTTGAAAAAAGTTAATATAAAAAAAGCACTAACTACAAAATAAAAGCACTGACTACAAAGAAATACAAAAAAAAAACTACAAACAATATTCTAAAAACTACAAGCGCTGCATAGCATTGATTTTTGTAACTTTAAAGTTTCCCCCAAACTCACCCTCGATGGAGTTATTACCACTCCCTGCATCGTAATCCGTCTAAAAAAAAGAAAAATTGAATTTTAAAAATGATTATTATTATTTTTTTTTTTTTTGGTAAAAACTTACTTCATTATTTGTTGAGTATTTCATTTTATATGTTTTAAAAGTTAATTTTGGTTCATATACAGGCTTTAACTAAAAAAATATTATAAATATTAATTTTTATTTAACATTATAACATTTTATTTATACTTACTTGATCATAATTAGATAGCTCTACTATCGGTTTTTGATTGTTAAAAGGTATTAACTGTTCCTCTTTCATCTAAAAAAAATAATAAATTTTCATATTAATTATATTTAATTTAATTGAAAAATCACATTTTTTATTTGAAAAATAACTATTTTAAAAATAATATTAATATTGTACTTACTTGTGAAATATAATTATTATTTATTTCATTATGAAATCCAAATACATGGCCTCCTGGAGCATTTATATTAAAAACCATTGAGGCATTCCCAAATGCTAAGATTATGAGGCCCTTGTATTGCCTCCTTTTGTTGTTCTAGCTGATGTGGAAGCGGTGCCCCATAACAAAAAACACAACAACAAAAAAACACTGACATTTTTTAACATATTCATTTTTTAAAAAATTTAATTTTCTTATTATTTATTATTTACAACGTTTATGCTCCAGCTGTGCAGTTAGAAAACTGATTTGTGAAAAATAAAAATTGCATTCAAAATGCATTGAAATAATTTCTGTAATCAGATATTTTGAAAAGAATATAGAAATTATTTAGAAAAAAAATGCTGATTATTTAAAAAACATTATCACCATATATTAATATATATTAATTAATCAAATTTTATATTCTTCCTGATTAAACTTTGTGCTGAACTATTTATTATTTTGTAAAAATTTAATTTTATTATTTCTATTATTTAATTGTATTTTTAGAAAAAAATTCCGAAATTGAATATTATCAATATTTTTTAAAAACATTTTCAATATTGTTGAATATAATCAACATAGTAATTAAACTAATTTTAATTCTTCCTGATTGAACTTTGAATATTATAGTTTTTTTTCGAAAAACAAATTTAATATATATAGTTTTACAATTTTATATATTAACAAAATTTTGATATGATATACTTATACTATAACTATATTTTATAACATTTTTTTGGAATTTTATTGGAAAATATGTTGTATATATGTTTTTTCGTTTTATAAAAACGTAAAACCGATTACTTAACAAGCACGTGCAGCAAAAATATAAAAAATCATATTTTTTTTAGGTCATTAAATTTCTATGGAAACAAAAAAATATTTTTGTAATTTTTTTCGATATTGTTTTTTTGTTGTATACAAGAATCATATACAAAAAAATAACAAACTTAAACTTATATACTGCATATAAAATATACCGCTTAAACTTATACGAAATATAAAATAACATGCGTATATTAATTTTAGAAATTCGCAGTTTTTTAAAATAATTATAATAACCTTGAAAAAAAAGTTCATTATTTTTTATTAAACTTCACTAAGTTGAAGTTCCGATTCATAGTATATGTTTTTATGCATTTTTTATTTAGTCATGCATAAAACAAACAAACAAAACACGTTATTTGCGTTGTGAAAAATTTTCACTTCATAGCTCAGATGGTAGCGTGTAGGTTTACAAATCAAGACATCCACCGTTCAAATCTACACAAATTCAAGAATATTTTTTTAAAAAACAAAATACAAATTCTTTGTTCAAACAAAGAAACAGAAGAGAAACAAGAAAAACAAACAATAATAAACATAACAAGGTTGGTGGCTCAATAGGTAGAGAGCTCACCAACTTACACAAAATATTCCGCGATCGATGCCATCCATTGCCAATATTATTTTTTCTCACGTATTTTACAGAACACGTGCGTAAAACACTTTAAAGTCACGTACAAAAATAATAACCCTAATTGACTTAATTAAAATTTATAGGGTAATAAATAATTACCCTCATTAGCATAATAAAGTCATAAAAATAATTGACCTAATTAAAAGGTGCGAAAAAAGCCATTAAAAACACATTAACGTCAAAAAACACATTAACGAATGATTAGTGGGTTTTATTCTTGACTGGAAGTCGAAAAAAAATTGCAATTATAATTAAGTATAAATATTTTTAATTAAATTAAAGCGGTGTCGAATTTCATTAAGGTGAAAAAGTAGAGAGACCTAAGAGAGTTCTGGATCACCTTTTAACAAACCCCTTAATTTGTTAAAAACATGGTAATAAGTGTGTTTGTGTGTCTGTCGTTTTGTCGTGTTGTCTGTCTGTCTGTCGTTTTGTCTGTTGTTTTTGTTTTTTGTTGGAATGTGTAATTAGATTTGTGTGTGTAGGGTGTGGTATTTTGTGTATCTGTCACGTGGTTCTGTTAGGGATTTTGTGTGTGAGTCAGTTGGTTTGTGATTTTCTTGTTTTTGATGTGTGAATTGTTAACATAGTCTAACATTTGTATGTTGATAATTTTTATGTGTAGTTGTTGTTGTTAAAATTTTTAATTTTTTGTTGTGGTTTTGGGTTCTTATCTTTTCTATATGATTTTTTTGTTGTTTGGTAATAGAGTACATGGTTTTTTTCCAGATTTTTTTTCTTGTAGTTGTTTTGGTTGTTTTGTTTTTAAGTTTTTTTTGCGTAGGCGTAGTAATAGAGTGTATATATGAATTTTGTTTCTATATAGATTTTTTTTGTGACGTATGGGGATTCCAACCTTGATATTATTTTATATCAAGGTTAATTTATGAAATTAAATCAGCTGTTATATTTATACAAAATTATTTATTTATAATAAAAAAAATTATTTAAGTTTATACAAAATTATTAAAAATACAATATTATTTTATTTTATTTATAATTCCGCTGGTTCGATTTTATATCTAATATTATTTTCACAATTACATATTATTACATCTAAATTAGATATGTGATAATATTTGCGTTTCATGCCCATCATAGGAAGCTCAGCTATTGTGAAATGATTTTCATCTAAGTTGTATCTCTGTCTATTTTCCCAATACCATTCTTCTGTAAAATATTTACTATTATAGAATGCTGTCAATCCAAGATGTTTTAATGTTGGTCGAAATATAGGTGGTAGTACTTCTTGACAAATTAAGGCTTCAATTGAATGATTGCTGATATTTTTTGAGTTCAACCAAGACATTTTTGTGTTAATTAATTAAATATTCAATTTGGATGTTTTATATTAACTAAATAATATTTTGCATGAGATTTGGATATTTATAGAGTATGAAATATAGCAAAAATTAATTTTTTTTATATATGTGGGAAACAAAAAATATTCCCATGTTTTTAATTATCCTTATCTATTAGGATACAGACAAAACCATAATATTTAATAAATAATTAATTATGGATAATTAAAAAGTTAGAATATCGTGAGAACTACCAAAAAAATATTTTTTTTAAACTTAAAAGTTTTCTTATCATATTTTTTGGACTATAAAAGTAGCTGAAATTTAAAAATGATTATTAGTTTACATCAAGTAACCAATTTGAAATGGCTAATTTTTTGAAAAATTTGAATAAAACCTTTCAATTGAAGGTAATTAAAATAGAAAAACTAAATCTCCTAAGGGAGAATTTTATTTACGAGATTGGAAATTTAAAAAAAATAAATACAAAATATGGTGAAAGAATAATTGTTGAACTAGAAGATTGTAAAGTGTTTTTACCGGCATGGTACGGCAGGATGGATGAGGAAACATTAACAAAACTTCAAAATGGTCGCTACGGCATCAGAACACTTGGTAGAGCTGGAATCTCTACCAACATTGAATTCGTTGATCTAGATGTGGAAGAACCAGTAGAAGAACCAGTAGAAGAGGATTGGAATTGAAATTATATTTATATAATATAATAAAAAAAATTGTATTAATATTTGTATTATATATAAATAAAAAAAAAACTTTTTTGTTTAAAATTCTATATAAACTTTTTTTATTTTATATACCCATCCCAATTATTTAAAGGTTTTCTACTCTTTTTTTTTCTCTTATCATAAAACACGTGGAAGATTAAATTAAATAATAATTTCATGATTTAATTTGTTTTCTAGTTTTTTTATATAGAATAAAACCGCAAGTGTTTATCTCTATTTATATTGATTTCACAATATTATGTTTTAAAATTTTTCATAAGTGTTTATCTCTATTTATATTGATTTCACAATATTATGTTTTAAAAAATTTTCAGATAAAAATTAATGTATAAATATAGGATTTTCTTTTGTAAAATTATTAGTTTAATAAAAATATTCAATTAGTAATAATGTCTAACAAAAATAAATTTTTAAATGATATGGGTGAAGAATCAAGTATTATAAAAAGACCTAAATATGATGATGAATTATTTAATAAAATTATTTGTGAAACAACCTTAAATAATTTATCTAATGAAGAATATAAAGTAAAAATTAGTGAAATTAATAGTTATCTAAAACAATTAAATCATTCAATAAAACAAAAATGAAACATCGGTACTAAAAAACATTTTGAATACCAAATTGAGCGGTTGCAAAGTGTTAAGTGTGTGTTAGAAAAAAGATTTTTTTGTAAAACTGGTGGTGGTAGTGTTGTTGACGATGTAAAAGTGAAATGGGAATATGTTGAAAACGCTTTTGCAAACCGCATCAAAACAGCTATAATAGTGAATTTTGGATACAAAGATCCAATTGAATTTTTAACTGATGCTGGTAATGCATTTGCAAATAATATTAAAATATGCAATAAACAATCAAATCAAAATTGTTTAAAAATTAATGCAACAATGTGTTGTTTTAATTTTAAAACAGTTTTTAAATAAATCAGGTGATGAGATAATATCTGAAGATAAATTTTTATCCACACCAAACCAAAAAATTGAGATGCATGATGATTATAAGGATTGGTTTAAAACAAATATATTGGAAGCCATTTTGAAAGAGCTTAGTGAGTTTCAAGAAAGAGGAAGTGGTTGGTCTCTTTCATCAATAATTTACTTAGCTATAAATATGAATGATTGTGAAAGACTCATTGGATCAACATATATTGAAATTCCTGATACAATTCAACGTAAAAAAGCATGCGTAAATGTTCAGAATTATGATGAAAGCTGCTTTGCCTGGGCAATTACATCAGCTTTATACCCAGCAACGAGTAATGTAAATAGAACTAGCTCCTATCCACATTATTCAACTGTATTAAATTTGGAAGGAATAAAGTTTCCAGTTAGTATAAAACAAATTACTAGAATTGAAAATTTGAATAATATATCTGTGAATGTATTCATATTGAAAAAAGTTAGTGAATTTTTTTTAAAGTAATGCCACTGAGACTGACAAAATCAAAAGTAGTTGATAGACATATAAATTTATTATTAGTTCAAGAATATTATTATATTGAAAAGGATAATGATGATGATGATGATGATGATGATGATGATGATGATGATGATGATGCTGATACTGATATTGTTACATTAATGAAATATCATTACTGTTGGATAAAGAATTTATCTAGACTAGTTTCAAGTCAAACATCTAAAAGACGTGGCAAAATATTTTTATGTGATCGTTGTTTACATTACTTTTTGTCTCAAGAGAAATTGAATGATCATGTAGATAATTGTGAGAAGCAAAATACTTGTAGAATTAAAATACCAACTAAAACAAATATATCTTTTGAAAATTTTAAAAACAAAGAGAAGGTTCCTTTTGCAATCTATGCAGATTTAGAATCAATTCTTAAACCTATTTCAATTTAGAAAACAAAAAATTCAAAGTTTTATCAAAAGCATGAAGTATATAGCATCGGATATTATTTGAAATGCTCGTATGATGATACCAAATCTTATTATAGAGCATATCGTGGGGAAGATGCTGGGAAGTGGTTTGCACAACAATTAAATGAAGTTGCTAAAGAAATTGTAGAAGTTTATGAGAATATTTTGCCAATATTCCTCTAACAGTTAGTGAATTATCATCGTTTCTAACTGCTCAAGTATGTCACATATGTGAAAAAGAATTTGGTGAAAAAGATGATCGCGTTAAAGATCATTCTCATCTAACTGGTAAATATAGAGGTGCAGCTCATTCCATATGTAATCAACAATATCAACTTATAAAAGAAATACCAATAATTTTCCATAACTTATCTGGCTACGATTCGCACTTCATCATAAAAGATATTGCGTTAGAATTTCCTGGAAAAGTATCTCTTATACCAACAAATAAGGAGAAATATATATCCTTTGTAAAAACAGTTATCAATACAAATTTGAAATTTAAATTCATTGATTCATTTCGTTTTTTGCCTGATTCACTAGATAAATTATCTAAATACTTACCATCAAGAGAAAAAATAATAACTCGCACGGAGTGGTTAAATTTAAGTGATGAACAGTTTAATTTAATAACCACAAAAGGATTTTTCCATATGATTTTATTGATGCATCAGACAAATTAGATATCACTTATTTACCAAGCAAAGCAGATTTTTATAATAATCTAAATGATTGTAATATATCAGACAATGATTACGATCATGCTCAAAAAGTTTGGACTACTTTTAAAATTAAAAATTTGGGGGAATATTCAGATATTTATATGAAAACAGATATTTTGTTGTTAGCAGATGTGTTTCAATCCTTTCGAAATAATTGTATGACAACATATGGTTTGGATCCCGCTAATTATTATACAACACCGGGATTTACATGGGATTGCATGCTAAAATACACAGGTGTTACATTAAAGCTTCTTTCTGACATTGATATGCTTTTATTTATTGAAAGAGGAATTCGAGGTGGTTTAAGCCAATGTTCTAACAGGTATTGTTATTTAATTCATTAGACAAAAAATGTTTTATAAATATATATATATTATTAATTAACAGCCAATAATAAGTATATGACTACATATGATGCCGATGTTGAAAGCAAGTATTTGATGTATTATGATGTTAACAATTTATATGGATGGGCTATGTCACAATATTTACCAATAAATGATTTCGAGATACTGAGATCACTTGCTTTGATGTTGAGCAAATACATGATATTTCATCTAATGGATACATTTTAGAAGTAGATCTTGATTATCCTCAAGAAATTCATGATATACATAGTGATTTGCCTTTTTGTTCAGAGCATTTAACAAATCCAAGTTGTAAAACTGAGAAATTATTAACAACTTTAGACTGAAAAAAAAACTATGTAATTCATTATAGAAATTTAAAGCAGGTTTTAAAAAATGGACTTAAGCTGGTAAAAATACATAAGATTTTAAAATTTAAACAAAGTCCTTGGTTAAAAAGCTATATTGAAATGCGAAAAAAATCTAGGAATGATTTTGAAAAAAATTTGTATAAATTAATGATAAACGCAATATTTGGGAAGACTATGGAAAATGTTCGAAAATATAGAATAGTTAAATAAATGGTATGGACGATATGGAGCAAATGCATTAATAGCTAAATCCACTTTTCATAGTTCAAGAATTTTTAGTGAAAATTTGGTTGCTATCGAATTAAAAAAAACTGAAGTATATATGAATAAACCTATTTATATAGGATTTAGTATTTTAGATATATCCAAAATATGTGTTTATGATTTTCATTATAATTATATGATTGAGAAATTTGGATTTGATTGTAAAATGATGTATACAGATACTGATTCATTAATTTATGAAGTAAAATGTGATGATATTTATAATATTATGAAATCTGATATTCATAAATTTGATACCAGCGATTATCCTGAAAATAATAAATATGGTTTACAACTAGTTAATAAAAAGAAACCTGGTTTAATGAAAGACGAAAATAATGGTAAAATAATGACTGAATTTGTTGGACTCAGATCTAAGATGTATTCCATTAGATTTGATGGAGTTGATGCATTCAAAAAAGCTAAAGGAGTTAAAAATGCTATTGTGAAAAATATTATTACATTCGATGACTACTTAGAATGTTTATTTTCAAAAAAAAATTTAACTTGTCACCAAAATACTATAACATCACGAAATCATTTAGTGTATTCATTAAAACAAAACAAAATTGCGTTAAATCCGCAAGATGATAAAAGAAAACTTTTAGAACATTCGCATGATACCATGCCCTGGCGTCATTATAAAATAGGCAACATATCTGGAATATGATTTTTGTTATAAATTAAAATAATGATTAGTAATTTGTTTTTATTATTTCTATATAAATTGTACTTTAAAATAAACTATAAAATGAATAAAAATGCAAATGTTTTAATTATAATATATTTATTTTTTATTAATCAATTATTTTATATAAAAGTACTATCAATATATTCCAAATTTTTTTTGAATAAATAAACATTTTGTAATGCACAGCATCCTCCAACAACACCTTTGTGGTTAAGACATGTTGATGATATGTTAGTAGAATACTGATTCTTTAAAACTTTTAGATTGGGGCAACTATAATCTTCTAAATCATGCATACAATAGTTATCCATATATCCAATTAAGCTATTAATCCAAGAGATTTTTTGTATTCCTTTAACATATATATTCTTGTTTGATAAATTGATTTCCATATATTTAATTACATAAGCCAATTTGCTTGTACCAGTATTCCAATGTATGCCATGATGATTGTAATACAACCAAGAATTTTGAATTTGAAGATCAAGAGGCAATTTATGAAATTTAAACGATTTTTCAATAATAAAATGTTTACATGCAAATGGTTCAAATGCTGTTTCATTGCTTAGTATTGCAATTTCTTTTAAAATGAATTTGTTATTTTTACCAACAAAACCTTGTAAATCAATTATTACACTCATTTATACTAATTTTTTTTTTTTTTTAAACTTCACTTGTCAACGCCTAATATTCAACTTTTCTATCGTAAAGTAATAAATTTTAAGTTATTTTTGAAACTTCTCCACTATAATGTACTAAACGATCGTGCAGCATAAGACAATAAGCATATGTATTGTCGGGTACTCCTGCAGCGGATTTTATCTCAATTCTTACATCAACAGGTCCAGTTTTCAGATTTTCATTTTGATGACGAGTATCTATTGCTATTATCATTGCAGACGATTTAAATTCGCTCCAGGAGAGTAATGGTTCAGCAGTAATTTTATTGTAGTAATTTTTTTGAAAGTTTACATATGCATCATAAACCAAAGCATAACGGTTTTTATCAAAAGACAGATTCATATCTTCATATGGATAACAATCTGAATTAAGATACACTTTTAGATCAGTAATACCACAATGATCAAATTTTGAGGAATCTGCTTTTAATTTATCAAGCTTGTCAGTCTGAAAAGCTATAACTACAAATCTCGGTTTTTCTAATTGAGTTGTAGTCTTTACATGCCAAATGTGAGTGGTGTTTATGGATAATGATGGATATTCATATAGATCCCAATTTCGAAAAGCTAATTTCATTGTTTCCCCATTGCTGATGCTCTGATATAAATTTAACTTCATCGTATCAGATAGTGATATGTGTTGTACTTTCCATTGAACTTTTGACAAAGTTATTTTAGGATTTTCATTTTCATCGGTACAAATTAAAGCATTTTTATCGGTTCTGGCACGAGTTAGAACTAACTCATGTCGTGCATTTGGTATAATATTCATGTAATCTTCAGCAAACCCTAATAATCTTTTCAACGGAATACAAAAGTTGAAATAAAATCCTTTGGGGTCTATTGATTCTGATGTAGACCAACTGGCATTATAAAGAGCTTTGCTTTAATTAGAATTCAAAGAAATATAGTTTTTTAAACATGATGTTATGCCGACATTTCTATTGTGATCAATTTCTTTGCCATTAATTTCATATCGAATTTCGTCAAAAAGAAATGCTGCTGCATTATTAATTAATTTAGTTTTAGTAAGAGCTCCTCCATCAGCTGTTTTAGAAACCGTGCCTTCTATATATAGCAAACTAGTTGATGGTAGTATATTTATATTTTGATTCTGTATAACAATTCTTATAATATCGCTATTTTGAAATGAATTCAAAAATGGCGAATAACTATGCCATTGAGAATTTGTAATATTTTCATAAAATATTGGTTCATGAAAGCTATTTAGTATATTTTTCATTGTTTTTTCTTCAGTTTAAATCCAATTGATTTTAAAAATTGTTGATTTTGTTGTGTTAATATCTTTAAGGTTCTCGGATAACGTCCGTGTATATCGAATATTTGATTACGATTGAAATTCAATTCGTTATTTCTCAAGTATTTATTAGTTTGAAGTTCTTGGTTATATATGATCATGTTTGAAGCTTTAAATGCAATCTTGCAGTTATATTTTCACCTCTAAAATTCAATAAATTTCCGTCTTGATCAGTTAGCTTTAATGTTAATGAAGTTAATCGTTCTACGTTTACTGGTAAATAGATCACATTCAATGGTACTTCAATTATTTTATATCCTGGACTTACTTTAATCGAAAACTGATGCAATATATGTGATTGTTGATTATTTATATAAGTTCCACCAATAATATTGCACTCAACACGTATAGTATTAACTCTATTTATGTCAACATAGAGGTCTGATATATGCAAGTCATTTTTAGATAATATTCTTTGACTAAAACCTAAGAGCTTACAAATACTCTGTTCTTTGGTAAAATCAATATCTCCTATATCAGAATAAATTTCACATTTTAAAGTATTATTGTTTGCTTTCAAATTAAATTTTTTTCGAACTGTCTGATCTGATGTCATATTATCATCTATATCCAATGCTTTGCAAATATATCTATCTATATCATCAATTTCATAAGATCCCACAGGTATCGTGATGATTTTTTCTCCAATATGAAATTTATTATTATCAATATCAACATTTGGGATTGATTTATATGTTTGAAAATCTACTAATCCACAAACGTAATTTTCTTTTAACTGAATAGGTGGAAAATACTGAGAAGTTAGTAATGAGCTATTACCATTAAGAGTCAATGTTAACGACATGATGAATTGATAACAAATGATGGTTTTTTTTAAATATATCATTATTTTATTAATATTTTTCTCTAAAAATTATACAATTTTTTCAAAAACATTTTGTAATAAAAAATTTAAACATAAATGTCCACATATAAATGTGTTAAATTGTTGTTCTTCATTATAGTTGTACAATAAATTATTAGCACCTAAATATTTCACAATTTCAATTGGTGGTCTCAAATTTCCAAAACTATCAAAGTAATGAGCTTGTTTATTTTCTCTTTTGTAATATGCTACCCAATGTGTTCCCGGACCACTATAATCATCCAAGTTGATTATACCACATTCACGATTTCATGGTTTAGAAGGCAGATTATTACGCATAAAAACACCACTACAATGTGGTAAATGTTCTCCAAACTTGAGTAAATCTATATTGGTTAGCGGTCGATTAGGTAGCAACTTTAAAAGTTTTTTGATTGATTTTGTTGTTTTAAAAATAGACCCAATCCTTTTTTATGTGGTTTTAAGTACAATCCATGACCATTTCTCGAATGCCCTTTTTTGCATTACTAGCATCACTCACTGCTTTCGCTATGCCTGCAACTCCCCCTGAAAGAGCACCAACAGCGGAAAGGCCAGCGAATAATGGCACTACAAAAGGAAGAACTCCACCTAATTTTGGTATTGGTAAGACTCTAGGTACTTTGATTTTCTTGCGATTCTTCCCTTTAGAAGTTTTTCTAGCAGCTCGAAGCGCTATTTTTATTGCATCTTGTTGATTTGTCGGGTTAGCAGTCTTAACAGCTATTTTAGCAGATTGTACTGCATCTCTAAATGAATTTACATCTAGAGTCTTATTTGTGTTCTTAGTCTTAGTTTTAGTTTTGTTTTTTTTTCTCCGCATAGCACCCATTCCAAGTTTTACTTTAGCTTTCATAACGTTTGTAAGTAAAAGAGAGCTAGCACGCTCACCTAAACTGGAATCCTTTGCAGTTACTCGAGCCCACGCTTTTTCAGCTAATTTATCTGCAATATGTCTATTATTTATATCTTTATTTTCAGAATATGCTATATCATATTCTCGACAAGCTTCATCCAATTGATTAACCCCTCTATCACCGCGAGTTAATCTTGTTTTAAGTTTAGTTCCAGGTCCACAATAATTATATCCAGGCAAATGTAATTCAATTGGTAAATTATTTATGAGAGAGTTTAAAACACCTCCTCCTCTTTTGATGCCTTTTTCACAATTAACCGAATGATAATTAATCATAATTTATTTATATAATTGATCTCAAGCTTTGATAACTTTTTCATAATTAAATTTATTTTAGAAAATATTTAATTATACATATATATATATATATATGTAAATCATTAATACTAAGATTTTCAAATAGTCAATAAGATGAAGTTTGTGAAGCAGCATGCTAAAATTAGAATTAAAAATTTTGACGAAACTGTCGCTTCGGGTGTTGAAAAAAAAAGTAAACATGGTCCCTTATTACCAAATAATATACGAGGGTTAATAGTAGGACCCTCAAATTGTGGTAAAACCAATGTCATGTTAAGCATATTATTAGACCCCAATGGAATGTGTTTTGAAAATATTTATATATATTCAAAATCATTACACCAACCTAAATATGAATATTTAAGAAAATTGATAACTTCCATCAAGGGAATGGGGTACTATGAATTTTCAAATAATTGTGAAATAATGGAACCCTTGGAAGCTAAAAAAAAATCAGTTTTTATTTTTGATGACGTTGCTTGTGAAAAGCAAAATAATATACGAGAATATTTTTGCATGGGCAGACATAATGATGTTGACAGTTTTTATTTATGTCAATCGTATACACATATTCCTAAACATTTAATTCGCGATAATGCTAATTTCATAATCTTGTTCAAGCAAGATGATTTAAATCTTCGTCATATTTATAATGACCATGTAAACTCTGATATGTCATTTAATCATTTCAAAGATGTATGCAAAGAATGTTGGAAGAATGATTATGGATTTTTACTAATTGATAAAAAGAATTTCAATGAAGTTTTATTGATTGAAGAATAAGCTGAGATTTGGAACAGCAATCACGAGTCTGTTGCAATCTGGGGTCTGTTGCAGTTCATAAGCGATCTGATCAGAGAGGGGCGGATCAGTTTATAACAGGATATATAAGCAGACAGTACCGTGCTTAAGCTACATATATATTAATTAGTACATCTTAATATGAAACAAAAAGTTTTCACAGAAATGATAAAAGCTCAAAAAGCTTTGAAACGAAAATATGCAATTTTAAAATCTGGTGAAATAGCTAAAGGAGATGAATTAGAAAATTCTTTCAAACCTATAGTGAAACCGTTAAACGATTTAATAAAAGTAGTTGAACATAAAATGCCTAAGGATATAACAATAAAACCTGTAATAAAAGAAGAAGAAAAATATGAGCATCTTAAACCAGAGAAATTGAGTTATGACAGCTTCAAAACTTCAACACCGAATTCAACTTTAACATTTAATAATACTGATAATTATGAAACACCCATGAAAAAAAGTAATATTACGAATAGTTTATCATCTTCTACAACTAAAAAGTCTGTACTTGATAACACCTATGGACCATATTTTGATGATACACAGAAAATTCTCAAAATGGGGAAATCCGCCTTTAGCATTGATGATAAAACTGGTGATATTTACATAGATAATGAGGTTTTTAAGAAATCAGATGGTTTAAGTGAATTGATATTTAGAAATAATCCTCAAAAAGAACTATACACTGAAAAAGATTTGAAAGACTATAAAAAAATATTATTCATGACGAATGCTCATTTAAAAAACCCAAATGATTCATATTCACAAATTAAGGGTAGTAAAGGAAAAAAATATTCAAATATAATTAGACAACTGATGCCTCATAAGCATAATACGCGAAAAAAATTAGGTGGATCGATAAATCTGTCAAATCTTAAAATACAGCCATTACAAATGCAATTTTCCTCAAAACCTGTACAATATGTTCATTGGGATGATCCAAATGAGCTTGTTAATAGATTAAGACTTTTGATTGCATCTCAAGCAGCTGGCAACAACAATCATAATAACGAAATTATTTCAATAATTGAAGAGCTTAAGGAGGCTAACTTAATTGAATAAATAAAAGATTTTGCAAATGTATTTTTTCGCTATAAGCAATATGGTTATTGACAAGTTCGGTCGAAGTGATAATTTTGAAAGATCTGCTCCAGGTCGACCAGGAATTGGTTTTTATTTAACATCTGATGGAAATTATGATCTACAATTTAAAAGTCTTGTCAATATTAATAATCCAACGAATCTTAATGATGCAGCCAAAAGGATACATAGATACTGAAGTAGATGCACTTACTAAGAGTATTATACTGGTTCAAAAATCTATTGATAATACATATGATGGTTTAATGGAATATATTAAAGCTGAGAATTTAAAAATAACAGAAATATTGGAAAATTTATAACAAGCTATAATTAAGTTGGAAGTTGTTAATTTTACCAAAAACGATCATGAATAATAATATTTTGCACATATACCTAAATTATGAGTAAGAGAAAGGTTGTTGAGGAGCTGCATAAACCTGTTAGAAGAAACTTTAAGAGACGACGTGTTATAATCAAAGGTTTTGATGATCTTTGGCAAGCCGATCTTGTAGAAATGGGTGCATATGCTAAAGAAAATTGTGGTTATAAATTTTTACTTACTGTAATTGATACGTTTTCAAAATATGGTTGGGCTATTGCAATAAAAAATAAAACTGGTGATACAGTTACTCAGGCGCTTAAATCTATTTTCATAAATTCAAATAGACAACCCAAAAACTTGCAAACTGATGATGGTAAAGAGTTTTTCAACAAAATATTTCAAAATTTAATTGTGAAATATAAGATTAATCATTACTCAACATTTAGCTCTTTGAAAGCTTCAATTGTTGAACGTTTTAATCGTACAATAAAGGAAAAAATGTGGAAAGAATTCAGTTTTAATGGAACCTATAAATGGACTACAATAATTCAGAAACTTGTACATGATTATAATCATTCAATTCACAGAACAATTAAACGAAAACCTGCTGAAATCGCGAAAGCAGGTGAAAAAACACTTTTAGCAACAGTTTATAATCATATTAAAATTGCACCATCTGCAAAATTTAAAGTTGGTGACTCAATTCGTGTGAGCAACTTTAAACATGTTTTTGAAAAAGGTTATACACCCAACTGGACAACTGAAATATTCAAGATAACTAAAAGACAACTTACAAATCCAATAACTTACTTATTAGAAGATTATCAGGGGAACCCTATTAAAGGTGGGTTCTATGAGCATGAATTACAAAAAGCAAAATATCCTGGAATATATTTAGTTGAAAAGTAGTCAAAACCAAGGGAGATAAAGTTTTTGTGAAATGGCTTGGATTTCCTTCTAATCAAAACTCTTGGATAAACAAAAAAGATTTGTTATTGTAAACATACTGCTAAATAAACTCATAATGTTTATGCATTCTATATATATAAATTTGAGTTCTTCAGAAAATAATATTTTTCAATAATTCAGTTCAAGCAAATTTATCATTGAGAATAGAGCACCTGCAGTGAATAACAAAATTCTGAAAATGAGTGACAAAAAACAATTATTAAATGAAGGCAAGAATATGGATAAAGTTAAAGAATGTCAATATAAATTATTTTGCGCAAATGCAAAAGCATGCTACACATGTCCATTAAAGCAACATCCCTCATCATCATCATCATCAGTTGTTATCAGTTGTTGGGTTAGTTGATGAATCATATTTATCAGTTGTTGGGTTAGTTGATGAATCAGATACCAAATCAGTTGCCAAGTCTGTTGATAAATCCAGTACCAATAAGCTGCGGATTCACTAATTAAAACCGTCCACAGTACCGCAATATATAATGTTGAGAATAATTTCATATTGATTTTATCTTTACTCCAACGCTATCAATTCTTTACTATTCATTTATATTAAATTTGTTTGATATTTATAATAATTTTTTTCTTTATTCTCCATTAAGTTATATATATTTAAGATATTTCCATTTTGTATGTTTGTTTCACTTTTTGTAAATCAATTATTTGAAAATCTGATTTGTATGATGTGTCATATGCTGTAAACCTTTCAACTTCACCATTACTTGAAATTCTTTCACTATCAAATTCCATATATTCATAACATTTTATTTTCAATGATTGCTTTTTAAAATTGCTGTCATACGAACATTTCAATTTGATTTCTTTGTTCTCATCATATACAAGTTTAAAATGTCTATAAAATATATTTACACTCTCGATTATACCAGCAATTTCCTGTTCTTTTCTAATTAAATCAGCTCGAAAAGCTTCAATAGCTTCTTCAACAGTAACATAATAATTTTCTGATGAATCCTCGCCTAAAATATTTGCTGGTCTAGTTGTTGTTGTTGCAGTTTCATCATCATCATCCAATTTTGTTTTTGTTGCGGTTACAGTTTCGTCATCAAATTTTGTTATTGTTGTTGTTGTTGATGATGAAGCATTTTTTATAATATAATTATCATCATTTTCAACATGTTTTAGAAGTTTTATAGTCAACCGCACTTGAATTGTTTCATTACTCGGCAGTAAAACATTAAATATAGCATCTCCATTATTATCTTCATTTAATTGAATATTATTTGTGGGAGCTCCGTAAATCTTAATAAGACTTAAACTTAAAATAGTGCAAATAATATGTAAAAAATGCATTCTTTTTTATTTAGATGCTATGATTGTAGTTAACTCTTCAATTATATTTCGTAGAATGAAATTTTATTGTTGCTGCCGCTGCTGCCCTTGCTTCTTTTGGATATGAATTTCATAAGAAGCTCTAAAATCTTCTACTAACACCAATAAACGTAAAACGTCATCATCTGTAACTGAAGTATTTTCTTTTTGGATGTAATTCGTTTTCACCACATTCAAATTATCAATTAAATATTTTATTCTGTCTCTCATATATTTATTATATACAGCATCAAAAGTTTTTTTTATATTCTCTAATTGTAGTAGCGCATTATTAAGTCTTTCTATCAATTCTTATTTTTCATTCGAATCTATGATATCAGGTTTTCTACATATAGACGTAGTAAGAGATAATGATTCTAATTTTAATCCTAATGATCCCGATGATTCTGATTTTTTCTTTGAAACAAGTTCCCAATCATTTTCTACTGCGAATGGACAATCACTTGGAAATTCATATATTTTGGGAGCTTTTTTTTATCATTGGTTATATTACTTATTTCACCAACTATTCCCATGTCACCACCCAAAACTTCAATGCTAACATGCTGCCATTCAAGAAATTTAATATTCCAGCTCGTATATGATGGTAACATTTCACCATTTCTTGTACATAGTAGTAAAACCCTATCACCATTTTCAGGAGTTGCCCAAATCTCTAACGCTGAACCATAAATTTTTACATAAACTATTTTAAAAGATTTCCATTTTCTCATGCACACACAATATTTACGTCCATGATATAAATTTTCACACCAAAACATCTTCACCTCAACTCAATCAATTATCTACTGTTAATTTATATTCAATTTGTATTGTCTTTATAATAATCCATTATTTCCATAATATTCCGTTTTCTAATATATTCAACTACACATGCACATGTATGCATGCAATCACATTTTATTGGTTGACATGAGTTTGTTGAAGAATTAGGAAATCTTGTACAGTAATCAATTATTAAATTTTTATGTTCATCTAATAAAATACTATAGTATTTCCTCAAAAAAATCTTCTATTAACATATTCACAAAGTCTACTCAATTGAATACTATAAAACCAACTGATCTCTGCTTTAATTATAATTATTTCCTAGGAGACAATCTCTGATACAATCTCATAAGCTTTAGACAATCATTCTGATTGAAATATAGATTAACACATAAACATGTATCGGGACCGGATCTAGCTTCATTACTAGACCACAAACAACTTGAGAAGTGACAACCATGAATTGAATTTACCATTTCATCATTAGCTAATTTACTTAATAATCTCTGATAATTTTCAAACTTTTCCTTATGCTCATCAAATAGAAAATCATTATATTCATATAAAAATTTGTTTAATTCCTCTAATGAATATGATAAATTCACATCATAATCATCAGTATCAAACTCTTTAATTGTTTCAAGATCTTCAAATGATGCCATGACTGAATAGTAACACGTTAATTAGACAACTGACAATAAAATAGAAAAATCATAATTTAAAAATTGTAAAAAACAAAATATTCAACTGCGCGTATCACAGGACTCGAACCCTAGCTACCTTTTTTATTCTTTTTAAAGCATATAAATTAAATTTAGGAACTAAACCAATTGCGCTATAGTTGAATATTTATTTATGTTAACTTTATAGCATTTTATCACCCAAAAATTCTAAAATTGATCTATATATAAAATAATTATCACTCGGAATCCCCTACGTCACAAACTATATAATAATGGCCGCTAAGAATACTCTACTATCTACTAATAAAAAAACTATATAAAAAAAAAATCACCCCACCTACGCGAAAAAATTTTTATAAACAAAACAACCAAACCCACAATAAAATTATAATACTCCATTACTATTCCTATACAAAAAAAAAATCATATAGAAAAGATAAGAACCCAAAACCACAACAAAAAATTAAAAATTTTAACAACAACAACTACACATAAAAATTATCAACATACAAATTTTAGACTATGTTAACAATTCACACATCAAAAACAATAAAATCACAAACCAACTGACTCACACACAAAATCCCTAACAGAACCACGTGACAGATACACAAAATACCCACGTGACAGATACACAAAATACCACACCCTACACACACAAATCTAATTACACATTCCAACAAAAAACAAAAACAACAGACGAAACGACAGACAGACAGACAGACAGACAACACGACAAAACGACAGACACACAAACACACAAACACACTTATTACCATGCTTTTAACAAATTAAGGGGTTTGTTAAAAGGTGATCCAGAACTCTCTTAGGTCTCTCTACTTGAAAATTACTTAATAATTAATGTGCAAAAATTCTTAAAATGCTCATTTATTTGTATGCAGTATAGAATTTATTTTCAATATTTTGCTTAATCATTCTCTTCAGCAATTAGGAATTTGGTGTGTTAAGAATCACTTATCTTTAAATATTGACAAGTGTCATGTAATTTCTTTCTTTGGTGATTATTTTCTTGAGAATAAATGTCTAAAACGCGTTCAGGTTATTAAGGACCTAGGTGTTCTTCTAGACAGCAAATTAAGTTTTGATAATCATATTGATTCAAACAATTATTAAAACCAATAGAGATAAGGCGTTATTCATGTGAATTTACTGTGATTAAGAAATTGTATGTGGCGTTTGTAAGCTCTATACTTGAATATGCATCACCTTTATGGGCTCCATATTATGCTAATAAAATCATATGCATTGAGGCTGTTCAAAAGCGATTTTTACGCTTTGCTCTTCGTGGCTTACTCTGGCAAGATACTCATCATTTACCTTGTTATGAGAGTAGACTAAGGCTTATTGATATGGATTCTTTGGTTCAGCGAAGGGTAGTGGGTAAGGTTGTTTTCATACACAAACTTATTTCTGGACATATTGATGCTCCTGAAATCCTGCAGCTTTTGCCTTTTCATGTGCGGAGGCCTAATCTTCGCAATGTTAGATTCTTTCAAACAAATTCTAGAAGCAGATTCTTTTTAACAATATTAAGCAGATTCTTTTCCTGTCTCTTCGTTCAAGTTCAATATAGTTTGCCTGTTTAAATTAATTTTTGTCAATACCTGTTTTTTTTATTCTTGCAATTATAAATTTTGCTTAATTATTTCATTATTTCATATTTTTAAATTTTTATTTTAAATTTAATTTTTGAGTTTGTAATCTTTTTTCTTCATATATTGAAAAAAGTAGTAATTGCTTTATGATATTTTGCTTTAATAAATAAACATGTTACAGTCAACCCTAATATTGTATTGGCTCACAACACTATTCTTGCAAAAGCTAATGCAAAATATCATTACAAAAGAGGAGAATAGAAAACATTTACAATACCAGCAAATACTTCAAACATTTCATTGAATAATGTATTTATTGGACAACTACCTAATACATTATTATTTTGTATGGTAAATAATGAGAATTTTAATGGAAAGCGATCAAAAAATCCATATCATTTTGATCACGATAATTTATCACAATTTCAATTATATGTAAGCGGTGTACAAGTACCTAATTCGACAATTGAAACAAATTTCTCTGAGAGTTTTTGTAATACAGAGCATATTTAACATTATTCAAGGGTACAGGAATACATCATTCCGATAGAGGTCATCAGATCACAAGAGAATATTTTTCAAAGAGCTACACAGTATTAGTTTTTGATTTATCAGCTGATGAATCAGGTAATGAAACATGTCAAAACCTGTTGAATCAAGGTATAGTGAGAATTGACGCAAAATTAAGCTCTTCGCTATCATCAACACTGAAATGTATTGTTTATGGAGAGTTTGATGCATCACTAGAAATTGATAAAAATATAAATGTCTATACAAATTTATAAATATTGCTACATTAAGTAATAATTTTTATTATACAAGTGAAGGTCGTACATGATACAACTGTACAAAAATGTCAAATAATAATAATAACCGAGTAATCTCATATGCATTGGTAGACGTTTCATTCGTTCGTGATAAATTTATTCATTTTGGGCGTAAAGTTACCATTGCAGGAATTGAAGAATCCAATAAAACAGTACATTACGAATACAAATATGTATACCCACCCGGTAAACTAACAGCAGAAGAACAAAATTGTGCCACAAATGGAAACTTGTACAATGAAAATATTACACAAAATCTAAACAAATAGTTAAACAAATTTCCTGTCGTTTTGGTTAACCGAAAAGAGAAAAAAGACTTCTTATCTCAATACATAAATTGTAAATCAAAAATATACGATATTTCAAATATTACGCATGAATACGCAACAGCTTGTAAGAATTCTTCAGAAGAATTAGTACACAAAAAAATGTTTTAGGGGCGTTTATGCTTTAAATCGTATCCCCAAACAGATAAAAAAGAAGCCATTTTGTATTGTTGTTAATTCAGATTCAGACATTGAACCTGGTTTACATTAGTTTGTAATACATTTTCCAAAAAAAGCATGTGCCGAATATTTCTATTCTTTTGGAGATCAAACAATAAAAACAAATATTATATAAAAAATCAATCAAAATTCCAGACAAAAATGTTTTATAAAAAATAAAAAACGATTACAATGAAACAGTTCAGATGTATGCGGATATTATTGCTGTTTTTTTTTGTATTACCCTTGCAGAGGACTTTCAATGCAGAGCTTTTTAAAAAAAATTAGTTCTAAGAATTTAATTTACAATGATAAATTAATTATAAAAATGTTCCATGAAATTTTTTTTTAAAGTTCAAGTCTACAATAATAAGTAAACATTCTGTAATTTTGTTTAAAAGCCAATAAAAAGTAAAGAAAAATCAAATATATTTTTTATTTATGTTTTTTATTTTTTTTCAGCAATTAACAAAGGTATTTCTACAAATGTTGTATTCTCACTTTTAAGTGAACAACTTTTATTCCACTTGAGCAAAGAAATACTTTAAACACTTGTATTTAATAATTTATTCCTTTTATTTATTTCTTTAGATCTTGTACAATTGGATGCTTGTAAATAACTGTCTTAATCTTGTTTACCGAATCCGCTTTTATACTATTAGTCGAACTCCAGTAACTTTCCGTATTTATGTTTACGTGCGTTGTTTACTTTTTTAGAATATTCTATTAATTAGAAATTATGCTAAGATCAGCATAATTTATGTACAGCTGCGCATCCTTATTTACAGTTACGCGAAATGGAATTCTAGTAAACAACTCATGTAACATAAACAATATGAATATGCTTTATACAATAAACAACTTTAATATAAACAATTCATAATTATAATATAAACAATTTATGTAAGCATATTCATATAATAACCATTATATTTTATTCTTAGAATAATATAGAATATTGATTATTTATAAATATGGAATAATTTAGAATATTCTTGTCATAAATATATATACATAACATATATAATATATAATAACTAAAACTATTATTCTATTGTATGATGGTTATATGACACCTCCCTCGTTGAGATTGAAGGTATGAAATGAAATAGCTTCAATTTGTTGATTATTGAACTTGATGTGGAATTAGTAATTTCTTATTTAATTATTCTTGAATTTTTGCACTTCTCAATATAATTATTGAGAATTATTTTACCAAATAAATAAAGCTTTGGCTCTGATGATTGTATTTATTTTTCTTTATTAAATAGGTACGTTACTTCTTCTTAAAGTTCTTGGACTTTGATAATTATTTCTTGAGGATCGATTAATATTTGATATTATATCTTTATCTTCTTCGTAATTGACCATAGTTTTCATTTCTGTTATTTCTCTTCTTGGATCATATATGATAAGTTCGTTTCTATTTCGATTTCTATGTTCTCTTTGATTTGTGTGGAAACAACAATTAACAAAATTCCTGATTATTGATTTTTTTCTGTCATTTTCATCTTTATAGTGTTTTTTGAATTTCAAACATTTACAGCATCCGCTATAAATGCAACAAAATAGAATTAATATCAGAACAATTATGGCAAGTAAAATGTTGTACCATTTTGTATATGTTACTATAAATGGTTTATTAATTTGATTTGATAATATATCTTCAAATTGATTTAATTTCTTGTCTGCATATTTTAATTCTGTTAAATCAATATTAGTTAAACGTATTGGATTAAGTTGTACATCATTTAATAACTTGATTTTTTCATTTAATATACAACATTCATCATCAATAATATTTACTGATGGTATATAGTAAGTTATATTTGGAGATTTAAAATCTGTTGTTTCTAGTATATAACTGTCGGTGTATCCTCGACATTTTTCTTGCAATTGTATTATTCTTGTATGTTGGAGTACAACATCTTGAATAACAGCATTAGGTTTATTATCTTTATCGCAAATTAATGTTAAAGTTTCTGGTTTTTGAAGAATATATATCCATTTATTATTATTAATATATTGCCAAATTTCAATGGATGCTTTAATTGTTTTTGTATTACAATCTTCAGGAATTTGTGTAATATGCGGTGATAATAATTGAATTTCACAAGTAGGATGTTCTGTTCTTTGTTTTGTACGTATGAATATTTTTACAGATGAAACTTCGTTTGTAGAATTCAAAGCAATTTGATAAATCTTGTGCTAAGGAATACTGTGATTTTGTTTCAGATATTAATAAATAATTTTGCTTAGGTTCTATGTATGAATATATTGATTTATTTTCATGTGCTATTGGTAATGATATTAATTGATATATATTATAATTTATTTTATTTACAAGTGGTACTTTTAATACAAATATAATTATTTTATTGTGAAACATTACTTGTAAGTTTGTTATTTTATAATACATATATATATTTTCAATTTTTGGTAACAAAGGTAAATTATATTTTTCTTTATAACTTATTAATTCTTCTAACAATATTTTTGGAGTAACAATTATAGGTGATATAATCCCATGTTTTCCTAATGTTATTGCTTCTATATAATTATCATAGATAGATAGATAGATAATAAAGGGGTCGTTAAGGCAGAAGTACGAACTTCCGCCTCCCAGCACTGCGACCTAAAGAGATCTATTGTACATACCCTACTAATGTTTGGTCAGTCAATACCCAGGCTTCTGTAGAAGCGGAGGGTTTTTCTGACGGCCAGACCCCTGACTTCGAGAGGGCTCAGAAATCCCATACCCAGGTGTGCCAGCCTTTTTCGGGCAATAGCCTCGCAATCGCAGAGAATGTGTTCCGCAGATTCGTCATCAACCGAACAGAACCGACAGTCGCTATAATCAGACCTACCGATTTTGTTTAGATGATACCTGAGCGCGCAGTGGCCCGTGAACAGGCCAGTTATTATACGTAGCTCGGTTTTGTTGAGTGTGAGGACCTCTTTAGCCCTTTTGTTTGAGAAATCAAGGAATCGCTTCCCTTGGCGTATGCCTGGGATGTTGTTCCAGTAGGTAGATTTCTCTTTCTTTTCCCATTCCCTAATTTCCTCCATTATGTGGCTTTTTGAGATGCCACAGAAGGGTTCGGGTCCGATGAAGGGCCGGTCAGCCCCTGTTCTAGCTAGTTTATCGGCAATTTCGTTACCGCTTATTCCCTCATGCCCCGGCACCCACATCAGAGTAACTCTGTTGTTAGTAGCCAGTTGCTTGAGCGAGGATAAGCATTCCCATACGAGTTTGGATTCAAAGCAAAAAGAATCCAAAGCTTTGAGGGCTGCTTGGCTATCCGACATAATAAATATGTTTGCACTGCGAATGCGTTTATTAATGCATTCTTTAGCGCAAAGCTCTATCGCATGTGTTTCCGCTTGGAAGATCGTTGGCGATGTTCCTAGGGATTTAGAGAGACGAAAGCGAGGTCCGAAAACGCCCGCTCCAACTCCATCATTAGTTTTGGACCCATCTGTGTACCAAACCATTGATCCCCTATCTAATATGGGCCCCCCAGAGCTCCACGTACTGCGGTCTGCAATGACCACTTTGTAGGGTTTATCAAAGTTTAGCCTTTTTTGCATAAAGTCAGACATGTTCATAGTCTCTTGAGACTTTTGAAATTCTGCCAGAATGTGTAGATGTCCAATAAGGTTACCGGTTTTAATATCGGTAGTCCGCTGCAGTCGGAGTGCGCCTAGGAGAGCCTCTTTTTTGATCTGCAAATGCAGTGGAGTGAGGTCTAGCAACGCTTCCATAGCAGCCGTGGGACAAGTTTTCATTGCACCGGTTATACAGAGACACGCCATACGTTGTACTTTTTGTAGCAACGCCTGGACAGATTTCTGAGTGGTTTTCGGCCACCATACCAGCGACGCATACGTGATGATGGGTCTGATGATAGCACTATATGACCAATAAATCATTTTAGGTTTCATCCCCCATGCCCATAGAGCCCTAGTGGCTTTCGCGACTGTTTTATTAATGTGTGAATTCCAGGTTAGTTTTTTATCTAGCATTACTCCTAGATATTTTACTTCTTCCGAGAACTCAATAATGATATCATCTAGCTTGGGAGATATAAGATTCATCTTCCTTCTTTTAGTAAATGGTATTATTATTGTTTTATTTGGATTTACACTAAGCCCTTCATCAAGGCACCATTTGTGCACTATGTTTAGGGCCCTTTGCATAAGCTCTGATATAGTTACATCATGCTTTCCTCTGATCATGATGACCAGATCATCAGCATAACCCTGTACATCAAAGCCCATATTAGACAATTTGTCCAAGAGATCATCAATCACCAAAGACCATAGTAATGGTGATAAAACCCCTCCCTGAGGGCACCCTTTCATGGCTTTTACCGTGGTCGAATCTTCACCTATTTTTGCAGTAATATTGCGGCACTCAAGCATGGCCCTAATCCAGCCAATCGTAGGAGTATCAACCCCTTTACGCGCTGCCGCTCTTTCTATGGAATCATAGGTGGTATTGTCGAAAGCTCCCTCTATGTCTAAAAAGGCACAGACTTTTCAACCCTACTGACGAGGGTATGTAGAGCAGTCACCGTAGACTTGCCAGCCTGGTATGCGAACTGGTTCTTGTTTAGGGGTGACAATTTAAGGGCCGTTTCCCTTATATGTAAGTCAATGACTTTTTCCATTGTTTTAACAAGAAAGGACATTAGGCTAATCGGGCGATATGATTTAGGCTGGGCACTGGGGCGCCCTCCAGCCTTTGGTATAAACACCACATTAACCATCCTCCAAGTTGTAGGTATATATTGAAAGACGTAACTAGCTCTAAAAATTTTTACTAGCACTGGTAATATATCCTCCAGCCCTTTCTGCAGGAGGGCCGGGAAAATACCATCCGCCCCGGGTGATTTAAAAGGTTTAAATGAGTTAATAGCCCATCTAATCCGATTGGGTGTAAACAGTCTTCCCGAAAGACTTTTAACCCGATTGCTAGGCCTAGTGTTTGTAGCATATACTGCTGCAGACACTTGGTTACTAACATCATTAGAGATAATAGAGAAAGTGAGTTGACAAAAGCAGCTCAATCGTTTCTGTACGACTCTTGGTGTAGCTTCCGTCTCCTTTTTCAAGAAGACTGATGCCATTCGTATGATCCTTTGATAAGGCTTTCTGAAGGCGAGCTGCTGTTGGAACATTATTTATCCCTTCACAGAACTCTCTACATGTCTTTCTCTTGGATTTACGAACTTCAATATTGTATTCCGTTAGGGCACGCTGGTAAGCACTCCATTCATTGGTACGTTTAGCACCGTTGAAAAGCTTTCTAGCCCTAGTTCGGAGCCTGCTTAACTCCTTATTCCACCAAGGCACATTTCTGTTTGTAGCCTTTTGTTTAATAGGACAGGCATTTTCATACGCAGTGGTAAGAAGGGATTGTAGCCCAGAAGCTACTTGTTCAAGGTCCGAGATAGACTCTATATTTTTATTTAGGGAACTAATCTCAGACACAATGTGATCCCTGAAGGAGACCCAGTCTGTAAGTTTAGGAACCCTATTGGTGACTGTTTGCTGGTACATGCCTTCAAAACTGAAACTAATATGTTGGTGATCCGACATAGAAGGTTCATCGGAGACATGCCAGTTAATCAGCCGAGGTGTTATAAAAGGACTGGCCAAGGTTAAATCAAGGACCTCTTGCCTAATCGAATTTATAAAAGTTGGCTTGTTACCTCTATTTATAATATCTATGTTATTAGAAATTAAAAATTCAAGAAGACACTCACCCCTTTTGTTTGTATCATTGCTGCCCCATACAGTGTGGTGCGCGTTGGCATCGCAGCTGATGATAAACTGCTTACTGTTTCGTCTGCAGTACTCGATTAGTCTGATGACTTCATCGGGAGGTGCTTCATCCGATTCACCAGGGAAATAAGCCGAGGCCCAGATGACCTCTTGCTTACCCCTTTCCATCGGCACCTCAACAAGTACCGCAACCAAGTCCCTTGTAATGAACTCTGAAATAGGAAGAAAGTTTAATTTATTATCGAGCAGAATTGCTGCTCTTGGATTTTCATGTTGATTAAAATATATTAACTTACATGATTGTGATGGTAGACCCATAATTCGGCCTCTAAGGATCCAAGGCTCTTGAATGAGCGCTATGTCCATTTGTTTTGAAATAAATCTTCTGCTAAGTTCGGCCGATGCAGCTTTTGCATGATGAAGATTTATTTGGATGCAGTCAATACGACATGCATCCATTATGGTTTTTTAATCTTCAGCCTCTTGACCGAGGTCTTCTCAGAACCTTTCTTGAAGCTGGTTTTGATGTTATTACCTGCGGGTTTTTTAAACCCGTACTTCTTCGGTTTTGAGGCGGTCAAGCTGGTTGCTATAGTCCCACTGGCTTCCTTGGATGTGCTGGCCTTTGGTGAAGAGTCCTTAGTGGCCGAAGCTGTTAAGCTACTTGCCAGATCTCTGTTCACCGCAGACTCCACACTCTTGGATTCGCCAGTGGCTGCAACCGTTTGTGGAGCATTTTTCAACCTAAGCTGAATGAAACCAAATTTAAAATCAATTTTAAAATTGGTCTTCTTCAGCTGCTCCACGGACTGATGATCAATGGAGAGCGTTAACTGGGCTGCGGTGTTGTGTGCCTCCCTTCTTAAAACCCTCCATCTGTCTGTATTGAGGCCACCATTTTGCCCCTGGACAATGCCCAAAATGCGCTCATTTGTTGTATCCGCGCATGCTGGGAAGAAAGCAATCAATAACTGCGACTTAGGGATCTTTTCCTCTTCAACAGCTATCAATTGTGCCTTCTCCCATGGCTTTAATCCGGGAACTGTGCTGACAACCCAATCGGCTGTTTCTTTATTAGCACAGTTTAGAACTATCCATCCTGGTTTAAAAGTTGAGCCTAGGAACTTCGGTTTTGTGACCGCATCCTTTTGCTCAATAATTTTATCCATGATGGATTCCTGAATGGCACTCATTTGCTCAGTTGTCAGGAGTTCCTCCGGATGATTTTTGGATAAGATGCCCAGTCTTACCCCTTCAACCACAGCTTTATAACTTAACTTACTTCCACCAGTAGGTACGGTGTTGTTACCTTTAACTGGGTTAATAGTGGAGGTAGTTACAGTTTTAGCCACCTTAGAAGCATCCCCTGAAGGACCTTTCATCCTTTTCTCGGTAGCCTCTGGTGTGCTGCCATCAGACCTGGACCTTTTAGTTGCCTTTTTAGGCTCTATAGGACTTAAGGCCAATGTTCTAGCCTCAGCAGGTTGATGGCCATGTGCAACGAGCCATTTAAATCTTTTTTTAGCAGCACCAGTCATACGGATGCGCTTTTCAGCATCTACTATACTGAGCTTGCTGGTAATCTCTTCCAGTTTAGCCACTTCTCCTACTGAAAGGGGAGGCATTACTTCCTCATCTGAAAGCGGCGATTCATATTCTGATGCTGGAGGACTTATTACGGCCTCTACTGATTCAGAAAGACTAATTATCATAGTCACTATCAATTTTTGTTGCTAAGGAAGATAAAGTAGTTAACTGTTTTGAAATTAAAGATTCCATTGACAACCGATTTATTTTTTTTTTATTTTTTTTTTTGCTTGAGTCGAATAATTATTTATTAAATTAATGTTTTCGTTTAAATAGTTTTCAGTTTTTTGTAAAGAAGTTAATGAATTATTAAAGTTACGAATTGTACTTGATATTATTTCAACTTGTGTTTTTAAAAGTGTTTGGGTTTGTTTATTATCATTTAACAAAGCATTGATGCTATCAGTATAATATTGAGCATCTCCTGCATCAGGTGTACCAAATAACCAATTTAATGCATATGAGACACCATTTATCAATCCTCTTTTTTTTCTATACAAAGTTGGGTTTATTTGAGTACTTTATATGATTTAAAATATCATCTTTTTCTACTAATTCGTTAAGGATTTTATTTATTATTTCAAGATTTTGGTGACAATGTAATTTAACAGGATTTCCCACTTTTAATAATTTATTACATAGATCATTGCATTTAATATATATATTTTTAAGAACATTTTCAGCTTCATTTAAGTAAGTAACGTTTAAGTGTGTTATTAATGTCAAATCGGAATTAGAGATTTGTGCAATACCTAAATTATTGTAGAATAATCCACTTGATTGTTTATATGGTAGATTAATATATTCATCACAAAAAATTAGGATTGGAAATAGAAAAATTAATTTGATTGACGTTTTCATCAGAAAAATAATGTTTAAGCATATTAGTATAATATTTTATTTCTTTATTTTTTATTTGTATTTCTACAGTGTTATTGGGAAAGACTTTTGTTATTTTATATGGGCCTTTAAAATTTTGACTTAATTTCTTAGAAAGATTTTGTTTAGTTTGTTTATTATAAATAAGTACTAAATCATTGATTTTAAAAATTTTTGGTTGAATTTTGTTATCGTAATATTGTTTACTTTTGTACTTGGAATTTAAAATATTTTCTCGCGCAATTTTGAATGAAGTATTTAATTTATATTCAAGAGATTTAATATAATCATCATATGTATAACGTAATTTAGGTTCTTGTGTTATAGAAGACGGCAAATATGCTTTATGACCAAATAATAGTTCATATGGAGAATATTTTGTAGATGTATGAATTGATGTGTTGTAACTAAACATAGCAAATTGTATATACTCATCCCAATCAATTTGATCTTTTTTATATAATGTTTTAAATAATCCTTTAATGTTAAATGAGATCTTTCTAATGCACCATTTGTTTGTGGGTGATATGGTGTTGAAGTAATATGTTTTGTTTTGAAAAGATTTGTAAATTCTTTAATTAGATTAGACATAAAATCAGAACCTTGATCAGAAAGAATTTCTTTTGGAATGCCAAAATATGTAATAAATTTTGTTAAGACTTTTGCAACGGTAGTAGATTCATGATTTGGAATTGGTTCTGCAAAACTAAACTTTGTTAAATCATCTTGAGCTGTAAGAATAAATTTATTATGATTTTCAGTAAGTGGTAAAGGACCAACAATATCTATAGCTAATTTTTCAAATGGTTTCTCGGAAGTTGAAGTAATTTCCATAGGTTGTCGTGTTGGTTTAAAATTTGTTTTATTAATTTGACATTGATTACAATTTTTTATATATATTCGAATATCAGATTTCATTGAAGGCCAATAATAATTTTCTTTTATTCTATTATATGTTTTATTAAATCCGCTATGACCACATAATTTATTATCATGATTTTCAATAAGAATTTTATTAATTTCAGTTTTATCTTTTGGAATTTGTTTAGAAGTATTGAAAATTTTTATACTATTTTTTTCAAATATAAATTTCAACATTTCATATAATAGATCAATCTTTGAGTTTTTGAATTTTTCTGGAGGTACTAAAATAAAACTATTATTTTTAATAGAATTTTTAAATTTTTGAAAACTTGCAAAGAGATTTATGTATTCTAATTTATCAAAATGTAAATTTAAGGGATACAATATATATATAGTTTGATTTTTATTTTCTATTTTTGAAAATCCATTTAATTCTGGTTTAAGATTTGTAATATCAAAGTTTGAACAAATATATTTAGAGTATTGATTGCTTTCATCTAGATCTTGTGACCATATAAGAACAATTGTACCATGAATTTTATTTAGAGGAGTATTTTCTTTTTCATAAGTAATAATTTTTTGATTTTGATAATGAAATTTTATATAGTCTTGGTAATTTTTATTATTTCCTGAAGCTAAATTTATTTCAACAGTATCTTTTGAATTAGGAATTAATCTAGAAAGTCCATCTGCATTAGAATTTACTCGACCTGGTTTATATTTTATTTCATAATCATATTCACTTAATCTTAAACTCCAACGGACTAATTTTGAAGATGGTTTCTGACAATTAAATAACCATTGTAAAGGTCTATGATCGGTAAAAATTGTAAACTTTGTACCATACAAATAAGGTCTGAAATGTTCAATAGAATTAATAATTGCTAGAAGTTCTTTTTCAGTAACGGAATAATTTTGTTCTGCATTATTTAATGTTCTAGAATAATATGCAATTGGCAAATCATTATTTTTGTCATTAAGTTGAGATAAAACTGCACCAATTCCTACGTTTGATGCATCGGTAGTTAAAATAAAAGGTTTTGAAAAATCGGGATATTGAAGAATTGGTTTTTGAACTAATTTTTCCTTAAGAGTTTGAAATGATTTTTATTGATTTTGACCCCATTCAAATAACACATCTTTCTTTAAAAGTAAAGTAAGAGGTTTGGCTATACTAGAAAAATTTGGAATAAATTTTCGATAATATCCACACATTCCTAAAAACATTTTTACTTCTTTTTGATTAGTAGGACGATGAGTTTTTAAAACACATTGTATTTTATTAGGATTGGGTTGAACACCATTTTCTGAAATAATATGTCCTAAATATTCACAATTCTTTTTTAAAAATTCACATTTATCAGGTTGTAATTTTAAGTTATTTTCTCGGAATCTTGAAAATATATTTTTTAATTTTCTATTATGATCTTCTAAATTTGAACCATATATTACAACATCGTCAAGATAAACAAAACACTGTATACCTGTAAGTCCAGATAAAACATTATTCATCATTCTTTGAAAACAAGCAGGTGCATTCTTAAGACCAAATGGCATTCTTTTAAATTCAAATTGACCATTAGGTGTAGTGAATGCTGTTTTAGGACGATCTGAAGGATTTATAGAAATTTGATGAAACCCACTAGCTAAATCAAGTGTAGTGAAATATTGAGCATGACCTAATTGATCGAGTATATCTTCAATATTCGGTAAAGGATAAGCATCACCTAATGTTTTTTCATTTAATTTCCGATAATCTATAACAATACGCCACTTCTTTTCATTTGTAGCATCCATTTTCTTTGGTACAATCCAAAGAGGACTAGACCAAGGACTCATTGACGGTTTAATAATATCATCATTTAACATTTTCTCTATTTGTTTTTCTATTTCACTTTTATGAATTTGTGGATATCTATAACTTTTAACATGAATTGGTTTTTCATCAAATGTAGGAATAGAATTAATAGTTGAATTGGTATATGTTAATTTATCATTTGGTAAGTGAAAAATATCATTAACCTCTGAACAATTTTTTTTTTATTGAAGATTCTTCTTCTGAATTAAGGTGAGAAAGTCTTAATCTTTCATTTAATAACTTTAATCGATTATTAATATTAAATTTGATTTCTGGAGCTAGGTTAAATAATTTTAATTGTTTAGGTAAAGGCTCGATGTAACATTCTGGAATTGGAATTATTTTATCTAAATTAGAAGTATTTATTATAGTAATAAGCGCTTCATTTTGATTTAGAACCCTAACAATTGAATTTGGAATTAATAAAGAATTATAATTATTTAATTGTTGGGATACAATAATGCCTTCTTTGACATTTTGTGGATTTAGTACTTTTATCGGAACTACTATTTCTGATCTTTTATTAATACATAAATAAGATTTAGATTTTTGAGCCCTATTTAAATACATTGGCAATGTTAATGATATGGAATTAAGAAATATAGTTGATGTAGAATATTTAATATCTACTTTATATTTTTTAAAGAAATCTGCACCAAGTATACCATCGAAAGGAACATTATTATCGTCTTTGATAATATGTAAATTCATAACAAATTCTTTTCCTAAAGCAGACAGATCAATGCAAGTTTCTCCTATTGTATATATAGGGACATCGACTGAAATACCCTTCAGAGACAGAGATTCAGAATTGGAAATGTAATAATTTTTTATACTTGATTCTTTAATTAATGATGTACATGCTCCAGTATCAATTAAAAATTTTAATAATTTATCACTTTGTTTAGAAAATTTTGAATAAAGTAAAATATAATTTTGCTCATTTTTAAATGAAAGAACATTTGATGATTTTACATTTGATCGATTTGATGGAATTGATTTATAACATCTTCCGTTATTATGTCGGGAGGAATAGCAGATTGGCTTATTTCTAAAAAAATTTTGTTTTGAATTTGATTTTGGGTTTTGTACTGAATTCTGATTTGAAATATATTTTTGTTTCTTTATATTGTTGTTGTATTGCCTTTTTCTACATTCACTAATAAGATGACCAACATTTTTACAGTAACTGCATTGTTTATTTGGAGGATAATTGAAAGAATTTTGATAATTGATTTGTTTAACTGGAATACGGTTTTTGTTTTTAAAACAATTTTTAGTTAAATGATTTTTTAAGCCACAATTTTTACATTTTACTTCATTAAAAGAATGTGCCCGAATAACTTTTTCTTCTGCAATTGCTGCAGTAAAAGCTCTATTTATTGAGTCAAATTCGCGATATCTAAGCATTTGAGAAATTTCAGGTTGTGTATGATAAATAAATCTATTTAAGCTTAGTACGCTAGTCAAATGAAATGAAATTTTCATATAAATTTAACATCGTGAAATCAGAAATGAAAAATTTCACTTCTGATTTCGCTGAAGTGGTACGCAGTTCATCGTGAAAAAGTTGTGAAAAAACCTACTTTTTCTAACAACCAACAGATAGCGCGCAAAAGTCTCCAATTATTTTTCATCGTGAAATAATGTTCTGAACATTATTTCACGATGAAATTGTGACATTTACATTTTTTTTTTTTTTCAATAATTTAAATTTGATTTTTAAATTTGCTCAAATTTGATTTTTAAGTCAAATTTAAATTTTAAAAAAATTATAAACATAAACAAACATTTGAGTTATCAAAATATTATCAAAATATTTGAATTATGAAAATGTCAAATTAACCTGTCTATTTTTCACAACTTTTTCACGACTATTTCACCGGAGACTTTGGAGAGCTTTGGAGATCGCGTTAAAATTTAACTTTATTTCACTAGCGTACTAAGCTTTAATGTAATATCATTAATCATAAACAATCTTCCTGTTAATTTATTTGTGTCTGTTTCAGTGCTATGAATAATACCAAGTATTCGCGAAGACACTTCTTCTAATCTTTGGTAAAATTGTGAGACAGTTTCATCTTTATTTTGTTTTATATTACTTAATTCTTCAAGTAATTGATCTAAAGATTTTCTATCTTGATAGAGACTTAGTAAAAGCTCAGAAATATCTTCCCAAGTTGATAAATTACAGTGAATATCAATTTGTTCACGAGCTTTGCCTGTAATATTACTTTTTACATACAACAATAATGCCGGTTTTTGTGACAATGATGCTAGTTCAAAAATTGCATCTACTTGTTTAATAAAACTTCTTAATTTATACCGGTCTCCATCAAAATTTTCCGGTACAAGTTTTATTAAAAATTCTAAATTATAATTATTTTGTATTTCCGAACTTTCACTTTTACATGGGACTTTATCGTTTTTTTTATTCATATTTCAGTTATTTATTTTATGATATAATTACACAAAAAAAAATATTTTTATTTACAGGATTTTTTTTTTTTTTCAAATTAAAATTTTATACAAAAAAAAATTATAAACTCTTTTAAAACTTTTACACAAAAAAATATAAATTTTTTTTTTCATTTTTTTTTTTTATATATATATATATATTCTTCACAATTTTTAAATTAACTTTACAATGAATAATTTGTATTCCTTAAATACAAGATATTTCCTAAACTCACTGTGGTTGTAGATCCTTTTTCTAAGTTAAGATTGAATCCTGCTGAACGCCTTAGAAGATCCCACTTCTGACACCAAATAATAAACAACTCATGTAACATAAACAATATGAATATGCTTTATACAATAAACAACTTTAATATAAACAATTCATAATTATAATATAAACAATTTATGTAAGCATATTCATATAATAACCATTATATTTTATTCTTAGAATAATATAGAATATTGATTATTTATAAATATGGAATAATTTAGAATATTCTTGTCATAAATATATATACATAACATATATAATATATAATAACTAATACTATTATTCTATTGTATGATGGTTATATGACACAAATAGTTTTAAAAAATTAAACGATTTATTGAATTTTGGTAAAAAAAATGCTCCTGTGTTAATCTTTTCACATTATAAGTTTTACAATTTTTGTAATATTCGTATACATAATCTTTTATATATATCTCGTTTATATAATTAAAATATGCATAGCTTGTTATGAAATCCCTCATGTTAATAACCTCTTTCCATTCTTCGTTGTCCAATAAAAATGATATATTATGAGCCTCATCTTCACTGCATATGTTTTGCACAAACATAATCCAAAGACTATAACTAAATTTCATTGGGGTTTTACCAAATTTTGATATTATCACTATCGGTTTTAATGTATCGGCGTGAAAACCAGATGAAATTTTTGCTGTGTGATCTTCGTTCAAAAAATAATGATAGGCAAGAAGCAAATTACAGTATCTCTGGAGATATGTGTTTCCGTTTTGAGAATACAAATATAACAGAGATCCTTGTTTTATGAAATGCTGTCTTCCATTTCCAATCACAAATTGAAAATCAACAAACATTATTTTTTTCTGCATTTTCATAAAACCAAACTTTATAATTTGAGAGAAGTTATAAAACTAATTGTAATCACGTTAATAAGTTACTTAGAAGCCTAAGGTATGAATAAAAAGTCAATTGTAGATGCGCTGCATAGAGCGGCAAGGAAAAATTTCAAACGACAAGTTAAACAGAAAGGACTAAATGACACTTGGCAGATTGACTTAGTAGAAATGCTTCCATTTGCAAAATTTAATAAAGGTTTTAAATATCTTCTTACTGCTGTTGTGAATAAAACACTTTATTTTTGTTTTATACAACTATAATACATTTATTTTATTTTTATTGATTTTATTTAGTTAAATATACTTTTGTTTTTAAATTTAATTTATATATATTTATGATTTTTCTTATGTTTAATTTTAATTTGCACTATTTATGATTTTGCTATTGCTTAGTTTTAACTTGCACTACTGCGCTCTTTGAAAGACCGGACTTGAATGAATTAATTTAGTTTAAAGTTTTTCTTTTTTAAGAAAAACTTCGAAGTTATTAATTATTCTAAAGCTTATTCGAAAATCGATTAGCGAATCAGAAAGAAGAATTAACACGCGCATAGTTGATTTCCGTTGCAAATGAATTTAATGTAATTTGAGTTCAACCAAATTGTGTGGGAAATCAATGAAATTAATTAAATTAAAAAGAAATAGTTTAATTGTTTTATGCATGCGTATTCAAAATGCAATAAGTACTTTGCTTTTTTTTATACAATAATAAAAAAAGGTAAAACACTAATTAAGCATTAAGTATTTTTTATGAATTTGTTATTTTTCATGCAGGAAATGATGCACATGATATTATATTGATATATCTTAGAAATAACGATATGTATTATATGTATCGAAAAGTAATTATGCCTCATAACACCCCTCCCCCTTAAATAAGTTGTGGAAATGTATATAATTTTGAGCAGTGCAAGTATTAGTACAGTATTTAAATCTTATATTATATTCAATTATCTAAGTACCGCAATTTCTTTATTTTGTAATCTAAAGTATAATATAAATATTTTTTTTTTAATCGAAACAATTCTTTTTCAATTTTAATGTAGAGTTTACCAAATTCTAGAATAATTATTATGTTACATTTGTATTTTTTTTTTTAATTATTTTGTAATACATTTTTTTTATATATCTAATTATACATCATTGTCAAGTTTATCGAAATTACATTATGTTTGTTAGATTATGATTTTATAAAATATATATATATATATATATATATATATATATATAGCAAAATATAAGAATTTATAAAATATGAAAAGAAATTAAAAATATAAAATGTTTTGTAATATGATACATTATTTTGTATATTATAATAATTTTATTATAAGATATTATTTAAAATATGAAATTGTGTTAGGTTCTAATTGACGTCGGCGAGGGAAGATAATTTATAAAAGGAATATTTGATTTTCTTCCTCCATGGAGAATGTCGAGTACGGCACGCCTTGTCTATGCACGTTCTTAGTTTGTCGGATTGGGGGGGTTTTGGTGCCCTCTTCATCTCCTTGATCCACTAACAAAAATTAGAATGCGTGCGAAAAAAAAAGTAAAGCAAAAAAAAAAGATAATAAAAAAAAATAAAAAAAATCTAAAGGAAAAAACTACTGCCCCAAAAAACAACAAAAACCAAATTAATTCGTATCACATCAACAGCAAAAGAAAAACCTTGGGAAACTGATGTTTTGTTTCCCTTATTTAGCCCACCCTACCTTTGTGTCCATTAAATTTTCCAACAAACATTTTATTGGACCACCCTTTTTCCATCTGAAAACCAAAAGGAACTTTTACATAATGTGCGAGTGCATAAGGGAAGAAATGTTTTTAATTAAAGGAAAAGCATAATTTTTCAATTATAAAATATAACCAAATTTAATTTATTATTCATGATTTCCACTTTTAATTCAAAACAAATTTTACTTCAAACTATCTATTGGTCGCAAAAATTACATTTTTCTTACCAAATTTGGTATATTTCCTTTTTTTTTTTTATAATAATATTGTATATATAAAGTTTAATAGTTTGATAAAATGATTAGATTTTTAAAATTAATAATTTTGACGCAAGCTTGCCCGTACATTTTAATGATTATATAATATATTATAAAAATTTAATTTTATTTTATACAATAAAGAATATATATTATTTTAAAAGAATAACAAACAAATATTTTTATATTATTAAAAATTTATCAAAAACTTATAATTTATAATGGTAGATATATATATGTATCAATATAGTAATATAATTAATTATCTGTGATAGTTTTGAATATCCCTCGATGTTCAATTTTTCTTTTAACGCTGGAACGATTTACAATGATTATAATTTTATTTGCTATAATTTTATTATTTTAGCGTTGGTTTAACAATATATTTTTAAAGTTTTATTAATTTATTTTATAATTATTTGCTTTAGTAACTTATTTAAATTATGATGTATTTGTTTCTAGGTTATTTTAAACTGATTTTTCAAAACTGAATTTCAAACTGAGTGGACTGTAACTTTTTTTTCTTATAATATATAAGTCTAATCAAATTGCAACTTTTCTTATAATATATATATATATATTTCTTTTTTTTCCTTTTTTAACATTTAGGAAAATACCATGAGTTTATTTAATTTTTATGGTAATTTATTATTAATAATTTAATAATTTATATGAAATTTGATTATAATTTTTATTTCACCATACAAGTATACAAGGTTGATTTTGATACAAAATTAAGATAGTTTTTTTTTCTAAGTACAGTCTCACACCACATGTACACCATTTATTTATTCTTTAGTGTTAATTAAATTATTGTATTTATTTATTTATTTATTTTTTTCATTTAAATTAAAATATTTAAATAATTTATTAATTTATTAATTAATATATAAATTGTCTATTTATTTAAAAATTGAAACTATTTAAAATAATAACTATAAAACTTTATATATAAAAATTCTAATTTAAAAAAAAACGTCTTGACCGTAGCTTATCTCCAAACTGACTTTTTCTAAAACGCGGCGTCTGTTTTTCCATCTCATCGCACTACTGCGCCCTTTGAAAGACCGGACTTGAATGAATTAATTTAGTTTAAAGTTTTTCTTTTTTAAGAAAAACTTCGAAGTTATTAATTATTCTAAAGCTTATTCGAAAATCGATTAGCGAATCAGAAAGAAGAATTAACACGCGCATAGTTGATTTCCGTTGCAAATGAATTTAATGTAATTTGAGTTCAACCAAATTGTGTGGGAAATCAATTCTTATTCAATTTTAATGTAGAGTTTACCAAATTCTAGAATAATTATTATGTTACATTTGTATTTTTTTTTTTTAATTATTTTGTAATACATTTTTTTTATATATCTAATTATACATCATTGTCAAGTTTATCGAAATTACATTATGTTTGTTAGATTATGATTTTATAAAATATATATATATATATATATATATATATATATATATATATATATATATATATATATATAGTAAAATATAAGAATTTATAAAATATGAAAAGAAATTAAAAATATAAAATGTTTTGTAATATGATACATTATTTTGTATATTATAATAATTTTATTATAAGATATTATTTAAAATATGAAATTGTGTTAGGTTGTAATGGACGTCGGCGAGGGAAGATAATTTATAAAAGGAATATTTGATTTTCTTGCTCCATGGAGAATGTCGAGGACGGCACGCCTTGTCTATGCACGTTCTTAGCTCGTCGGATTGGGGGGGGGGGGGGTTTTGGTGCCCTCTTCATCTCCTTGATCCACTAACAAAAATTAGAATGCGTGCGAAAAAAAAAGTAAAGCAAAATAAAAAGATAATAAAAAAAAATAAAAAAAATCTAAAGGAAAAAACTACTGCCCCAAAAAACAACAAAAAACAAAATAATTCGTATCACATCAACAGCAAAAGAAAAACCTTGGGAAACTGATGTTTTGTTTCCCTTATTTAGCCCACCCTACCTATGTGGCCATTAAATTTTCCAACAAACATTTTATTGGACCACCCTTTTTCCATCTGAAAACCAAAAGGAACTTTTACATAATGTGCGAGTGCATAAGGGAAGAAATGTTTTTAATTAAAGGAAAAGCATAATTTTTCAATTATAAAATATAACCAAATTTAATTTATTATTCATGATTTCCACTTTTAATCCAAAACAAATTTTACTTCAAACTATCTATTGGTCGCAAAAATTACATTTTTCTTACCAAATTTGGTATATTTCCTTTTTTTTTTTTGTAATAATATTGTATATATAAAGTTTAATAGTTTGATAAAATGATTAGATTTTTAAAATTAATAATTTTGACGCAAGCTTGCCCGTACATTTTAATGATTATATAATATATTATAAAAATTTTATTTTATTTTATACAATAAAGAATATATATTATTTTAAAAGAATAACAAACAAATATTTTTATATAATTAAAAATTTATCAAAAACTTATAATTTATAATGGTAGATATATATATGTATCAATATAGTAATATCATTAATTATTTGTGATAGTTTTGAATATCCCTCGATGTTCAATTTTTCTTTTAACGCTGGAACGATTTACAATGATTATAATTTTATTTGTTATAATTTTATTATTTTAGCGTGGGTTTTACAATATATTTTTAAAGTTTTATTAATTTATTTTATAATTATTTGCTTTAGTAACTTATTTAAATTATGATGTATTTGTTTCTAGGTTATTTTAAACTGATTTTTCAAAACTGAATTTCAAACTGAGTGGACTGTACCTTTTTTTTTTCTTATAATATATAAGTCTAATCAAATTGCAACTTTTCTTATAATATATATTATATATATATATATATATTTCTTTTTTTTCCTTTTTTAACATTTAGGAAAATACCATGAGTTTAATTAATTTTTATGGTAATTTATTATTAATAATTTAATAATTTATATGAAATTTGATTATAATTTTTATTTCACCATAAATATAAAAGGTTGATTTTGATACAAAATTAAGATAGTTTTTTTTTCTAGGTACAGTCTCACACCACATGTACACCATTTATTTATTCTTTAATGTTATTTAAATTATTGTATTTATTTATTTATTTATTTTTTTCATTTAAATTAAAATATTTAAATAATTTATTAATTTATTAATTAATATATAAATTGTCTATTTATTTAAAAATTGAAACTATTTAAAATAATAACTATAAAACTTTATATATAAAAATTCTAATTTAAAAAAAAACGTCTTGACCGTAGCTTATCTCCAAACTGACTTTTTCTAAAACGCGGCGTCTGTTTTTCCATCTCATTATCTTTGCTCAGTTGCAATTACAAAAGATTTAAATTCTCAGTAGAAATCACAAAAGGAAGATAATCCTGTCAAATTTTAATTGGTTACTTTATTTGGAGAAATTCTCAACAATTATGCGACTATTAGTAATAGAGCAAACCGATTTAATTTGGATATTGAAATATTTCATACATTAATTTCATTTAGATATACTGAAATATTTCATTATTTAATTTCAGGTTTATGATAATAATAAAAAAAAATACATATTTTTACATTCCATTAAAATTGAACAAAATTAAATTATAAAAACTAGGGGCAACCGTTACAGGGCACGTTCAGCGGGTTAAATTCATTTAAAAAAACGCTAAAGCTGAAAGCGGTTGTTATAATCTTAACCTACAAATAGCAATTCAATATAATTCATAATTTAATTCTTCATTTCAATTTTTTTTTTTTTCTATACAGCTTTTGTTTTAAATTGTTATGCTACTATCTAATACTATATTACTAATCTGAAATACCATTATCTTTCTAAAATACTAATACTTAACCTATTGATTTAAACATATTAACTATTAACTAAGAATTAAGTAATAACTAAGAATTAACTAATAACTAAGAATTATTCATATGAAATATTTCTTTAATTAATCATAACTAGAACTAGATATTCATTTTTTAATGTATATATAATACATAGTTACTAATATTTATAAGATACTTAATAATTAATATATATAAGATATATTCATAATGTAAAAAAATGAAAAATAATAGTGAACTATCTGCGTAAATCTTTTGCGTGGTAAATACCTATTCTTTTACCTTTTAAATCTTCGATTTCATATGATGATGAACTTGTTTGCTTAACTATTCTAGCTTTTATAAATTTATGCGCTAATTTAGAATTATATTTATCTGATGCGTTACTTAAACTGAAATTTCTTCTAAAAATTTCTTGACCTGGTATAAATTTTATATTTTTGGCTCGAGTATTGTACGTTTTAACATTTCTATCATAAGCTTTTTGAACGTTTTCTTTAGCATCTTTTCGCAGAATTTGTAATCTGTCATTTCTATCTAAATGTTCTTCACCTTTTTCTAAATTATTTAATTTTTTCAACAAAGCATAAGTTGAAGCGTTTGTTATCATATGCTGACCATATAATATATAATAAGGTGAATAACCAATTGACTGATGGAACGAACTTCTTAATGCAGCATTTATGCTACTAATATTTTTATCCCAGTTAGTTTGGTCACCATTTATATATGCGCGCATTCCTTCAATAATTGACCGATTTACTCGCTCTGAGGCATTAGATTGTGGTGAATAAACAGGTGCATAAATATGTGATATACCATATTTACTTAAAAGGGCGTTAAATGAAACAGATCGAAATTGCGAGCCATTATCAGTGGTAATATATTCTGGCACACCATAATTATGAAAGATTTCTTCTTCCAGATATTTATTAAGGGGATTGGCAGTAATTTTTTTTATAAGTTTTACCCAATGGAATTTAGAAAAATGGTCTAACACAATAAAAATACCAATATGCCCATCTTTCGACCTATGGTATTGTCCAAGTGGTCCATATATAATTATTTCTGAAAAGAACGATCAGTTGTTACCTGGAATCCCATAAGTGGTTTAAGATTGGTGTTAGGCGATTTAATTTGCTTACAAATATCGCAATTTATGACAAATTTACGTACTTGATATGCCATTCGTGGCCAATAAAAATTTCTACGTAATCTTTCTAATGTTTTTGTTATACCACCATGAGAAGCTAACGGAGGATTATGAGCGTTTTCTATTAAACTAATTGTCATTTCTTCTGGTATCCATAATTTCCATGCCGTTGTTTCTTGTGAAGTTGAACCAGAATAATGTTCGGTACGTTTATAAAGGTGATTACCAACTACTTTTAAATGTGAAAAAGCATTTTGCTTAATTTTGAAATTTGTTTTTAATTTTTCATAGTCGGGTGAACAAAAATGAGTGGAATCCAAATCAATCTCTGGACCAAAAACGTCAATTGTATTTATTTCTTCGTATATTCGAGATAAACTGTCAGGGACCGTATTTAAGGTTCCTCGTCTATGCTCTATAGTGAAAGTGTAGCCTTGGAGTTTTAAACTCCATTTAACCAAACGACCAGATAAATCTTTTTGTGTCATAAGCCATTTCAGTGAGGCATGATCTGTAATGACTTTGAAACTTTGGCCTTCAATGTATGCCAAATTTTTTTATACCGAGCACAGCAGCTAAACATTCTTTTTCTGTGACAGAATAATTTCTTTGGGCTGAATTAAGTTTTTGGCTCATAAAAGCAATTGGACATTCCACACCATTTTCATCCTCCTGACATAACACGCAACCAATACCAGAATTACTAACGTCGCATTGGATACTAAAAGGACGAGAAAAATCGGGGTTAGTTAGAACAGGAGCTGTACTTAAAGCTTTTTTAATTTTAATGAAAGCGTCTTGAGCTTCGTCTGTCCAAATGAATTTTCCACGACTCTTTTGAGCAAATCTGAAATTGGTGAAGATAAGGTGGCATAGTCTTCTAAAAATCTCCTATAATATCCCGCCATACCTAGAAAACGACGAACTTGCTTTACAGAATTTGGTGGTGGATATTCTGTTATAATTAGTAATCGAGTATCTAATCCTCATCAATCTCAGACCCAAACTCCATCTTCTCGTAACCAAGAAAATGGGGCCCGAAAAAGTGACCGATAATTTGTTTGGATCAGCGAAAACAAGCATAAGGAGAGATAATGTTAGTATTTTATGTTAAAGAGAAACATATATATAGAGAGAAATTATCTTTTTATCCTTATGCTTGATTTCTTGCACTTTCTCACATGCTGAGAAATATTTTACTATCCGCAATGGATTAAGCTCTGATGTTTCCACCACCGAAAACAAAGCAGATATTACTAGATTAGACACTTACTGCTTAATACAAACAGTTAAATAAATTAAATAAATAAAATAAAAAATAAATATATAAAAATTAAAGCAACAAAACATTAAAATTTGAATTAACAAGCTACCACTTACATAGGGCTTCACAATTCTGAAAAAAAGCTACTACTTCTCTATGTCGTCACCTGCTAATTCAAATCATTAAAAAATTAAAAAAAGTAAAATTGTTAGAACTAAAGTAGTTCTAAAACTATAAGTATATAAAAATAAAAATAATTCGCTAAGGAAGAAATGAAATATCGTACCAGCGTCAAAAACCAAACAAATTAACAAGTTACCACTAGTTTTGGGCTTCGCAATTCTGTAAAGAACGCTACTACTTCCCTCCACTGTCACCTGATAATTTGGGGCTTAAAATTTTAAATGAAAAATAATAAAAAAAAAAAAAAAAAAAAAGCGTGCTAGATTGCAATTAGCAGTTTGTAATACTCAAAAATCATGAAAAAACCATTCGTCAAAATAAATATTAAATAAATGTATAAAAACAAACAAATTAAAAAGGTTACCACTAGCTTCAGGCTTCATCGATCTAGGAAGAACGCTACTACTTCCCTCCACTGTCACCCATTAATTTGAGGCTTTGAAAATTATCAATTAAATATATAATAATAAATCATGCGAATTGCAAACAGCATTTAGTTATAAAAATTAAAATTCATGAAATCGGAAATCTATATATATTTACTATATATTTATCTTTTTATTTTAAACATAAAAATAACATAAACATACTTACAATTTAAGTAAACATATAATATAGAATTTCATATAACACATATAAGACAAATACATAAATACGTAATTAACAGGTTACCACTAGCTTTAGGCTTCACAGTTCTGAAAAGAACGTTACTTTCCTTCTGCTGTCACCTGTTAATTCGAAGAAATAAAAAAAATTCAAATTAAAGCATGCTAAAAGCAGTTAGTCATAAATCATGCAAGAACCACTTGTCAAATTATTAACACAAATATAAATTTACATAAAATACAAAAAATATACATAAATATTTCATTCACTCTTTAATAACTTTTTAAGTTGAAGTTTGCTATAGTTAAAATCAAACTTGTCAGCACTATTATTAACTGCACGAAGCATTCTGGTAATAGGATCGTTTTTCCCGTAATCGGTACGATGAAATTGTAACTTAAACAGCGCTACAGATCTCAGTGAACGTACATTAATATTAAAACTCATACGATCTAAAATAAAAGGAGATTCGATCATGCCAGAAATAACTTGATGTACAAATACTATGTCAGCTATTTCCCGTCGCCTTTCTAGAGTTTGAAGATCAATAAGTTTGAGGCGGTCGACATATGGCGGTAAGTTGTATGAATCGACCCAAGGAAGCCCACGAAGAGCAAACCTTACAAATCTTCGCTGGACCGATTCAATCCTTTGGATATGTACCTGTTGATATGGAGACCAGACCTGGCAGGCATATTCAAGAATTGGTCTTACAAACGTCATATAAAGCGTCCTAGTGACATAAGGGTCAGAAAACTCTTTTGACCAACGTTTAACGAAACCTAGCATAGAGTTAGCCCTACTAACTAAATTATCAAAATGTGAGTGAAAGTTTAATTCACTATCACAAAGAACACCTAAATCCCGAATAGCCTCAACTCTAGGAACCAGTTCCCCGTTTAAATAATAATGACGAGGTGGTTGACGTATGCGTTTACGAGAAAATGTAATACTTTGGCATTTATTAACGTTAAGCTCCAGATGGTTCTTAGAGCACCAAAGCGTAAAGTTATTTAAATCATCCTGAAGGACGTAACTATCCAAGCGAGAAGAAATAAGTTTAGAAATTTTCATGTCGTCAGCATAGATATTACTTTCTGATTGTTTAATAATTAAGGCAACATCATTAATAGATAAATTAAAAATTAATGGGCCAAGATGGCTACCCTGAGGTACACCAGATTTGGCCATAAAAATATCGGACGGAACGGACCTAAACAACACCCTGTACTGGCGATTATTTAAATAAGACCTCAACCAGCACAAAAAAGTTTGTGGAAAACCAAGAGCTCGAAATTTAAACAAAATAACACTGTGCGAAAGTTTATCGAATGCTTTGCTAAAATCAGTAGTAATTGCATCAACATCATGGCCATCCTCCAACGCATTCAGACTACTAGAAACAAACTCTGTTAAATTGGTAGTCGTCGATCTGCCTTTCAAAAACCCGTGTTGTTTTGGTGAAATCAAGGATTTACAGTGAAAGTAGAGGGTATCATAAACAATACTCTCAAAAAGTTTAGGAATGCATGATAGCTTAGCAATTGGCCTATAGTTACTAATTTCCGCTTTGCAGCCCTTTTTATGAACGGGGATAATAAATGAATCCTTCCAGAAACTTGGAAAAATCCCCAGGGCCAGAGATTTTTGAAAAAGCGTTGTAAGAGGCTGCGCCAGGCTACCAATACAATTCTTTAGAATTATGGCAGGCAGTCCATCAGGACCAGATGAGTAATCATCTTTCAATTTACCAATTTTTTCGACACAACTTTAGGATCGTTTGATGAATGATTTCCGCATTTCAACGTTGATGGATAACCGTCAGATTTCCTTTTACAATTAATAAATTTCCAGAAATTTTTCGGATCTGAAATAATATCAAATTGCATTTGACTTAAGTAGTTGACATAAAGACATTTAGATAACTCAGAGAATTCATTTGAAACGTTAAGATATGCCGCAAAAACAAAATCACATTTATTTAACAAAAACCTACGCCATAATTTATTTCTATTATTCCTTAAGGTACGAAGTTCCTTATTGTACCAAGGAGGTGATGAAGAAGAATTTCTAATGATAGAAGTCGGAACTGATTGTTCGATGCATTCAAAAATAATTGAATAAAAATTAGATAAATTTACATCTATGTCAACATTTGAATTAATAATTAAATCAAAGTTTACATTACTAAGTAAATAGTTTAATTTGACGAAATCAGTTTTACGAAAATTATAACGAAAGGAATTAACATTAATATCATCAATATTGCCATTTTCATAAGAAAAAATTAAGGACAAAGGAGGATGATAAGAATCAATAACCGACAAACATTGAGAACATTCATCTACAACACAGTTGTTAAAGTCTGTTGTAAAAATAAGATCTAGTTGACGATTCAAATTATTTTTTATATTACTAATCTGAAATAGGCTACAATCACATAAATTATCTATAAATAAAGTTTCAGTTAAAGACGTTGCATTGGATGCAACATAATATAAATCTTCATCCGATTGAACCCAAATCAGCCGAGGTAAGTTAAAATCGCCAACAATTAATAAATCATCGAAACCCTCCATAGTAGAATTCAAGAAATCAACAGCATTCAAGAATAGCTGGTAAGATTCAGTGAGACTAACAGGATGTATATAACAGTTCAAAACGTAAATGCTTCTACGCCCAACAGAAATCCTAACACATATTAATTCAACATTACTAGTATTAGGAATATCGACGAAAGCAGCATCGTAGTTATAATGTACCGCAATAAGAACCCCACGACCACCACAATTATAACCATCTTTACGAAACACATTAAAATCAGCCGAAAACAACTCATTATCATGAAAACCATCAGTAAGATTAGTCTCAGTTAATGCAAAAACGTCAAAAGGAAGTATTTGAGAATTTAAATATACTTCTGTAGTTTTAGTTCGGAGTCCCCTTACATTTTGATAGTAAAGGGACAAGCATTTTAGTTTTTTGGAGTCGCAACCGGGGTTTGTAAATGTATTTTAGAATTAGCTGATCTAGTCGGTATAAATTCCTTAATAAAAATGTCATTGGGCCACGAATTATTATTAATAAGAGTAGAAAAATAAACATCAGGAGCACTGATCTTGAATGACGCTACATGAGAATTTGGATTACTAACTTTTTGACACTTAATAGTGTTAATATTCATGTCCATAAAACGGCACTTGATATATGAAACGACCTCCTCGGACGTAGTTTCCGGATGAAAACGCGAGATGAAAATAGTTTTAGGACGAGATATAACACGTAAAGTATGAGGTGGGAGAATTGGTGTAGCAGACTCCACAGCAGTTATTTTTCCAGGGTCAGTACTCAAAACACCATTACCTACTACAAAGCCTAAATATTTGACTTCTTTCAGACAAAATTTACTTTTTTCTACGTTCATAGTTAGACCTGCTTGACGAAGATGTTCAGCAACTAGTTGTAATAAAATAATGTGTTCATCGAATGTTTCGGAAACTAATAGCAGATCATCTAAATATACAAAAACTTCCGTTTTTAGATGTGGAGGAATAACTAAGTCCATGAGCCGGCACATTGATTGTGAAGCATTGCATAAACCGAACGGCATAACCCTGTATTGATAAAGAGGTCTACCGGGAACCGTAAAAGCAGTTTTCTCTTTGGAACTTTCATCTAAAGGAATTTGCCAGAAAGCATCCTTTAGATCTAAGCTCGTGATATACCTTGCTTTTGGTAACCTACTTAAAATTCCTTCTATATAAGTAATTAAGTAAGCATCCTTTTTCGTTACAGAATTAACCCGACTCGAATCTAAGCAAATTCTTACCTTGCCAGGTTTTCTAACAAGAACTACAGGGGAGCTGCACGAACTTTTGCTCTCCTCAATCACTCCTAAAGAAAGCATTCGATCCAGTTCCTCATACATTAATTTCTCAATGGCAGGAGAAACAGGATAATGTCTTTGTTTTGTGCATCACCAACATCGATTACATGCTTAATTAAATTAGTTTTTCCTAAACCGCATTTACTAAACGATGGAAATAATAATTTTGTCGCTTCCAATCTAAATTTTTGTTCTGCAGATAAAGAAATTAAATTTGTATCTAAATTATTATCTGAAATTTCATTAATTATTTGTGGCATAATACCGAAAGTTTTCCAAAAATCTATACCTAGATAGATATTTTGTTTTAGAGTGGGCACAATTAAAAATGTTATTGGTTTTGTTTGACCTTTAAAATTAATTTCAGTTGTTAAGCTACCATGAACAGTTTGATTACTACCATCAGCTGTGTTTACACCTGAAATAAATTTTGAAATTTTAACATCAGAATTAAGCAATTCTAACGCGAAATCAGACCCTATACAACTTGCTGTAGCTCCACTATCCAACAAACCCAGCATTTTCTTTCCTAGAATAGAAATTTCTGCATAAGAACGCACATCGTTTAAAACCGTACAAATTGACGTAATCATTGATTTACGAGTTTTAAGTATTTTATACCAATGATTACGAAATCTTACTGTTGAACGTTTAGTTTTACGTATAGTATCTACTTTAAATGTATCAGATGGTAAATTTTTACTAATGTATTGATTAAATTTATTTTCACTAAAAAATTTATTTCGAATAATATTAATATGCTTTAAGTCTTTGTTGGTAAGGTTTGATATATGATAACAATGGTTTTGAATTAAAATAATTTATATTACGTTTAAGAATAGTTATATTTTTATTTTCAGATTTATTTTCGGAAATATTATTTAATTCTGCCGGAAACTGTTGTTGTTGTTCCCGTGAAATTTCAACTTTTTTGAATTACATTTAATGCAGTTTGGTTTGTAGATATTTTTCAAACCACATCCATAACAAAAAATTGTAGGTGGTAAAATACAATTTGAAAATGATGACCGACTTTATCACAACTCCAACAAATAAGTTCTTTATGAATTAACTTTGGTTGTTGCTCACTTAATGCTGCAATTTCATTAGTAGAATATACAGTATTTGTATCTGAAGATACATAATTTTTATCTAAAGATTCATTTGTATCTGAAGGAATAAAATTGGTGTTTGCAGATAAATCTATCTCATTTACGTAACGCGGTGGAAAATTTTTGCTCATATTACGCTTTCGTAATTCGACAAAAAGTTGTTCTCTTTCCCTACAGAGAGTACGTAAATGTTCAATATTATATACCTGAACATATAAAAGATCTTTGCGAATTTCTTCTCTAAGATTTTTTTTCAATATAATTAAAATATCGCGATCTGAAACAGGTGTATGCAATTTATCTGCTAATGCCATAATAGCTTCATAAAAATCATCAAAAATTTCCCCCATTCTTTGCTTTCTATCACGGATTTGATCCATAATATCAAAATCACTAATATGTACTTTAAATTGTGTACATAATGCCTGACAAAATTCTACCCAACGAATAATTCTAACTTTTTTATGGTATCGCCAATACCAATCGTTAGCTTTATCTGTTAATAGTAAATGCATATCATTGCATAGACCATCAAAATCTCCACCTAACATTGAATTTGTGAGTGTTTCGACTCGATAAATAAATTCTTCAACTGAAAGTTTGGATTGATTACCAGAAAATGATAAATTCCATCCTTTAATAATATTAGACCGTTTCTCATTAAACATAGTTCTTGGATTATGATTAGAATAATTGTATAAATTTTGATTAGCATTACGCAAATTATCTTCAAAATTGCTAATATTTTCAGTACCAATAGGTTGTGGTGGTGGTTGAGATAAATTTGGCATATTGATACTATTTCGATCTAAAGAAATACGCGGTTCTAATGGTCGTTCACGAGGCCATCTTGGCTCACGCTGAATGTTATCAAGATTTAAATTATTTAAACTTTGTTGTACTGAATTCTGAACAGTATCTCTAATATGATTTTGTAAACTATTTAGTACAGATATTTGATTAATTTCAATAGTACTACGAATAATTTCAGTAAAAGCAGAAAAGTCAAAAGAATTATTATTATTGGCTGAAGGCTGATTTATTGAATGAACTTCTTGTGATGGTAATATATTATTGACCGATGCAGATGGTGGTGCTAAAGGTTGTTGTAGTTGTAATGGTGAACTTTGGTTACCACTATTATTAGCTATATCATCAATATTAGAAATATTTATCAAATTACTAGCTATGGTACTAGGACCAACATTTTTAGGAATTGCTCCTCCCATTGAACATCGACTCAAATCACCAACTTTGCAAGCTGCCCCACAATTAGGGCATTTATTAACTTTATTTAACCATACTTTAATACAATTAGAATGAAATAAGTGTTCACATTTGGTTTTTACGATAGTATTTAATGGAACTAATAGTTCGCCACAAATAGAACATTTATCTGGCTCACTTGAAAGTGACGCTAGATTCTCGTTGCTATGCTTAACCGACATTTTAGCAAATTAAGAAAACGTTTGTACAATACTCAAAAGCAAAAAAAAATTAAGAAAATTTATTATAAATTCTTACAAAAATCAAACTACTCTTGTAAACTATAGGACTAATTACTCTACAAATTACCTTAACATAAAAAAAGATAGTATAAACTAAAAAAAAACCTGAACTTAAACAAAATTATCAAAACTTAAACAAAAATTACCTAAAATTAAAAAAAAATTACCAAATTTAAACAAAATTACTTAAACTTAACCAAGATTATCAAAACCTAAAGAAAATTATCCAAGCTTAAACAAAATTACCAAAACTTAAAGAAAATTATCAAAACTTAAAGATATTTAGCTAAACTAAAAAAATAACTACAACAAAAACAATGAAATTTTATTTACAAAAAAAAATGTAAATTAATAAAATAATTATAATTCAATATAAGCAAATATAAAAATATGTAAATTGATAATAAAATCGTAATTATTTCAAACGATAAAATTCCAAAAAAAAATCAACGATAAATTAAATTTTGTATGAACTACTTCAATATCAATCAAATTCACCATAAACAAAATCCCTTATGCACTACACACAATTATATATTTTTTTGGTTTTTCTTTTGTTTGCTACAATAATGATACAAATTAATGATTAATTAAATTTAAAAAAAAAATACAGACTTGAAAAAAAATGAATACGATAATTTATTTCTGAACATCATATTATAAACTAAATTTATATGAATGTAATAATATGTTTCAAATTTTCATAAATGTTATTCCAAAATCTAACCGGTCTAAAATTCGACTAGGCAAGAGCCAAATATTTAGCAATTCCATTGAAAAACCGTGAAAAACATAATAAAAACGATACACAATCACATACAAAAAAATATGAATTACTGAAACTATATATTAATTATATTTTTATTGTATAATTAATCTGAAAATATTCAATTGATGAATGTGATAATGCCTTATTTTGGACGATAAACTAGCATGAAATAGAAACCAATTTTCGTAATTCACAATCTAATCATTACCATAACACAATTGAAAATCTTAAAATCGCAAATACAAATTTTTAGAAAATTAATATCAAGTCTTACGGAACCCTAAAACTGACTAGAGTGTAGAACCCTAACCAAACTTCGGGCCCCACGTTGGGCGCCATTTTGTAATGGACGTCGGCGAGGGAAGATAATTTATAAAAGGAATATTTGATTTTCTTCCTCCATGGAGAATGTCGAGGACGGCACGCCTTGTCTATGCACGTTCTTAGCTCGTCGGATTGGGGGGGGGGGGTTTTGGTGCCCTCTTCATCTCCTTGATCCACTAACAAAAATTAGAATGCGTGCGAAAAAAAAGTAAAGCAAAAAAAAAAGATAATAAAAAAAAAAAATAATCTAAAGGAAAAAACTACTGCCCCAAAAAACAACAAAAACCAAATTAATTCGTATCACATCAACAGCAAAAGAAAAACCTTGGGAAACTGATGTTTTGTTTCCCTTATTTTGCCCATTAAATTTTCCAACAAACATTTTATTGGACCACCCTTTTTCCATCTGAAAACCAAAAGGAACTTTTACATAATGTGCGAGTGCATAAGGGAAGAAATGTTTTTAATTAAAGGAAAAGCATAATTTTTCAATTATAAAATATAACCAAATTTAATTTGTTATTCATGATTTCCACTTTTAATCCAAAACAAATTTTACTTCAAACTATCTATTGGGCGCAAAAATTACATTTTTCTTACCAAATTTGGTATATTTCCTTTTTTTTTTTTATAATAATATTGTATATATAAAGTTTAATAGTTTGATAAAATGATTAGATTTTTAAAATTAATAATTTTGACGCAAGCTTGCCCGTACATTTTAATGATTATATAATATATTATAAAAAATTTATTTTATTTTATACAATAAAATATATTATTTTAAAAGAATAACAAACAAATATTTTTATATAATTAAAAATTTATCAAAAACTTATAATTTATAATGGTAGATATATATATGTATCAATATAGTAATATAATTAATTATTTGTGATAGTTTTGAATATCCCTCGATGTTCAATTTTTCTTTTAACGCTGGAAAGATTTACAATGATTATAATTTTATTTGTTATAATTTTATTATTTTAGCGTGGGTTTTACAATATATTTTTAAAGTTTTATTAATTTATTTTATAATTATTTGCTTTAGTAACTTATTTAAATTATGTTGTATTTGTTTCTAAGTTATTTTAAACTCATTTTTCAAAACTGAATTTCAAACTGAGTGGACTGTACCTTTTTTTTTCTTATAATATATAAGTCTAATCAAATTGCAACTTTTCTTATAATATATATTACAGCTCTGCATGAATACATTCATATTGAAATCAAAACATTCATAAAAAAAATTGCGTAGTACACGACTTGTACAACAAGAATATATCGTGTACTGTATACGATACAAATATCGTGTGCAATGTTTGAAAAAGTACACTTTATAGGGGTACAACTTTTAGTTGTACACTTTTTGTTTCAATTTATCAAAACGTTGCACACTATATTTGTATCGTATTCAGTACACGATATATACGTGTTGTCCACGTTTTGTACACTTTTTTATGAATGTTTGAATATACATATGTATGAATTTTAATACTTCATTTAAAAGAATAAAAATAATATGTAAATATAAGAAAAAATTTATTACAAAATATAAAAATAATAATAACAAAATTAAAAAACACTTCCTTTAAAAAATAACAAAAACTAATATGTAAATACTATATAACAAAAATTAATAATTTTTATTAATTTTCACTATTAATGAAATTATTAATTTCATTTTCTAAATTATTTTTATTTAAATTTGAATTTAAAAACATTATTTTATTTACTAGAAGTGAATCTAAACTTGATGTCTTTTCTGAAATTAAATTTTTTGCTTTAGAAAATGTCCTTTCAGATTCTGCACTACTTGCAGGAACTGCAAAAATTTTGCAGCTTAGTTTCTGCAATAATGGAAATTGAGCTTTATTTAATTCCCACCATTTTAAAACATTAAAATCGTCGTGCATAAAAACACATAAATTGGTATATGAATCAATTTCAATTTGAATTCTATCTTCTGAAGAGCTTATATTTATATTTCTGTTGCTGATAAAAGCGCCAAATATATTAATTGATTCTGTGGACAAAGTTTGATTATTTTCATTATTTGATGCACTTGTATCTTCCAAATAATATTCCATTAGCTCCTTACATTTGATTATCACCATATTTTTGTCATCGTTGTTAAACTGGGTCATTTTATTGGTAGGAGGGAATAAAAATAAAGCCAATTTATGTATTATTGATAAATTAGGATAAATTATGGATTGAATGTTTCTTAAAAATATTTCTTTTAATTGCTTTAGTGATTCCAAATCTAATTCATTTGGGCAACATATTTTTTTTAAATAATGCAAATATGTATAACTTAAGTGAAGTGTTATATAATTACTTCCTTCAATCTTTTTTGACATTTCTTCAAAGTGTTTAAAAAATTCTTTAAGTTGTGATATATTAGTTAAGTACAGTGTACCTATTCTATGTGCTTCGCCCCTCTGCTGCAATATATCATTAATTGATACCCAATTTTTTTTCCACAGATTCTAATAAATAAAAAACTGTGTTCCATCGAGTTGGAATATAACTTTTTAAACTTGTTTCTAATAAATTATTCAAGTTTGCTTTTTTAAAATACCTAATAATTTTTGTACATGTTTTTATTATATCTGCAATTTGTAAAACTTCCGTACAAGATTTTTCTATAACGTTATTGAGTAAATGATTTAAACAATTCAAACGTTGATTTTGAGGAAAAGCGCTTATCATATTTCTTCCTCGATCAGTGACAATTAAAACGTTTTCATTAAATTGAATATGGAACAAATTTAAAATTTTACAAACTTTTGCATATATTTTGGCACCTAAAAAAAAATTTAATGTAATTAATATTATACTGATTAAAAAAGTTAAATTACTGCCTTCTTAAGTTCTTAAAAAATATACTATGAATTATTATGTACCTGTACATCTTTCATTATTCATTGACTCCATTCCTAATACACGATTTATTATTGTACTATTTTTTATGTAATGTATTGTTAGACATAAATAGGTCAATTTTAAATGATTATCAGTCCATAAATCTGATGTTAATGCAATTTCATCAGTAATTATTGTTGTATAAATTTCATTTAATTTTGAGATGTTTCGTGATATAGTTGTAGGATGTGGAACCAGCGTAGAAACATCCATATTTTCTCCAAAATTTGCTCCCACTGATAAAATAGATTCTATTAAATTGTGAAGGCCAATGTCTTGAGCAATGGTAAATGGCCTACAATTTTGAATAGTCCATTTCGTAAAATGTATTAACATTTGTTTTTTAGTTTCCACTCCAGCATTAATTTTAGAAACATCACTTTTGCTGCTATTATTTTTAATTACATAGCATTTATGTTTTACTAAATTGGAAGTGGTCTTGCAATTATGCTTATAAACATTACGACATATTTTACAAACAACTAAATTCTCTAATTCTTCGCCAGTTTCTATTATAATTTTTCCAAAAATGTTCCAAACTTTACTGTTTTTTCGTCCTACTTTGTTACCTATTTTATATATTCCTTCTATGATTTTTTTTTTAATTGTTTCTGCATTGTACAAATTTGGGTCACAACTGGATGATGATGTTGATGGAATGCTGGAAATATTGTTGGAAATGGGATTCTAAAGGATTTTAAATAAATTACTTAATAAATTACAAAATAAAATATATATTTTACTTACATCCATTTTTTTTATATTTAACCAACAGAATTTTTAACTGAATTTAATAATAATTTAACAATAATAAATAATACCGCAATTAACAACAATAGTATAACATTGCACACGAAAATTTTATTGCACACTTTATTAATTAGTCTACACAAAATTTAATAAGAACTCTTTATATTTATAAATGTCGTATAGATAGAGAAAAAAAAGAGAAAATAAGAACATGCATTTGTTCTCATACACTTTATTATTGGTTTCCGTGTGCATTGTTTTTAATTACAAATAAAATAGTGTATTCCTTCTAAAACTTAATATTGTACACTATATTAGTGTATATTCATGCAGAGCTCTAATATATATTATATATATATATATATATTTCTTTTTTTTCCTTTTTTAACATTTAGGAAAATACCATGAGTTTATTTAATTTTTATTGTAATTTATTATTAATAATTTAATAATTTATATGAAATTTGATTATAATTTTTATTTCACCATACAAATATACAAGGTTGATTTTGATACAAAATTAAGATAGTTTTTTTTTTCTAAGTACAGTCTCACACCACATGTACACCATTTATTTATTCTTTAATGTTATTTAAATTATTGTATTTATTTATTTATTTATTTTTTTCATTTAAATTAAAATATTTAAATAATTTCTTAATTTATTAATTAATATATAAATTGTCTATTTATTTAAAAATTGAAACTATTTAAAATAATAACTATAAAACTTTATATATAAAAATTCTAATTTAAAAAAAACGTCTTGACCGTAGCTTATCTCCATACTGACATTTTGTAAAACGCGGCGTCTGTTTTTCCATCTCATTATCTTTGCTCAGTTGCGATTACAAAAGATTTAAATTCTCAGTAGAAATCACAAAAGGAAGATAATCGTGTCAAATTTTAATTGGTTACTTTATTTGGAGAAATTCTCAACAATTATGCGACTATTAGTAACAGTTCAAACCGATTTAATTTGGATATTGAAATATTTCATACATTAATTTCATTTAGATATACTGAAATATTTCATTATTTAATTTCAGGTTTATGATAATAATAAAAAGAATCCATATTTTTATATTCCATTAAAATTGAACAAAATTAAATTATAAAAACTAGGGGCAACCGTTACAAGGTTAGTATTTCTTTTTCTTTTTTTTTTGAGTTTTTACTTTATTATGTTTATGATTATTTATAGTATTATATTTACAAACAAATTCGTAAATTATTGTTTGTGTTTTTTTCTTTTTCTTACATATAAAAAAAAATATTTCGCTTTGTTTACATTGTTTAGGATTTTGATGATTTACTATTGTTCTTCTGCATTTGACTGAATTGTTGTTGTGCATTTGATTTTCAGATATTTTTTATAAAGTATTAATAATATTTTTAGTAAAATTGTTAGTATTATACAAATTATTAGGGTAATATGAGTTTTAGAAATTATTGTAGGATCTTTGTAATCTTGTTGCAGTGATTTTATGTCAATGCTAAACTTGTCTAAATTAAAATCTTCCATGTGTTGCATATGTGGAGAAATTACAGATATATTTTGTGGTATCTTAAATGAAATATTTTGCAACACACCTTCATAAATATACGTAAAAGGTTTAAATTCTATATCTGAACTTTGAGATTGTAAATTTACTTGTTGTGTAAATGCTTTACAGTTTGGTAATAGTTTGAAAATTCCACTATCTACTAATTTCTGTACAGTAGAATTTTTATTGCAATTTATTTTTATTGAGGTAGGTTTTGGTACTACATATAACCAAGCATTTGGTTCAAACAGATTTGACCAAATTTCTTTTTTGATTTTAAAAATTTTGATATTTTGGTTCTCTATTCTTAATACGTTTTGTTAAAATAAAAGACTCAGTTATAAGTGATTATACTTTTTATTCTTACAAAGTCTGACTTATTCAACCTTTCTTCACAGACTAAAAACTTAATCGCTATGTTATTATTACAATAAGCTTTTCTTATACTTCTACTACAATACTTCAAAACTACATTTGTGCGCTTTCTCTCCGTAATATTATTATTACGACAAGTTAGGTTTACTACAAAGTGGAGACTAGGAAACTGTCATACAGTGAATGAATATCATAATTGTCAAGTCAATGTCATTTCTGTACTGGTATAATTTTTAGGGCTGACGCCACAGTACTCCCCCTCTAGTATGATAGCCGATCAGGAAAACGCACAGATCTGCCAGAACGAGTTTTAATTTCTGGTGTTTGTTTGTAGCGTTTCCATTTCAATTTCTTCTTTAGGAACAATAAACGCAGGCTTTAAACGATCTATCGAAACTGTATTTTGTTTTCCTTTTACCTTTAATGTAAAAAATTTATTATTTTTGTTTAACACCTCATATGGACCATCATATACGGGTTGGAGCGGAGTACGAACTGCATCATTCCTGATAAATACATGGCTGCTTTCGTTGAGTGATTTTTGAACGAAAATGTGTTGTTTCAAATGGTCTGAAGTTTCAATTGGTTTTATAATGTCAAATGTTTTTTTCATTTGCGTGATGAATTCATTTTCCGAAATGGTTGGTTTTGTATTACTAAAAAATTCTCCAGGTAACCGTAACGTTGTACCCATAACCATTTCTGCAGGTGTGGAATTTAAATCTAGTTTGAAACATGATCGTAATCCTAATAATACCAGTGGTAATTCATCGAACCAGTTTTGTGTTAATTTAGCTTTAAGTGATGCTTTTAAAGTTCTATGCCAGCGTTCTATTATACCGTTGCTTTGTGGGTGGTACGAAGTAGTTCTCAAATGTTTCGAACCCAGTGTGTTATTTAATTGTAAAAATAATTGTGATTCAAATTGACGACCACGATCAGTTGTTATACGTAACGGAACACCAAATCTAGCAACCCATCCAGAAATTAAATATCTTGCAATTGTCTCAGCTGTAATATCTGGTATTGGAATTGCTTCTGGACAACGAGAAAATCTATCAATTGCCGTAAGTATATATTGGTATCCGTGTGATGACGGTAATGGCCCGACGATATCTATGTTTACGTGATCGAATCGGCTAGATGTAACTGGATATTTTTGGATCGGCGCTTTAATATGTCTATTTATTTTTACACGTTGACAAGGAATACAAGCTCGAACGGATTTGGTAACATCCTTTTTTAAATATGGCCAAACAAATCTCTCCTGAACCAGCTTAAGTGTTGCTTTATTTCCAGGATGTGCCAACTCATGAAATTTTCTTATTATTGTGCTGCGAAAACTTTTTGGTACAAATGAACGTACAAAATTTGTCGAAATATCACAATATATTTCTCTATCAGATTTCTCAAGTTTTACCGATTTTAATATTAATGATGTATCCTTTTTCTGTAACCATTGCTTTAATTCTTCATCATCCTTTTGTTCTTCCGCCAATTTTGTATAATCTACCGCTGTTATTTCTTCGATTCGAGATAACAAATCTGGTACGATATTATCCGCACCTTTTATATATTTAATGTCTGTAGAAAATTGGCTTATGAAATCAAGTTGTCTGCATTGACGAGGCGATACTTTTTCGGCTTTTTGACGAAATGCGAAAATGATCGGTTTGTGATCTGTATATATTGTGAACTGACGCCCTTCCAAATGACATTTAAAATATTTAATCGCTTCGTATATCGCAGTAGGTTCACGATCGTACGTACTGTACTTTTTCTGTGGCTCAGTAAACTTGCGTGAGAAAAAAGCTAAAGGTTGAAGTTGATCATCTTTTAATTGATGTAACGCTGCTCCCATTGCAAAATCTGAAGCGTCGACATTTAATGTTAACTTAGCATCTCTAATTGGATGTGCTAGCGTTGTTACTTTTGCTAGGAGTTGTTTACATTCTTCAAATGCAGTAGATGCTTCGTCTGTCCAGTATATTACTGATTTATCATTTTTTATGTTTCCTTTTATTAACTTTTGAAGTTTATCTTGTACTACTATTGCCTTTGGTATAAATCTACGATAAAAATTGGTCATGGCGATGAACCTCCGCAGCTCTTTCGCAATTTTTGGTTTAGGAAAGTTCACTATTGCTTCGACTTTTGTTTGTAGCGGCTTTATACCGATGGCCGTGACTAAGTGTCCTAAAAATTCCAATTCATATTTTCCAAATTTACATTTTGCTAGATTGATCTTTAAGCCATGTTGAGCAAGTCGATTAAAAACTTCTCGAAGGTGTAGTTTATGTTGTTCTTCATCTTCCAAAGCAATAAATATATCATCAATATATGCAATGACGTAATCTATACCACGAAAAACTTCGTCAATCAATCTTTGGAATGTTTGTGCAGCATTTGATAATCCAAATGTCATTCTTGTGAATTCATACAATCCGAATGGAGTTGTTATTGCTGTTTTAGGGATATCAACTTCTTCTACTAATACCTGATGAAACGCTTTTCGTAAATCTATTACAGAAAATATCTTTTTATTTTGCAAGTTAATTACGAAATGCTGTATATGTGGTACTGGGTATTTATCTGGAATTGTCACCGAATTTAATTGGCGATAATCTCCACATGGACGCCATTCACCGTTCGGCTTATGTACCATATGAAGTGGTGAAGACCAATTACTTTTAGATGGTCGACAAATTCCTTGTGAAAGTAGTTCTTCAAACTCACGTTTAGCGGCTTCATATTTCTCTGGCGTCAAGCGTAGGGGCTTTGACGTTACAGGTGGACCGTTGGTGATGATATGATGAGTGATGTTAGCTTTAATTGGCGTAACGCAAGGTTGCTCGTCAACCAAACATTTAAAGTCTTTGAGGATTGATGAAAATTGGCAATTACTGTCGATAAACGTTATATACGTACTTGGAATATTTGTAATTTGACAAATAGATTTTATTTGTGTTTTAGGATCGATTAAACATTTTTGTTTTAAATTAACTACTAGACCAAATGTTGATAAAAAATCGGCACCCAATATTGAAGTTGTTATATCTGCTATTACATAGTTCCACGAAAACTGACGACGTAAACCGAGACTTACTGTTTTATTACTAACGCCATGTGTGGTAATTCGAGAACCGTTAGCAGCGAATAAATTTATTGGTAGAATTCTAATGCCTTTTTCATTGCGATGATCATTTGTGATGATTGATAAATCAGCGCCTGTATTGATGAGAAATTTGATCTTAGTAATTGGGTCGAGGAGAAAAGTCTATACGATTTGTCATCGATTTGAATCTCCTCAGCTTCAAATCGTTTACTTAGTTTTTTGTTTTAGAGTGTTCTTCATAAAACTTACACCACTTCCTGCAGCTACGAGCTTTATCACCAAATTTGTGATGAAAAAAACATTGATCAAACTTGGTTTTGCTTTTTGAACGATGTACGACCACGGTATTTCGAAGAACTACGAAAATGTGAACTTGAACGTGAAGGTCGTTCTAAATTATCGATACGAGAAATAATATTATCTATTTTATCTTCTATTGAAGAATTTTTATAACCGGTGCTTCTTGTGCTGCCATTACGTTTAATTGCGTTGTTTCAATTATTTTATCGGCCATTACTGCCAGCTGTTGAAGTGAATCTGTAGATACTGATAATATTGCTTTTGCTGTTTCCGGTAAACAATCTAACCATAATGCCTTAATTACCTCTTGACCAACTTGGTTATTAATGTTATGCTGTTGCATTTCATTTAATACCGCTGAAGGTTTTCTATCACCTAACGTTATTTTAGACAATAGTTTTCGAACTCGCGTTTGATCTGATTCTGAATAATTATTTACCAGTCTGCTTTTTAGGGTTTTATATTTATCTTGTTCAGGTGGATTTCGAAGTAGATCGATTACTGTTATAGCAATATCTTCTGGTAACTGACTAACCACTGTATGAAATTTAATTGCATCTGATGTAAGACGTGGCGCTGTAAAATGGCTTTCAACTTGTAAAAACCACAGATCTGGATTTCTTGTACTAAACGGTTGTACTTTAATATTTGCTTGTGTATAAATTTTATTTGTATTCTCACCGTGCCTTAATACTGTTTCGGTACTATTTTTGGACTCGCTGTCATCCGATGTAGTATCATCGTTTGAATCTAATTTATTTTTCGAATCTAATTATATTTATTTTGACATACGAGGTTTAGGTAATTAAGTTTATTGACGATATTTGTACAGTAATGATATTCAGACAATGTATATGACGTAAAGTGAAAAAAATTAATTTATATATGAACTAATGTTCTTGAATATTATAATATATTTGCAATATTATTTTGTTATTTAATTTTAAGTTAAGCGTATTTAAAATTTGTATTTATACCAATCTAACTTTAATTGTTGTATGTTCTATTTAATTTCTCCTAAAAAAATGTTTATTTATTCAAATATTAATAGGGAAAAACCTTATTAATAATGGTTAATGGTACTCATTATTAATAGTACGTATTCCGAAAGAAAACACACAATGTTGATTAATAATTGTAATTGCAATTGTAATTCTACTTGTACTTTAATAATTATAATTGCAATTTACTGAATATCCTTGTAATTAAATAATTATAGTTGCAATTTTATAACTTTAGTTTTTATTTAATACTTATAATTGTAATTTATTAATTGTAATTGTATTTCATTAATTTGGATTGTAATTTATTTATTACAATTGTAAAAATTATTTTATAATTAATACGAGTTCTATATTTTTAAATAATTGCACAAACTCTTGGTTAAATAACGATTGCTACGTTACGATTATTCATTAATTTTATATTCGAAAAGAGTTGTTTGTTGACTTGTCTTATAGTATTTCAATTATTATAATTTATTTAATTAATAAATTTATTCTTATTTTTGGTTACTATTGGTTTATTAATTCACTAAATAAATTTAAGAACGTTTGTGAAAATATGTTTATGAATGATAGCGTTTAATAGTACGTCTACTATTGACACGTTTTGCATTAACGGTTATATATATTTTCAAAAAAAAAAAAAAAAATATTTACTAAATACCGATTCCCAATGTTTATCAGCTGATTATTCAAAAATATACTTGGTGAATTCGTTATATATATTGTGGATATAATATAATTTACAAAATTAATCTAAATAGTAATTCATTATTTAATATATTTAATTTTTATTTAAAATATATTTAATTTTATTTTATATTTAATTTAATATAATTTGAAAAATATTACTAAAGGTTATATTCATAATATTGAGAAACCAATTAAATTTCAACATACAATATTGAGTAAAATTTATTTTTAAATTTTTATTTGAGATCACAATATTTGATTCAATTTTTACAATAATAATACCTGATATATCCTTATTAGTATTAGTACATTGCCTTAAAATTCTTGTATTATTTGAAAGAATATATTTATATTCATTAAAAATAGTTTGTTTACTATTATGTTATAATTATAGATTAATGATAAATAACTAATGTTATATAACGAGTGATAATTAACTAATGATATTACTCAACTAATGACATTATTTTACTAATGACTGTTAACTAATTGTCCGTTGATATGGCAAATATTATTATTGTAATTGGCAACTATTACTTCTTATTAATTGGTAAGTATTATTATTGTAATTGGCAACTACTACTTCTTATTAATTGGTAAGTATTATTATTGTAATTGGACATCATTATTTTTTACATATGTAATTGGAGAATGCTATTATTATTTTATATTCTAGATGCACGTGTTTTCCAATTTTCGCAGGTTATGATTTAGAGTCCAAATGTATGCGAAAATTACATATATGTAAAATCCCATATATTTTTTAGGTTATTTTTTATAATTTTGTATATATTGAATGTACTATAATTTTGTATAATTTGAATGTACTTTATATATAAATTGAAATACCTTGTATGTAGTAAATTTTATTACTACCATTTCCCAATTGAAATATATACTGCTCAAAATTGTCGTATGCTTTTGAATCTGCTGTTGTGATGATTGTTGTATGCTGGTGCTACTTTTTCTAATCTATGCGTGGACCATCGCCACGTGATGTTGAAATTTTGCTGGTTCAATCTGAATTTGATGAGTCTTCTTGAAAAATTTTTTTTACTTTAAGTTGATTCCTGATGATTTTGTTGATCCGTTGTACAATTTTTTTGTATTTTCATACAATTGGGTAAAAAAAACTTGATGGTGGTATGGTAAACCAACGCCGGCCGTTATAAAAAATCTTTTGAACAATAAACGCAGGCTTTAAACGATCTATCGAAACTGTATTTTGTTTTCCTTTTACCTTTAATGTAAAAAATTTATTATTTTTGTTTAACACCTCATATGGACCATCATATACGGGTTGGAGCGGAGTACGAACTGCATCATTCCTGATAAATACATGGCTGCTTTCGTTGAGTGATTTTTGAACGAAAATGTGTTGTTTCAAATGGTCTGAAGTTTCAATTGGTTTTATAATGTCAAATGTTTTTCTCATTTGCGTGATGAATTCATTTTCCGAAATGGTTGGTTTTGTATTACTAAAAAATTCTCCAGGTAACCGTAACGTTGTACCCATAACCATTTCTGCAGGTGTGGAATTTAAATCTAGTTTGAAACATGATCGTAATCCTAATAATACCAGTGGTAATTCATCGAACCAGTTTTGTGTTAATTTAGCTTTAAGTGATGCTTTTAAAGTTCTATGCCAGCGTTCTATTATACCGTTGCTTTGTGGGTGGTACGAAGTAGTTCTCAAATGTTTCGAACCCAGTGTGTTATTTAATTGTAAAAATAATTGTGATTCAAATTGACGACCACGATCAGTTGTTATACGTAACGGAACACCAAATCTAGCAACCCATCCAGAAATTAAATATCTTGCAATTGTCTCAGCTGTAATATCTGGTATTGGAATTGCTTCTGGACAACGAGAAAATCTATCAATTGCCGTAAGTATATATTGGTATCCGTGTGATGACGGTAATGGCCCGACGATATCTATGTTTACGTGATCGAATCGGCTAGATGTAACTGGATATTTTTGGATCGGCGCTTTAATATGTCTATTTATTTTTACACGTTGACAAGGAATACAAGCTCGAACGGATTTGGTAACATCCTTTTTTAAATATGGCCAAACAAATCTCTCCTGAACCAGCTTAAGTGTTGCTTTATTTCCAGGATGTGCCAACTCATGAAATTTTCTTATTATTGTGCTGCGAAAACTTTTTGGTACAAATGAACGTACAAAATTTGTCGAAATATCACAATATATTTCTCTATCAGATTTCTCAAGTTTTACCGATTTTAATATTAATGATGTATCCTTTTTCTGTAACCATTGCTTTAATTCTTCATCATCCTTTTGTTCTTCCGCCAATTTTGTATAATCTACCGCTGTTATTTCTTCGATTCGAGATAACAAATCTGGTACGATATTATCCGCACCTTTTATATATTTAATGTCTGTAGAAAATTGGCTTATGAAATCAAGTTGTCTGCATTGACGAGGCGATGCTTTTTCGGCTTTTTGACGAAATGCGAAAATGATCGGTTTGTGATCTGTATATATTGTGAACTGACGCCCTTCCAAATGACATTTAAAATATTTAATCGCTTCGTATATCGCAGTAGGTTCACGATCGTACGTACTGTACTTTTTCTGTGGCTCAGTAAACTTGCGTGAGAAAAAAGCTAAAGGTTGAAGTTGATCATCTTTTAATTGATGTAACGCTGCTCCCATTGCAAAATCTGAAGCGTCGACATTTAATGTTAACTTAGCATCTCTAATTGGATGTGCTAGCGTTGTTACTTTTGCTAGGAGTTGTTTACATTCTTCAAATGCAGTAGATGCTTCGTCTGTCCAGTATATTACTGATTTATCATTTTTTATGTTTCCTTTTATTAACTTTTGAAGTTTATCTTGTACTACTATTGCCTTTGGTATAAATCTACGATAAAAATTGGTCATGGCGATGAACCTCCGCAGCTCTTTCGCAATTTTTGGTTTAGGAAAGTTCACTATTGCTTCGACTTTTGTTTGTAGCGGCTTTATACCGATGGCCGTGACTAAGTGTCCTAAAAATTCCAATTCATATTTTCCAAATTTACATTTTGCTAGATTGATCTTTAAGCCATGTTGAGCAAGTCGATTAAAAACTTCTCGAAGGTGTAGTTTATGTTGTTCTTCATCTTCCAAAGCAATAAATATATCATCAATATATGCAATGACGTAATCTATACCACGAAAAACTTCGTCAATCAATCTTTGGAATGTTTGTGCAGCATTTGATAATCCAAATGTCATTCTTGTGAATTCATACAATCCGAATGGAGTTGTTATTGCTGTTTTAGGGATATCAACTTCTTCTACTAATACCTGATGAAACGCTTTTCGTAAATCTATTACAGAAAATATCTTTTTATTTTGCAAGTTAATTACGAAATGCTGTATATGTGGTACTGGGTATTTATCTGGAATTGTCACCGAATTTAATTGGCGATAATCTCCACATGGACGCCATTCACCGTTCGGCTTATGTACCATATGAAGTGGTGAAGACCAATTACTTTTAGATGGTCGACAAATTCCTTGTGAAAGTAGTTCTTCAAACTCACGTTTAGCGGCTTCATATTTCTCTGGCGTCAAGCGTAGGGGCTTTGACGTTACAGGTGGACCGTTGGTGATGATATGATGAGTGATGTTAGCTTTAATTGGCGTAACGCAAGGTTGCTCGTCAACCAAACATTTAAAGTCTTTGAGGATTGATGAAAATTGGCAATTACTGTCGATAAACGTTATATACGTACTTGGAATATTTGTAATTTGACAAATAGATTTTATTTGTGTTTTAGGATCGATTAAACATTTTTGTTTTAAATTAACTACTAGACCAAATGTTGATAAAAAATCGGCACCCAATATTGAAGTTGTTATATCTGCTATTACATAGTTCCACGAAAACTGACGACGTAAACCGAGACTTACTGTTTTATTACTAACGCCATGTGTGGTAATTCGAGAACCGTTAGCAGCGAATAAATTTATTGGTAGAATTCTAATGCCTTTTTCATTGCGATGATCATTTGTGATGATTGATAAATCAGCGCCTGTATTGATGAGAAATTTGATCTTAGTAATTGGGTCGAGGAGAAAAGTCTATACGATTTGTCATCGATTTGAATCTCCTCAGCTTCAAATCGTTTACTTAGTTTTTTGTTTTAGAGTGTTCTTCATAAAACTTACACCACTTCCTGCAGCTACGAGCTTTATCACCAAATTTGTGATGAAAAAAACATTGATCAAACTTGGTTTTGCTTTTTGAACGATGTACGACCACGGTATTTCGAAGAACTACGAAAATGTGAACTTGAACGTGAAGGTCGTTCTAAATTATCGATACGAGAAATAATATTATCTATTTTATCTTCTATTGAAGAATTTTTATAACCGGTGCTTCTTGTGCTGCCATTACGTTTAATTGCGTTGTTTCAATTATTTTATCGGCCATTACTGCCAGCTGTTGAAGTGAATCTGTAGATACTGATAATATTGCTTTTGCTGTTTCCGGTAAACAATCTAACCATAATGCCTTAATTACCTCTTGACCAACTTGGTTATTAATGTTATGCTGTTGCATTTCATTTAATACCGCTGAAGGTTTTCTATCACCTAACGTTATTTTAGACAATAGTTTTCGAACTCGCGTTTGATCTGATTCTGAATAATTATTTACCAGTCTGCTTTTTAGGGTTTTATATTTATCTTGTTCAGGTGGATTTCGAAGTAGATCGATTACTGTTATAGCAATATCTTCTGGTAACTGACTAACCACTGTATGAAATTTAATTGCATCTGATGTAAGACGTGGCGCTGTAAAATGGCTTTCAACTTGTAAAAACCACAGATCTGGATTTCTTGTACTAAACGGTTGTACTTTAATATTTGCTTGTGTATAAATTTTATTTGTATTCTCACCGTGCCTTAATACTGTTTCGGTACTATTTTTGGACTCGCTGTCATCCGATGTAGTATCATCGTTTGAATCTAATTTATTTTTCGAATCTAATTATATTTATTTTGACATACGAGGTTTAGGTAATTAAGTTTATTGACGATATTTGTACAGTAATGATATTCAGACAATGTATATGACGTAAAGTGAAAAAAATTAATTTATATATGAACTAATGTTCTTGAATATTATAATATATTTGCAATATTATTTTGTTATTTAATTTTAAGTTAAGCGTATTTAAAATTTGTATTTATACCAATCTAACTTTAATTGTTGTATGTTCTATTTAATTTCTCCTAAAAAAATGTTTATTTATTCAAATATTAATAGGGAAAAACCTTATTAATAATGGTTAATGGTACTCATTATTAATAGTACGTATTCCGAAAGAAAACACACAATGTTGATTAATAATTGTAATTGCAATTGTAATTCTACTTGTACTTTAATAATTATAATTGCAATTTACTGAATATCCTTGTAATTAAATAATTATAGTTGCAATTTTATAACTTTAGTTTTTATTTAATACTTATAATTGTAATTTATTAATTGTAATTGTATTTCATTAATTTGGATTGTAATTTATTTATTACAATTGTAAAAATTATTTTATAATTAATACGAGTTCTATATTTTTAAATAATTGCACAAACTCTTGGTTAAATAACGATTGCTACGTTACGATTATTCATTAATTTTATATTCGAAAAGAGTTGTTTGTTGACTTGTCTTATAGTATTTCAATTATTATAATTTATTTAATTAATAAATTTATTCTTATTTTTGGTTACTATTGGTTTATTAATTCACTAAATAAATTTAAGAACGTTTGTGAAAATATGTTTATGAATGATAGCGTTTAATAGTACGTCTACTATTGACACGTTTTGCATTAACGGTTATATATATTTTCAAAAAAAAAAAAAAAAATATTTACTAAATACCGATTCCCAATGTTTATCAGCTGATTATTCAAAAATATACTTGGTGAATTCGTTATATATATTGTGGATATAATATAATTTACAAAATTAATCTAAATAGTAATTCATTATTTAATATATTTAATTTTTATTTAAAATATATTTAATTTTATTTTATATTTAATTTAATATAATTTGAAAAATATTACTAAAGGTTATATTCATAATATTGAGAAACCAATTAAATTTCAACATACAATATTGAGTAAAATTTATTTTTAAATTTTTATTTGAGATCACAATATTTGATTCAATTTTTACAATAATAATACCTGATATATCCTTATTAGTATTAGTACATTGCCTTAAAATTCTTGTATTATTTGAAAGAATATATTTATATTCATTAAAAATAGTTTGTTTACTATTATGTTATAATTATAGATTAATGATAAATAACTAATGTTATATAACGAGTGATAATTAACTAATGATATTACTCAACTAATGACATTATTTTACTAATGACTGTTAACTAATTGTCCGTTGATATGGCAAATATTATTATTGTAATTGGCAACTATTACTTCTTATTAATTGGTAAGTATTATTATTGTAATTGGCAACTACTACTTCTTATTAATTGGTAAGTATTATTATTGTAATTGGACATCATTATTTTTTACATATGTAATTGGAGAATGCTATTATTATTTTATATTCTAGATGCACGTGTTTTCCAATTTTCGCAGGTTATGATTTAGAGTCCAAATGTATGCGAAAATTACATATATGTAAAATCCCATATATTTTTTAGGTTATTTTTTATGTGGATTGTACCACTATAATTTTGTATAATTTGAATGTACTTTATATATAAATTGAAATACCTTGTATGTAGTAAATTTTATTACTACCATTTCCCAATTGAAATATATACTGCTCAAAATTGTCGTATGCTTTTGAATCTGCTGTTGTGATGATTGTTGTATGCTGGTGCTACTTTTTCTAATCTATGCGTGGACCATCGCCACGTGATGTTGAAATTTTGCTGGTTCAATCTGAATTTGATGAGTCTTCTTGAAAATTTTTTTTTACTTTAAGTTGATTCCTGATGATTTTGTTGATCCGTTGTACAATTTTTTTGTATTTTCATACAATTGGGTAAAAAAAACTTGATGGTGGTATGGTAAACCAACGCCGGCCGTTATAAAAAATCTTTTGACGATTTTTTTTTGTGTATGAATAAATTTTGATGTACAATTTTTTATGTACAATGTTGAATAAAAATATATTTTTTATAAAAATCCCTTTGGGGACGTCGGGCTCACCATTTTGGTTCTCTATTCTTAATACGTTTTGTTAAAATAAAAGTCTCAGTTATAAGTGATTATACTTTTTATTCTTACAAAGTCTGACTTATTCAACCTTTCTTCACAGACTAAAAACTTAATCTCTATGTCATTATTACAATAAGCTTTTCTTATACTTCTACTACAATACTGCAAAACTACATTTGTGCGCTTTCTCTCCGTAATATTATTATTACGACAAGTTAGGTTTACTACAAAGTGGAGACTAGGAAACTGTCATACAGTGAATGAATATCATAATTGTCAAGTCAATGTCATTTCTGTACTGGTATAATTTTTAGGGCTGACGCCACAATATCGCAATTATCGGGTTTTAGATCTCCAGAAAATAATTTGATTTCACAGTTTTGAATATTTGCATTGTGGTAAATTAAATTTTGATAACATAAATAATCGGTTATTTGAAATTTTGTACATTGATTTAAATCCTGTCTATTTAAAAATATGTATCTTTGTATATCTTCGTTTATGGCAACGTAATCACTACTAGCCTTAACATAGTAAAACAATTCGTGATTATATCGTACCTGTAAACTTGTAGTTTTATAAAATTCGAGAGTTTTAGATACTAAAGGAATTTTTACTTCTATTAACAAATGCTTATTTGTATAGATTGGTTCTACTGATATGATTGAATTTATCAGTCTTAAATTTAATCTATTTATATTAAAAGGGAATTTTTTATTATACGATTCTTCTAGTTGAATTTGCCGAATTGCGTTTGAAAAAATATTTGTGTTTAAGAAATGATTACTTAATTTACCTAATTTTGATTCTTGTATAAGATCAATAATTTGGTTTTGATTCGATATTATCGCATTTGAGAAAGCTGTTTAAACTAAAGATATTTTATCGAATAAATGGAAAAGTTTGCTTGTTTCGGTTAAGTTATCTAATTGATCAATTATATTATTTATATGTTTGCGGATTGTTTTGAAATTAGTATTCAATTTTTGTTTAGTTAAATTATAATTTTGGATAAATTCTGAGATTATTGTGCTTTTTGAATCTTGCATATGGAATAAGTTAATTTGGTTTTCGTTTATATTTGATAAAGCTAAATCAATTTGTTTTGCTTGTAGTTATTTTTGTGTTGAATGTAATAAAGCGTATAATAATAAAAATGACCATAGATGTGAAAAAAACTGCCCTAATTGTTTACAGTTACCACCTTGCACAGAAGATTATTCAAATAAAACCTGTACGTTATGTAACAGATATTTCAAAAGTCAGATGTGTTATAACAATCATAAAGCAGCAAGTTCAAATAATAAAAATGCTTGTAACATGATTAATCGCTGTTTAATATGTTTGAAATCTTTTAAAACTATTAGAAAGCACTTTTGTGACGAATATTTTTGTAAAATATGCTCACGCTTTGTACAAAAAGAACACAAATGTTATATGAAGTGTGATACAAACAAACCAAAAATAAAAGATGTATTATTTGTTTTTTATGATCTTGAAACAAGACAAGAGAAAATTGTTGGTGAAAAAGTTCACTCTGGTGACGTTTTGGGCGAAATAAAATGACACGAACCTAATTTATGTGTTTTTACAAAACGTTGTGAAATATGTATCGATATAGATAACTTAATTTTTTGTCAAAAATGTGGCTTTAGAGAGATAATTTACAAAGAAAACGTAATAAGTAATTTTGTTCAAAATTTACTTACTTTTGAAAAAAAAATTAAAAATGTTACCGTGATTGCTCATAACGGTAAAGCTTTTGATCATCAGTTTATATTAAATTACCTGTTGTTACAAACAGATTTATGTCCAAATTTAATAATGCAGGGAACAAAAATAGTAATGATGAAATTACACAACATTAAATTCATTGATTCTTTAAATTATTTTCCAATGGCATTAGCACAGCTACCAAAAGCATTTGATTTGCAATCAGTTTTTAGAAAAGGTTATTTTCCGCATTTATTTAACACAATAGCAAACGCTAAATATACAGGTCCATTACCAGCTATAAAATATTACTGTCACGACAATATGAAAAGTTATGAAAGAGAGGTTTTTTTAACATGGTACAATAATAATAAAGACAATGAGTTTAATATGCAGAATGAATTACTTTTGTATTGTCAAAATGATGTACGTATTTTAACAGAAGCATGCATTAAATTTCGACGTCTTTTATTAAACGAATGCAATGTTTGTCCTTTTACAGAAGCCTGTACAATTGCATCAACTTGTAATTTAGTGTTTCGGCGCAATTTTTTAAAACCACAAACAATTGGTATTATACCAAAAAATAACTATAAAGACGGAAACTTACAGTCTAAAATTGCTATACAGTGGTTGCTGTGGGAAGAAAATCAAAGAAAAATAGATATAGAACACTCTGTAAAAGGTAATGAAGCTATAATAAATGGTACCAAAGTTGATGGCTTCTGTAGAGAGACAAATCAAATTTTTGAATTTCATGGTTGCTATTACCACGGCCATCCTGTGTGTTTGACACGTAACAGGGATTCATTATTACATAAACATTCAAATGAAACATTGAATACGAGGTATGAGTCCACAGTTTTAAAAAGCAGCCGTTTACGGTCTTTTGGATATGAGGTCATAGAGATGTGGGAATGCAATTTTCGTAAAAACTTACATACAAAAGCAGATATGCAGTTTTTACTTACACATTCATTATTAAATACAGTACCATTGAATCCAAGAGAAGCATTTTATGGTGGTCGAACTGGTAATACAAGAACCTACTACAAATGTAAAGAAGGTGAAAAAATCAAATATATTGATGTGTGCTCTTTATACCCGTGGGTATGTAAATACGGAAAGTTCCCTATAGGGCATCCTAAAATTTTTGTCGGTGATGATGCTTGTAAAAATCTGGATCTAAACAAAACCGAAGGAGTGATCAAATGTAAGATTTTACCACCAGTAAATTTGTATCACCCCGTATTACCTATGAAACAAAACAACAAATTAATGTTTACTTTGTGTCGATCATGTTCAAATCAGTTAAACAACAATGATTGTACACATAATGATGAGAAAAAAGCTTTAATAGGCACATGGATTATAGCAGAGGTGGTAAAAGCTATTGAAAAAGGTTATAAAATGCTACAAATATATGAGATATGGGAATTCAAAATTGAACAATACGATAAGTTAAAAAAATGTGGTGGTCTATTTACAACAATGATGAATAAATTTATCAAATTAAAACAATCAGCTTCAGGCTTCCCCTCTAACTGCGCTACTCAAGAGGAAAAAGACGTCTATATTGAAGAATTTTTTAATAATGAAGGAATACAATTGAAATTTGAAGAAATTGTGAAAAATGAAGGAAAAAGATCTTTAGCGAAACTAATGCTAAATTCTTTCTGGGGAAAATTTGGGCAGCGTGAAAATTTACCACAAACCACAATTTTAAATAAACCAATTGAGCTTTACGAAATGTTTGCAAATGCTTTAATCATCATAAATAACATTTTACCAATAAATGAAAATACAATTATTGTAAACTGGGAATACAAAGAAGACAACGAAACACAACTAATGACTGCGAATGTAAACATAGCTGCATACACCACAGCACAAGCAAGACTCAAATTGTACAATTATTTAGAAAAACTTGATAACCGAGTACTTTATTATGACACAGATTCTGTTATATACATAAGCAGAAAGAATGAGTATGATCCGACAACAGGAGCTATTGTAGGAGATATGACAGATGAGTTAGAAAGTGACTATGGACCAGGTAGTTATATTGATGAATTTGTAAGTGGAGGCCCCAAAAATTATGCATTTAAAGTGTTTTCTACAAACAAAAATACATTTAAAACAGTTTGTAAAGTTAAAGGAATATGTTTAAATCATAAAAATTCAGAACTGGTGAATTTTAACACAATTAAAAACATGATTGTGAATGAACACCCGCAGGAACCTATAAAAATTTTATCAAATAATTTTAGAAGAACTAAAGAATTTGCTGTTATTGTGGTACCTGAAATTAAAAAATATATGCCTCTATCTACAAAACGAAAATTTCAATCTGATTATGATTCTTCACCCTTTGGATATAAAAAATTATAAGACGATTTTGATTAAATAATTTTTTTATTGTAAACATAAAATTAATAAAAAAAAATTTAAAATATATAAAAAATTTTAATTTTCTTGTAGATTCTGTCTACTTTCCTCAAATTCATCTAGTGCATTCAGACGCAACTCCTGACGGGTTAAACTTCTTTCCTCGAGCTGTTGTACTAACCGAGAGTTTTCAGCATCTGACAGTTCCCTCTCTACAATGTATCGGTTTGCGATCCTCGCACGCTCAACAGAGTCCCTATAGATAGCCTCGGTGGTTGCGCTATCTAAAGCGTTGTAAAATAATCTACGGTCCTCTTCATTATTTAAACTGGACCGAACACCTTGTACAACGCAAATACTATTTGGATTTGCTGGTATTGGCCTGGTAATTCTCGGCAATTCTATTATATTTCTATTTCTAAAAATAAACGATGTCCGTGCTTGGTCATCTGCTGCTGCCAATAAAAGCCTAGCACGGCCCATACCACGTTGTCCATTATTATTATTCATTTTTAAGTTTTTTCACGTAATAATCAAAATTAAATGAAGTTAAATAAAATATTTAGTGACTTTTTATACTTTTTATTTTGTTGAAAATCTAGAAAATTTTTACATACACCTGTTGCATTTTATTTATAACATAAATGATAAACAAAAATGTAATTAATAAATGTAAATTAAAAATATTAAACAATATTTAGAAGGGTTATTAAAATGCACTCATTTAAAAAGACTTTGTCTACCTTTTGTTTTTATTAATTATTATTTTGCGTGTTTTGCTTATTACTTTAAAATATCTTCTTTATCAATCCAAGAATTGTGTGTGCTATCAAAACCAAGCCATTTTACCAAAACTTTATTTCCTTTTTGTTTAATTATTTTTTCAACTAGATATGAATCAGCATGTTTTGTTTTTTGCAATTCAAACTCGTAAAACCCTCCCTTTATTGATTGTTCTTTATAATCAGTTAAAGAATATGTTACAGGGTTTGTTGAATTAACTTGGGCTATTTTAAAAATTTCAGTTGACCAATTTGGTTCGTAACCTTTTTGGAATATTCCTTTAGATTTACTGATTCGTAAATAATCATTTAGTTTAAATTTAGCTTTTAAATATAATTTTGGTTTGTTATAAACTGTTCTTAATACATGTTTTTCGTTTTTTTCTGTTACTTGGTATGGTTTCATTTTTATTGTCCTATGCCATGTATGATTGTATTTATTAATTAAATAATCTAAAATTGAAAGCCAATTATAATTACCCTGCAAACTGAATTGTTTCCACATATTATTTTTCAATGTTCGATTAAAACGTTCGCAAATGGAAGCTTTAAGTTTTGTATACATATGTGTGATAGTGATTTATATTATTTAATTTCATTAAATGTTGAAAGTTACTGTTAAAAAATTCTTTTCCTTGATCGGAATGAATATTTTTTGGAATGTGTTTAACTTTATTTAAAATGTTATTCATAGCGTTTGTTACATCTATTCCGCTTTTGGATTTAACTGGCTCTGCATAAGCAATTTTTGAAAAAATATCAATAACTGTTAAAAGATATTTATAACCTTTGTTGAATTTTGCAAACGGAATCATTTCTACCAGGTCAATTTGCCATGTGTCATTAACCCCTTTCTGTTTAACTTCACGTCTTCTAAAATTTTTCCTTACCGCTTTATGCAACTGACCTACAATTGACTTTTTACTCATATTATCACCATATAACTAGTCATAAACTTAAACTACAGTCAGTATAAATACTTTTTTCAAACCAGCAAGATGCAAAAACAAATAATTTTTGTTGATTTTCAATTTGTGATTGGTAATGGAAAACAATATTTTGTAAAAGAGATGGCTTCAGTGGAACAGGGATCGTTATTACCACGGTTTTATTTCTTCAAATCACCCTATCCCCATCAAGAACTAAATCAGGAAGCTTTGCAGCAAAATAATTATAACACCAAATATATAAATGGATTGGAATGGACAAGCGGTCATATAGACTATAATAATTTACCACACATATTAAAAAGTTTAGCCGCATATACTATTTATGTGAAAGGAAAACAGAAAAAAGATCTTCTTGTTAAATATTTACCATTTACAACTACAGTAGTAGATTTAGGCGAAGATATACCAAGATTAAATGAAATACAAGAATATAATTCGTATTGCGTAATTCATTCAATTGAACAAACAAATGTTAACAAACGCTGTGCTCTAAAAAACTGTTTTAACATGTATATGTATATGATTAAATATAATAAAATTGATTTTTAAAATTAGTTATAATACAAACATTACAATGGATGGTGCTATAAACGACAATTTATTACTTGCTTATCATTATTTTCTAAACAGTGACTAAAATTTCATCAGGTTTTCATCCACATACTTTACAACCTATAGTTGTTATTGATAAAGTAGGTAAATCACCTATGAAATTCAGCTATAGTCTTTGGTTGATGTTTGTTCAAAATATATGTAATGACGACGACGCCCATAACTTAACATTTTTGCTGAATAGTAACGAATGGAAACAAGTTGTTGAAATCAGATATTTTATAACTAGTCATGCATATTTTAATTATGTTAACGAAATATATGTAAAAGATTATGTGTTTGAATATTTCAAAAATTGTGAAATTTATAAAGTAAAAAGATTAAAAAGAGAGCATTTTTTTTTACCAAAATTTAATACTTTATTTAATTTTTCTAAACTTTTTGTGGAAATACCTTTGCTATGTAATGAAAATATTATATATTTAAATAAATAAAACAACAACCTTTAATTTTTTTGTTTGTATTTAACATTTTTTTAAAAAAATTACAGAGGGAATCTACAATTATATATATATATATATATATATATATTACCTAAACATTGAAAAATTTATTAAACATTTTTAAAATTAATTTATCATTATAAATGAAATCGTTATAGCTAAAGATGTTCAGAAATTTCTGCATCGAAACACCTCTACAACGAAAATATAAAAAAACACAGCAATAATATCCGCATACATTTGATTGACTTGCTTGTAAACGTTTTGTATTTTGTATAAAACATTTTTGCTTCGAATTCTTGTTGATTTTGTTTATAATATTTGTTTTGATAGTTTGATCTCCGTAAGAATCAAAATATTCAGCACAACTTTTTTTTGGAAAATTTAAAACAAACCAATGTAATCCAGGTTTTGTGTCTGGATCTGAATTAACAACAATACAAAACGGTTTATTTTTTATTCTTTTAGGAATACGATTAAAAGCATACACGCGTCTAAAATATTTCTTTGTATATTTATTCGTCCGCAGAATTTTTGTAATCTGTTGTGTATTCATGTTGTTCTGTTAAGTTTGAGATATCGTAAATAGGCGTCTCACACTTTATGTATTTTATTAAAAACTCTTGTTTGTTTTTTCCATTCACCAATACCACATCAAATCTTTTTAATTTTTTTTTTATAGTTTGTGTTATATTATCGTTGTATAAATTTCCATTGATTGCAGTTTCTGAGTTTACCTCTGTTGTTGGGTATACATATTTGTATTCAAAATGTGCTGATTTATTTGATTCTTCAATACCGGCAATGGTTACTTTATGACTAAAAGAATATGTTTTATAGCCTATAAATGATATATCCACTAAGGCATATGATGGTAACTTATTTTTATTTAGCATTTTATGATGTATCACCTTTTACAACCAATTGTACAATAAAATTTTATTTTATGTGTGGCACTATTTATAAATTTGTGTAAACGTTTCTATTTCTGTCAATTTCTAATGATGCATCAAACTCTCCATAAACAATACATGTTAAGGTTGCTGACAGAGATGAACTTAATTTTGCTTCAATGCGTACTATACGTTGATTTAACAGGTTTTGACATGTTTCAATACCTGATCCATCGGCTGATAAATCAAAAGCTAATACTGTGTAGCCTTTTGAAAAATATTCTCTTGTGATCTGATGACCTCTATCGGAATGATGTATTCCTGTACCCTTGAATAATGTTAAATATGCTCTGGTATTACAAAAACTCTCAGAGAAATTTGTTTCAATTGGCGAATTAGGTACTTGTACACCGTTTACATATAATTGAAATTGTGATAAATTATTGTGATCAAAATGATATGGATTTTTTGATCGTTTTCCATTAAAGTTTTCATTATTTACCATACAAAATAATAATGTATTAGGTAGCTGACCAATAAATACATTATCCAATGAAATGTTTGAAGTATTTGCTGGTATTGTAAATGTTTTCAATTCTCCTCTTTTGTAATGATATTTTGCATTAGTTTTTGCAAGAATAGTGTTGTGAGCCAATAAAATATTAGGGTTAACTGTAACATGTTTCATGTATAGTGTTGCTTCATGAATTTTTAAATAGCTTTCATCCGTATCAGCGCAAAATAAATAAAATTCTGGTTTTTCCAGTGTTAACGAAATTCTCACATCAACATTGTTTAAAAGCAAAGTAGGTGTGTTAAAAAAATCCACATGTAATTTTCCCATTAGCTCAACAGTAGAAGAGTTTTTGTACTGTTTTTGCCTTATTTTGGAACCTTCGTTATTAATATCATGTACATTTGGTTTATCTAACTCCCAACCGGATCCTTCCAAATGTGTTGAGCTAGCATCTTTTCCATAGCTTACCAAGGATATTAAATAACTTTTATAATTATAAAAAGAATCAGAAGGTGTTACATTTTTCCCATTTAATGTTACATTTACTTGTTTAATCATTGAATGTAACAAATTATTTACTACACTAGGCTGTGGTATTGACTTTTTATCAGCACCTGATCCTGTTGTATCGGCATAACTCCATTTTGTTCCATCTTGTTTTAATATTTGAACTTTAAATTTAATATATGTTGATGCTAAATCTCTGTATGTATCACCATTACCAAGTGAGACAAATTCTATTGTAGAAGGTGATGCCTCTAACGAGGCTAATGGATTGTAGACTATTTCATCAGTTCGTAAAATACTCGTCTGTATTGGTGGTGTTGTGAAAAGATCTAACTCTGACTTCATGCATTCTACAATAACCATTTTTAATTAAAAATATCTAGAACACGTGATTTTTTATTTCCTGCTCTCCGCCTATTTCTACTGATTGAATATAGTTTCGGTTTTACACGTCTTTTTATAGTTTTACGTCTTTTTTTTACTTGCATCGTTTTTTTACTACTTTTTTTTCGCTTTCTACCACTACCATACATTGAATGCAATTGGTTCACTGCTGAGGTTCTTAAATTTTTTATGCCTGCTTTAGCTTGTTCTTCGAATACTTCTTTTGGATTTGACCCTGACGCTATATCATACAAAATATTAGAGCCAGTTTTGAATGCTTCGTCTTTTAGTAAATTCAAACCAGTAGCCAATGCAGGTTTTAAAAAACGAAATAAACCTCCAAATAAATTACCTAAACCACGCCCTCGCTGGATTGTTGGATATGCCTGTAAAAGTGGTCCTATTTCATTTATATTAACGCCAGCTTGTGAAGAATAATATTTAATGTATTCACGATGCATGTTTAAGTAAAACGATAAAGCTTTATGTGTTGTTTTTATTTATATACTTTTTTTATTAAAATCTCTTAAAATGTAATACAATTTTTGTCGGATAATAGTTTGGTACAAAATCAATTTTTTTGCCATACTGATAGGAAATATTAATGGCAATAGTTTCAAAAATCTTCTTTTCCAATGGAACGTATTGTATATTTTTAAATTCTATATGATTTTGTCTTCTACAGTTATCAATATTTATTGCACGCAACGCTCGTATATTATTATTTCCAAAAATTTCTGGCTGAATAATATCACTATATACTAGTAACATACCACTTTTTACATCTTTTATTTGTTTAAACGTACGTTCAAATAAGTCTAGTATTGTTTTTTTGTATTCAATAATATTTTTTTTTTTGCTGGAAAAGCTCTTTTATTAATTCTGGTATAGTATATTCAACATCTGGTTTTAAATAGAAACTGTCTTCGTTAAAAGTTTTTGATATACGTATAAATTTTAGGCTATTTGCTTCCGAAACAGGTTTATATTCACTCTTATATGTCTCATCTTTCGATAGAGTGACTAACAGTTCATTATAAAACTCATGTACTACTTCGGTACGTGTACACGTTCCTAACGGTGTAATGTTGTTAATAAGTGTAGGTAAAAAATTTCGTTTCCAATCATCATGCATAAATTTGGCACTATCTTCATGGTAAAATGTATATCCCAGACATTTTTTAACAAGTTGTTTATTTCTACCTACTAAAACTGAATGAACCCCCAACGCAATAGTAGCTGATTTTTGTTTTTCATATAAATCAGTTTGTAGGTAGTCATTAACAAAAATTTCCGAAAGACCAACCTGGCAATCGGCTTTAGTTAAATCTAAATGTGTTGGTATTCTATATTCAAAAGTTGCCAGAGTATTATCGGGAAAAAAATTTACTGAATCATTACTAAACAATGTAATAGAGAAATTATCTCGTGAATTCATAATTGCAATTGGTAAATTTAACCTTTTAACGCTTATTTATAGCTTTTTATCAGTTATTTGTAGTTTTCCCAGAGAGGAGGGGTGCCATGTAGTTTATATTGCTTGGGTGTGTGTGGTGGAGTGCCAGGTGTTGCTGGCTTCCTTTTTTTAATATTTTTTTCTGCAGGATATTTTGACAAAATACTTTTTCTTAACAATGAACCACTTGCTTGTGCATGTTGTCTTGTATTTATAGGTGACAAAATACTTTGGTTAAAAAATGAATTATTTGAATTTGTACGTTGTCTTGTAGGAGATTTTTCTGGTAATGCTACTGTAATAACACCACCTGTATTTGTGTTAAACATTCTTACATTGGAATTAGAAGAAGACAATCTTCTAGTTAAACGCTCTTCAGGTAATGTTTTCTGCAAAGCAATTTCAGCAGCTTCATCATCATCATATTCCATATCTATATCTTCATCACTAATCTGTTCTCTATATTGCGATATTTGTTGTTTTTGTTGTTGTTGTTCTTTTACTGGGTCAAAGTCGAGAAAAACTTCATTGTCTTCATAATTTTCTTGCTGTTTAATATTAGGCTCATATTGTGTTTCCTGATTTTTGACAAATTTAAGTCTTGTTTGAGTTTCAGTATTTTTTGTATCTACATTATTTCTTTTAAATGGAGAGGGTATAGCCAAGCCTGTTCGTCTTTGATTAGCATACTTTATTAAATTCTGTCTTAACAAGTACCATTTTTGTGTAGGGTTTATTTTTTTATTATTTAAAAGATTTTCAATATTATGATTTAAAATATTTAAGTTCTTTTCATTTTCTACTAATTTTTTAAATCTTACAAAAACATCAGGGGGTATAACAATCATACGCTGCATATTATTCATTTTTCGACTGATAATCACCTATTAATTTACCAATAATACCTGATAGCACGGTTCCAATTAGAACAGGTAAAAAGCCTCCTTTTTGAATAAGAATTCGACGTTTTGCTTTCAAACTACTTTTATTACTGACTAAACATCTTATTGCACTTTTATGTTTTTTTAAAAATGTTAAATTCTTTTTTGATATTTTATTATTACCGTTTAAAGTATTAATTGCAATTTCAATTAAAGTCTTTATAACATCATCATCGCATGACTTCAAAATACTATTACGTAGTTTTTTATTAGGGTTTTTTAACAGTCGTAATATATGACGGTTTCTCTTCAATCGTTTCATATTTTTCACAGTAAGCTCTGTTATTTAAATCATTTGCGGTACAATAACAAACAGAATAATTTTCTTCTAATATATCACTACGTATATGGTACAATTCATTAATGTTTTGTGTTAAGTCTAACACTATATAACCATGAGGACGTGATGTAACCTCATTATATACTTTTATAAACTCTCTTGTTTTTTCAGGAAAAAATTGGCGTGCCAGAGGTGCAATTTGAGATTTGTCACGGGGGTTCTTAAATAAAACCAGATATTTAGCATTTAATGATATATCACGACAGTATTTACCTTGGTGGAAAATATTTTGTATTAACAAAATAATTGATATGTTTTTGTGATGTGAACCTTTTGTAAATAATTCACATACCTGTTTATTATAAGTTTCTAGCATTAAATCATCTAATACTATTAATACGTTGCCATCACCTTCATTATTTATTTCCTCCGGTATATTAGCTAAAAACTCAATATTTTCAAAAGGTACATTGTGTGGTACAGCAGTCAATTCAGGGTTACACCAAATTATTTTGGTTATGTTTGGCTTAATTAAGTTTGTATGCTGACATATTATATTACAAACAAAAGTTGTTTTTCCACACCCTGATGGACCTGCTATAATCATAGTAAATGGATGCATAAATGGTAACATGTTTACAATTTTAATTCATCAATTCTTCTTATTAGATTCTCGTAACTGTTTTTAAAATTCTTTATCACCTTTAAAGCGTCTTTATATCTAAATGTTATTGACACACACACACATGTATCAGGTCCCGATGTTGCATTATTATTTGACCAAATACAGTTTTTATAATGCTCACCAAATTGTGTCTTTTTAACACCCTTATTAATAAGTGAATTTATTGCCTCAACAAGACCTTCTAATTTTTTTATATGATACTCAGACAAAAACGGTTTATACTCAAATAAAAAATTAGAAATTACTACTACATCTGCCGTAGTCAAAGACATTATGTACACTAAACAAAATTATATTAATCAACTATATATAATCAAAATCACAAAACACATCATTAGCTGTGTAAATTTTTTTAGCCAGATAGCTGAGTTGGTAGCGTACTGACTTACCACACAACACATCTCGGTTCAAATCCACTCAAAACCAAAACATTTTTTTTTTTTGCTAATATCAAAAAATATATTATATATATATATAATATATACCATAAGCTATAGGGGTTCTGCCATTGCTTTCATTTAAACAACTTTCCACTGTAAATACAATAAGGTTGGGGGTGCAATAGGTAGCGCGACCACCGACTTAAATATATTTCTATTCTCTTGGACTCCAGTTCAATTCCTACACAAAAACTTTTTTCACAAAACTCAAACAAACCGTCACACATGAACAGACACACAAGTTTCGTCACACATGAACATACCCACAAGTTTCGTTGCACATCACACGGGCAGCAAGCGGCATGCGGCAAGCAGCATGCGGCAAGCAGCATGCGGGAAGCGGCTAACAACTTTCCCACAGACACCACGCATCAGCACACTTTTCCCACAGGCAGCACACATCAACACACTTTCCCACGGTCAACACTTTCCCACGGTCAACACTTTCCCACGCTCAACAATTAACACGACACGCCCAACAATTAACAACAATTAACACCAATTAACATGTTGACAGGTGACACGCCCAACAATTAACACCAATTAACATGTTGACAGGTGACACGCCCACCTTTGACATACTTGACTGAGCAT
>OY987255.1:100339076-100384909 GCA_963920725.1 Rhamphomyia laevipes | reverse complement strand
GAGAAAGAGATTGCAAAGCTTACATGCTAACCATGTAATAAAAAATAAATCACTTCTTGTCTAGTCGACTTCTCGTTAACAAGCCAAATAATTAAGATCGAAAGTAAAAAGTAAAATTAAAAAGTGTCAATGAATTAAAACGTAATATAACACGTGTACAACAAAATATATAATAAATTATAATATTATTGGTAACCAAATTAAATATATACAATTTAAAATAAATAAATATATGGGTACCAATATTGGTGATAAAAATAAAATATATTAGAATTAACAAAATAAATTTAGTTATAAATAAGTCAATTAACGATGTATAAATATTAATACTAAAATACACGTAATTAATATAAATAATAATAAATAAAAATATAGACCGGAAATATTGTGTTGTTTTTCTTATTAAAAACTATAAAAGAAATAAAAAGCCATACGCCGGCCTATAATTGGTGACCCCGAACAGTTTTTTTTAATATAAATATAATTGATGAATTACCGGTCCGGTAAAATATGTATAACAAAAGTGCTTATAAAAAATTTAACGTTTTTTTATTGAAATTGATAAAAAGTTTATAAAATATAAAAATAACGAAACAGAAACTGTATATAATATTACAATAAAAATTACACAGTTTAAAATAAAAAAAAAAGTTCCTGAAAGTGTTAAAAAAAAAAAAAAAAACATTGTTCCTGAAATAAAATAAAAAAAGAGTTCCTGAAAATAATAAAATTAGATAAAGTTATCATTCGTAACTGTACAAAATTTTCGTGTTACCAACCGATTGCTTTGCCGCTACAAACACGTGCAACGAGGTACAGTCAGCGCAATTAGTACAGCAATTAATTGATTAATTAGCTGCAACGAGAAAAACTAATTACAACAGAAAATATATGCACATCAGTTTCTCCAAGTCAACAAGATATTTCATCTCATCGGCTGAACCTTTTCATTTTATTTCATCGGATTTTTCATCATCGTGTTATAATAGAACAACACCAAAGATTTCATCATACAACATCATCATATTTCATCATTAGACTTCATCAGCAGCATTATTGTATGTAAAAATTTTCTATTTCTAGTGTTTTTTTTTTTAATTATAAAAATAATATGAGCCATATATATAATTAATATTAATATATATATGTAAATAATACTATTACTTAGTATATGAAGCATTAGTGCCGATAAAATATAAAACCAATTTAATAAAATATAATAGCATATATTTTTGAAATAAAATTTTGGTTTTTTTTTTTTTATAAAAATTTTACATAATAAAATTATGAAGAAAATTAACTTAAATATGATTGCAAAATAAATAGAATTTTTGTAGCAAAGTTAAAATAATAAAAAAAAAAAAGAAAAATAAAGCATTTTCATATATAAAAAATATATTTATAGGAAAGAATTCATTTCATTTATATATATATATTGAAATATTAATACTTTGGTCATATATATATATATATAAAATATTTTTTTTTTCATTTCATTTTATTTCGTTATACAAAAAAAAATTGCATTTGCTCAATTACATTACAATTTTCTCTTGGTAACATAAGAAAAAATTATTACGCATACACATTTAGATTAAAGCAAAATAAAAGCTTTCTGCTTTAATATTCTCTTCTATTGTACAGTATATATTTGCAGATTCGCAATAGAATTTTCTAGATCAAAATTGTTTTTTTTGGTTATATACTATATAGAAAGAGCTTTGCATATATATATGTAAATAGAATGACATGAGGAAATTTTAGTTAACCCAATTGGTGTTCGCGCATAACATAATTTATGGATGATTTGAATTTTTTTTATTGTATGAAAATGATTTTTTTTTTGTGAATTTGAGAATTATACATATTAAATTTAAAATTTAATGTATATTAAAATATTCTTCTAGTGCATTTTGATAATTTGGTGCATTTTGATAATTTTATATAGCATATTTGAATTTAAATTACAAGAAACAATTTGAAATAAAAATATTTAATGATTAATTATTATTTAAAATTGTTTTAAATAAAAATTATATTAATGAATACGAATTTTAATTACATTAATGTTATTTAAATACAAATACAACAACAATATATACAAATATAAATATTAATTTGTATACAATATACAATATATTTTATAATAAAATAAAACAAAATATAATTTTGCCAATTAAAATTTAAAATAATTTTTTTTAAATTACTTTTGATTATTTTTATATATATCTATTACAAAACCTAATTATTACACAAATATATTAAAAAAAAAAAAAATTGTAAATTGACAGTTTTTTCAAAATTTAACTTTCGAAATTTAACTTTTTACTTTCGAATTTTCATTTTCATTTGGTTTGGGATTAATACGCATAAAACAACATTTTTTTTTTTTTTTGGCACAAACATTTTTTTTATTGATCAAGAAAATTTAACCCAGTTCTACAATTCACCTCGTTCCAGTACATCGTTCTAGATTACAATAAATTAAATTTAAAACCTTATTTTCGAATAATTTTGTGATCTACTTTTCTACAAACGAACACAAAATTTTCAGTATGAGTGACACAGAAAATGAAAGAGGTGCAGGTGCTCCAGAAAGGAAGCATACTAGCGAAATAATTAGTACCCAAAGTCCACATGTTAGGTTACCACCCTATTTTCCAAACTCGCTAAACACGTGGTTCATACAAATTGAATCACAGTTCAGGTTAGGTAAAATAAAAAGTGATACAACTAAATATAACTATTTAGTTTCCGCGTTACCGCAGGATGTTGCGGAATCGTTATTAGACATTTTAGAGCAACCTCCAGAAGAAAACATGTATGATAATTTAAAACAGGTAATTTTACGTAGGCATTCACTAAGTATCGAAAAACGTATTAAAAAAATTATTTCTGATGAAGAAATGGGAGACAGTAGGCCGAGTGATTTCTATAGACGGTTGAAGGTTCTGGCTGGTACTTCAGGAACAGTAGGTGACGAACTAATAAAAAATCTTTGGCTTTCTCGCTTACCACATTTGATTAATATAGCATTGATTCCTCAGATTGATTCAGACTTAAACAAAATATTAGAAACAGCTGATAAAATTTTCGAATCTATTCAGTCATCGTCAACCATTTCTATTGTAACTAAACCAAATTCTCGTGATAAATCAACTGAGCGTTCAGCACAGAACTCGGATATCAAACGGTTAGAAAAAGAAATTGGTGAATTGAAACAAATGTTTCGTTCATTCAATGCTAATAGGTATAGGTCAAATTCTCGACCTCGTTCTAAGTCACCACACAGATCGTCAAGTGCCACACGTAAATGCTACTATCATCGCAAGTTTGGTACACGTGCAATAAAATGTGTTGCGCCTTGTAATTTCAGACAAGAACAAAATCAATCTAATTCAGATCAAAAAAACTAAAAATCTCTCCTAGTAAAGCGGCTAACGGGGAGATTAACAATATTAACAGCCGCCTTTTCATTTTAGACAAGAAAAATAATTTAAAATTTCTCATAGATACTGGTGCAGATTTGTCCTGCATCCCAGCCGACAAATTCAAAATTTCTTCCAAAGCCAATTCAAATTTTTGTTTATCAGCCGCAAATGGCACCAAAATTCAAACTTTTGGAAACAAACTCCTCGAATTAGATTTAGGTTTACGTCGTACGTTCAGACATGAATTCTTAATAGCAGAAGTGAATAGGCCAATTTTAGGTGCAGACTTCTTGGTAAAATTCGGTCTTTCAGTCGACCTTAAAAGGAAACGGTTAGTTGACACGGTAACATCAATTACAATTAATGCTTGTTCAGCCAAATGTATTGATACGCCAACTCCGGTAACCTTTATGGTTGAAAACAAATACGGCGAACTACTAAAAAAATTTCCAATAATTACAGCACCACCATCTTTTAAATTTCCAGCAAAGCACTCTGTCGTTCATCGTATTTTAACAAAAGGTCAGCTACCATTCTGTAAGCCTCGGCGTCTGGATCCGAAAAGACACAAAGCAGCTAAGATCGAATTTGATCATATGCTTGATCTCGGAATTTGTCGTCCATCATCCTCTCCTGCTTCTTCACCTTTGCATTTAGTGGCCAAGAAAGATAGTGAAGACTGGCGCCCATGCGGTGATTACAGGCGGCTCAATGCAGCAACAATTCCTGACAGATTTCCTATACCTAATATACAGGATTGTACAATGAAGCTAGCCGAGTGTGAAATTTTTTCAAAAATAGACCTTTTCAGAGCCTATCACCAAATTCCAATTGCAGACGAAGATATTTACAAAACTGCAATCACTACACCCTTTGGTTTGTTTGAATTTCCGCGAATGGGTTTTGGACTTAGAAATGCTAGTCAAACATTTCAAAGATTCATAAATGAGGTAACGAATGGTTTAGATTTTCTTTTTGTATATATAGATGACATTTTGATAGCCAGTCGTAGTGAACAAGAACATCTTGAGCACTTAAGGATACTTTTCGAGCGACTTTCAAAATTCGGTTTAACAATTAAGCCAGCCAAATGCGTTTTTGGGGTTAGTTCACTAGACTTTCTAGGTTACACAATTTCTAGAGATGGAATCGTGCCTGCGGCAGATAAAGTAGTAGCCATTTCTGAGTTTCCCAAGCCTACCTCAATAAAGCAAATTCAGCGCTTTATAGGAATGGTGAACTACTATCATAGATTTTTACCACATTTAGCTGAATTCCTAACACCTATTTATTCTCATCTCACAGCACTACAAAAATTACCCAAATCTAAATCTCAGTTTTCATGGCCAGACGAGTGTGACGTACTTTTCGACAAAATAAAAAAATCTTTAGCTGCAGCAACATTACTAACTCACCCGGTAGAAGGGGCTGCTTTAAATATTACAACGGACGCATCAAACGTAGCTGTTGGCGCGGTGCTACAACAACACGTTAATGGATGCTGGCAACCCTTGTCGTTTTTCTCTCGAAAACTTTCGGCAGCGGAAACAAAATACTCTGCTTTTGACCGCGAGCTGCTAGCGATCTTTCTAGCAATCAAACACTTCAAGTATTTTGTAGAGGGTCGGCGTTTTGTAATATTCACTGACCACAAGCCATTAACGCGTGCTATTGAGTCTAAAACGGAACGTAGTCCTAGGCAGACCAGGCATTTAGAATATATAGCACAATTCTGTAGCGACATTCGACATGTTAGTGGTAGTAGTAATGTTGTTGCAGATTATTTATCACGTCCCGTGGAAAGCGCGTCAGTTAATTTAACATTAGACGAAAGTAATTTCATAGCAGAACAAAAATCAGATTCAACCTTACAAGATTATATCAGTAAAAAATCTGGGTCAAATAATTTAACTTTCGAATCAGTTATAATGCCGGTAACAAACGAAAAAATTGTATGTGAAACAAGCACTGGCACAAACAGGCCTTTCGTTCCAATTGCATTAAGGCGAACTGTTTTCGAAAAATTGCACAGTCTATCGCACCCAGGAATCAGAGCTTCACGAAAACTAATAACTGCTAGATATTTTTGGCCAAGCGTGAATAAAGATGTTGGTAATTGGGCGAAATCCTGCAGTGCGTGTCAAAAATCAAAGGTTCACAAACACACACGTACAATTTTTCAAAAGTTCGACAGTCCTAATTCTCGGTTTGAACACATCCATTTGGATTTGGTTGGTCCACTACATATGTCGTCAGGTTTCCATTATATATTAACAATTGTCGATCGGTTTTCTAGATGGCCAGAGGCGTACCCTATCAAGGATATCTCTACAGAAACAGTAGTTAAAACATTCATTTCACAGTACGTTTCTAGATTTGGTGTACCATCTATCATTACAACTGATCGCGGTTCTCAGTTTATCTCACGTTTGTTCTCTGCTATAACTAAATTAATCGGTACTCACCACATCCGAACTACTGCATACCATCCACAATCAAATGGGTTGGTAGAACGGTTTCATAGGCATTTGAAGTCCGCATTGATGGCTAGGTGTAACACCACGTGGTGGAGCGAAGAATTACCGATAGTTTTACTTGGCATACGCGTTGCGTATAAAGAAGACCTACAATGCTCTCCTGCAGAAATGCTCTATGGACAAACGTTACGAGTACCAGGCGAAATATTCATTAAAAGTCCTAATTCAGAATCAGATTCATTCATTTTGGTAGATAAGCTTAGACAATTTATGCAAAACCTTCAAACAGCAGAACCTAGAGTCACAAATCCTCCAAATATTTTCATACCAAAATCCTTACAAGATTGCAAACAAGTTTTCATTAGGGTGGACAAGGTAAAAAAATCATTACAACAACCTTACGAAGGTCCTTTCTCAGTAATCAGACGATTTAGAAAATACTTTGTAGTGAGCATAAATGGAAAAAACACGTCGGTCTCAATCGATCGTTTAAAACCAGCCTTAGGAATTCTCAGCATTAAGCAACAAACAATAAAAAAATCTCTTTCTTTCAAATAATTCAAACTTTATTTTACGTACTTTTCAATTTTCAATTTTAAATTTCAAATTTTAAATCATCACTTACATTCAAAATTTAGTTTCTAGAGTAAAATACATACCAAACATTTTGTTTTATACATTTTTCTTCTCAGTTTTAACTTGTTTTCGTAGAACGTTGTCCTACTGGAGGGAGGGTAATGTAGTGACCCTGTATCACAATTGTTTCCGAACAAAACAAAAATGAAATGTGCATAGTAACATGATATAGCAATCACTCATTGGTCACTCATTAAAATGAGAGTGCAACGGTAATGCGTAACTGAGATGAGAAAGAGATTGCAAAGCTTACATGCTAACCATGTAATAAAAAATAAATCACTTCTTGTCTAGTCGACTTCTCGTTAACAAGCCAAATAATTAAGATCGAAAGTAAAAAGTAAAATTAAAAAGTGTCAATGAATTAAAACGTAATATAACACGTGTACAACAAAATATATAATAAATTATAATATTATTGGTAACCAAATTAAATATATACAATTTAAAATAAATAAATATATGGTACCAATATTGGTGATAAAAATAAAATATATTAGAATTAACAAAATAAATTTAGTTATAAATAAGTCAATTAACGATGTATAAATATTAATACTAAAATACACGTAATTAATATAAATAATAATAAATAAAAATATAGACCGGAAATATTGTGTTGTTTTTCTTATTAAAAACTATAAAAGAAATAAAAAGCCATACGCCGGCCTATAGGGCCTCCGTTTAATTCGGTAACTATTACACTTTTATTAATTTTTTTTTTTATAAAAAAAAAATTCCACTTAACCAGACTCAGATAAGTTTTAAACAGTTTTAGTCATATGTAGTATATTTTTTATTTTATTTAATATAATTTTTAAATTTTTCTTTGAAATTAGATTTGGGTGGTTAAACAGATGCTTTATCTAACCAATCCCACCGCTGCCACCAATTATATGGTTAATAAAACACTTTATTTTTGTTTTATACAACTATAATACATTTATTTTATTTTTTATTGATTTTATTTAGTTAAATACACTTATGTTTTTAAATTTAATTTATATATATTTATGATTTTTCTAATGTTTAATTTTAATTTGCACTATTTATGATTTAGCTATTGCTTAGTTTTAACTTGCACTAATTTTAGGCTATTGCGCTCTTTGAAAGACGGGACTTGAATGAATTCATTTAGTAAGTTTTTCGTATTAAAGAAAAACTTCGAAATTATTAATTATTCTAAAACTTATTCGAAAATCGATCAGCGAATCAGAAAGAAGAATTAACACGGGCATAGTTGATTTCCGTTGCAAATTTGGTGACACCAAATGAATTTAATGTAATTTGAGTGCAACCAAATTGTGTGGGAAATCAATGAAATTAATTAAATTTAAAAAAAATAGTTTAATTGTTTTATGCATGCGTATTCAAAATGCAATAAGTACTTTGCTTTTTTTTATACAATAATAAAAAAAGGTAAAACACTAATTAAGCATTTTGTATTTTTTATGAATTTGTTATTTGCCTCATAACACTGTTATTGATTTTTTTTCAAAATATGCTTATGCAGAACCGGTTAAGTCTAAAAATGGAATAGATGTGACAAACCCTATGAAGAATATTTTTAATAAAAGTAAACAAATTACAAAAATATTAATTCTGATCAAGGAAAATATTTTTTTAATAATAACTTTCACAATTTAATGAAAACCAATAAAATAAATCACTATCACACATACACAAAACTTAAAGCCTCCATTTGTGAGCGTTTTAATCGCACATTAAAAAACAATATGTAGAAGCAATTTAGTTTAAATGGTAATTACAATTGGATTTTAATTATACATGATTTAATAAAAAAATATAATTATAATTGGCATCTTACTATAATAATGAAACCTTATCAGGTAACAAAGAAAAACGAAAAACATTTATTATCAACAATTTACAATAGGCCTAAATAATATAATAAAGCCAAACTTAAGGTAAATGATTTTGTGCGCATCAGTAAAACCAAAGGTACTTTTCAAAAAGGATATGATCCAAGCTGGTCTACTGAAATTTGTAAAATATCAAAAGTTAATTTTACAAACCCCACAACATATTCTCTAATTGATTATAAAGAAATACCGATAATGGGGGGTTTTTACGAACATGAAATGCAAAAAACCAAAAATTCACACTCATATCTACTTCAAAAAATAGCGCAGCAAAGGCGTGACAAAGTACTTGTTAAGTGGCTTGGTTTTGATAGTACACATAACTCTTGGATAAATAAAAGATATATTTTATAAAATCAAAAGTTAAATATTAATGTATAACTGGGGAAAATGTACAAATGAATTTTAGTATGCAATGCTTTTTATTTCTAGATATAAAGGTTAAATAAATATCTATATTGTTTTTCAATTTAACTATTCAATATGTTTCAATATTTGAAGCGAATCAGTAACGTTAGTGAAACGTTTTAATTTACGCGGACGTCGCGTAGAATTTTCGATTAAAGAAGTACCGGAAAATGAGGAACCTACAGGCTGGATTAAAAAGGCTATAAAAGAAATTATTCAATATATATCAGATGGACTATTACCTACCGATCAGGTAGGAATCACATTTTGTGATAACAGTACATTAGAACGCTCTCCTGGATGGATTAATTTTAAACCAGCATCTTTAATTAGCATAGACGAAGTCTGGGACCTTATATCAAAAATTTATCAAAGCAATTCCGAAGCTCTTAGCACGGACAATTTCTTTCTGCAAGTAACATCTGTTAGAATACCAATAGGTAGAGGACGTGGCAAGAATTATAACTCATTTGATGAGGAGAGTTCTAAGCGGAAAGGGATACTAACAATTAAAAATAAAGATTATATTTGTCTGCCTAGAGCTTTGGTTGTAGCTATAGCCGTGGTAGAAAATGATCCTGTTTACAAAAATAAACATATTTTGAAAGATGCACATAAGATTCAAACTATTAGAGCTATGAATTTACTACAGACAACCAAAATAAACATACTAACGGAGGGGGCTGATACTTCAGAACTTCAACAATTTCAACAACATTTTGGTGAATACTAGATGTTATTTATGCAGAAATGTTATTTATGATGGTAAAAATTTAAATTTGCTATATCACAAAAATCATTATAATGTGATATCATCATTAACAGCAGCTTTCTGTTGTCGATATTTTTGTCAGATATGCCATATACCGTACAATAACAAACACTCGCATTACTGTGAAGGAAAATGTCCTCGCTGGCAAAAATCACCAAACTGTAAAAAAGAAGCTGTGCCTGAAATACCATGCACAAATTGCAACAGATTATTTAGAGGCCAGAGTTGTTATAATAACCATTTGACTATATATGGATCTGAAAAAACTAATATTTGTGCCTACATCAAAAGGTGTCTTAGCTGTTTGAAAACTACCCGTACAGACAGAATACACATTTGTGGTGAATATATCTGTGCAAATTATACAAAATTTGTTGTTCAGGAACATTTGTGTTTCATACAACAAAACACAAGTACATCCAGTCTTAAAAATATTTTTTTTTTTTTATGATTTGGAGACCGGACAGGAAAATATTATTGCAGAAAAAGCACCAAATACATTAATTAGTTTACACGAATCAAAATTTGTGTATATTTAATAAATGTTGTGAAATCTGTATTGAGGAAAATAATTTGGTCTTATGTCAAAATTGTGTTTTTAGACAGACTATATACAATGAAAATGTAATAGATCTATTCCTCAAAAACCTATTGACACTGGAGAAAAAATTTAAAAATATCATAGTAATTGCGCATAATAGTAAATCGTTTGACCATCAGTTTATATTGAATTATATACTTACAAAAAGCGATTTTACACCCGATTTAATTATGCAGGCTACAAAAATTATTATGATGAAAATACAGAACATAAAATTTATAGACTCTATAAATTATTTCCCTATGGCTCTGTCTAAATTTCCAAAAGCTTTTGATTTGCCAGGCATATTTAAAAAAGCTGCTAACTAGGGGGAGCAGATAACTCGTAGTACGTTTAACAGCGTTTTATGTCCAAAAAATTTTTATAATTAACATTACCTTTGTAACAAACAGTGCTTTGTTCAAAATTGCTCGTCTTTATTATTTATTGATTTAAAAATTAATAATTTTATATTTTTATTTCTTTAATAATAAATAATATCATTAAAATGACTATAATTAGTATAAATATGCGTAATCACGAATCCAACATGTGTACAAAATTTCATTGAAATTGGATAATATTTACCATATGTTCTAAAACATTTGAAATATTAATCGGAAATTTTACCATGGACCCCCTCAGGCTACTAATTTCTACCTTAGTCTACACATGCGTAATAACGAATCCAACCTATGTACAAAATTTCATTGAAAACTGATAATAATTACTATATGGTGTAGAACATATAATTCTTTGGAAACTAAGTTGCTCATATATTAGTTTCCCATGAACACAATGAAGCTACCTGATACAAATTTTTGGAGCAATAAGTAGGTAACAGAGTTAACCTGGGTTTGAAATATAATTGTAATTTGGTACCAATTACTGTATGATGTAGAGTATTGAACTTATGAAATATAATTGGACATTTTAGCATGGACCCACTGAATTACTGAACTTAAACTATGCAGAAGTTCATAAGGAAGCTACTATGTGTCTCAAATTTCATTCAAATCAGATAATAAATACCATATGCTCTAGAGCATATGAAATTTTAGTATAGACCCCCTGAAGGTATTAACCAATATCATGGCCAACGCATTTAGAATCAGAAGGTCTACCTTTGTACCAAATTTCATTCAAATCAGATAATAATTACATTATATAAAACACGTAATTATATAAAATTCGGAAACTAAAACTGCTTTCTAGGAAACCCCCTGAAGGTCTCCAAATTGGAGAGCCAACTAGATCACAAAATTAGCCTATATATAAAATATCTTTAAAATCGGTTAACAATTACTATATGCTGTAGAGTAGAACATATGAAAAAAAAAATTAAAAATTAAATCGGAAATTTAACGTAAACCCACTTATCCTACTAACCTGTAATTTGGTCAACCTATGTATAATCACAAACTCAACCTGTGTACCAAATTTCATTGAAATCGGATAATAATTATGTACACGCTGTAGAACATAAAGCAAATATTCTTCGGAAACTAAGTTGCTCATATATTTGTTTCCCATGAACGTACTAAACCTACCAACTACAAATTTGTGAAGTATCAACTAGATAACTAAATGAAACTGTATATTCAATATAATTAAAATTGGGTGAAATTTACTGTAGATATAGAGAGTTGAACTTATAAAAAGTAATTATGGATTTTTACATTGACCCACTGAAGTATCGACTTTAAATTTTACAAGCGCCAATTAAATATGGAAGCTATTATATGTACTATCTAATGGTAATTAGATAATAATTACTATATGCTATAGAGCATACGAAATTTTAATCAGAAATTTTACCATGGACCCTCTGTAGTTACAGACCTGTATCTAGGTAGACTTGTGGACAATCATGATACCAACCTATGTTTTAAATTTCATCCAAATCTGAGACATGAAATTTTTTTTTACATTTTTCCGTAGAACAAAAACACATAGGTTCCCACATAAATGGGGAAATCTAACATGGTCCCACTATAAGGATCGATCTCATCTTGTACCGGCACCGGGGTGAAGTCTGTTAGAGCCTGTGCGCCAAATTTGATTAAAATCGGACGAGCGGTTCTAGGAGATATTGCTGCGCACATAAAAAGCGTACGCGTCCCCGGACACTTTTTTTTTTGCATTTTCGGACTCACCGACCTCGGAAACGCCTAGAAAAAAATTTGAGCGAACTTTTTTTTTTGACCATCCAACCCATCACCAGACTTCATAGTATTTCATACTAGTCGTAGAAGGGTATTTTCCACATTTTTTCAATACTCTAGAAAATAAAAATTATATTGGATTCCTACCATCTACAGAATACTATGGCTGTGACGAAATGAAAGCAGATGAACGCGAAGCGTTTTTAAAATGGCATAATTTCAATAAAAACCAGGAATTCAATTTACAAAAAGAAATTGAAAACTATTGTTCGAGTGATGTCAATAATTTAACAGAGGCCTGTTTAAAATTTAGAAAACTAATGCTTGCAGAATGTAATGTTTATCCCTTTTCAGAGGCGACAACAATAGCTTCGGCGTGTAATTTAGTTTTTAGACGAAATTTTTTACAAGCCAACACAATTGCTGTTATACCAATGGGCGGTTATAGAAATAGAGACAGACAGTCAAAAATAGCTACACAATGGCTATTGTATGAAGAAAAAAAGAGAAAAATTAATATACATTTTGCAGCAAAACAAAAAGAAGCCATTGTAAATGGTGTAATGGTAGATGGATATTGTGTTGAAACAAAACAAATTTTTGAATTTCATGGTTGTTTTTATCATGGTCATCCTGTTTGTATAAAACTCAATAGAGACAAGCCGATATTTAATCAATCTGCTGAAACATTTGAGCTTCGATATGAAAACACAATAGCAAAAACAAATAGATTGAAATCTTTTGGATATGATGTAATAGAAATGTGGCAATGCGAATTTTTGAAACAACTCCATCAGAATAAACAAATACACGAATATGTAAACAATCATCCTCTCTTAGATAAACTATCACTTAATGCTCGAAATTCATTTTTTGGTGGTAGAACAGGTAATACAAGAACGTATTATAAATGTGAACAAGATGAGAAAATTAAATATATTGATGTATGTTCACTTTATCCATGGGTCTGTAAATATGGAAAATTTCCGATCGGCCACCCTAAAATATATGTAGGTGATCAGCTATGCCAACAGGTTGATTTAAAAATCAGAAATGGATTGATAAAATGTAAAATACTTCCTCCACAAAATTTTTATCACCCTGTTCTACCACTAAAACAGAACAATAAATTAATGTTTACGTTGTGCCGGACATGCTCGAAAAATTTATGTCAATCAGAGTGTTTTCATAGCGACAATGAGAATGCTTTAACTGGAACATGGATCTTAGATGAAGTGGTCAAGGCAATAGAAAAAGGATACAAAATTTTAGAAATAATGGAAATATGGCAATATGAAATTGCCAAAATATTATATAGTTTCAAATTCTGGTTTATTTACAGAAATGATGAACAAATTTTTGAAAATGAAACAATCTGCCAGTGGTTTTCCTACATGGTGTGAAACGCGTGCACAACAAGAAGAATAAATTGTTGGGTTTATGAAGATTGAAAATATCCAGCTTGAATACGGCGATATTATTAAAAATATTAGTTCAAGATCTTTGGCCAAATTAATGCTAAACTCTTTCTGGGGTAAATTAGGTCAAAGAGAAAATCAACCAAAAACTACTATAGTAAATAAACCTGATGTTTTATATGAACTGATAACAGATGCGTCAATTAGTGTAAATCACATTTTACCAATTAATGAAGACACATTAATTGTAAACTGGGAGTATGTAGAAGAGGCATGCACAACACTTTCAACTGTAAATATATGCATTGCATCATATACAACTGCTCAGGCTCGTCTCAAACTGTCCGAGTATTTGGAGAAACTTGATAACAGAGTTCTGTATTATGATACAGACTCTGTAATATACATAAGTCGGAAAGATGAATACGATCCACCAACAGGTGACTTCATTGGTTGTATGACTGATGAATTAGTAGGGGAATCTTTGTGTTGGAAGCTATATAACTGAATTTGTCTGCGGTGGACCAAAAATTATGCGTTTCAAGTTTTTAGTACAACAAAGACCATTTTTCAATCTCGTTGCAAAGTTAAAGGTATTTGCTTAAATTACAAAAACGCAAATATAATAAATTTCGACAGCATAAAACAAATGATTCTACAAGACAACGACGCTGACTCTGGACCAATTTCACTTTTTTCGAAAAACATACGACGTACAAAAGATCACCAGGTAATTTCAGTTCCCGAAACGAAAACATATAAGCCATCATCAACAAAACGAAAATTTTTAGACAATTTTGAGTCCGTGCCTTATGGCTGGCTATAACCAAAGATTTTTATAATACATAAATAGTATTATAGTATTAAACTTTCTGAATATTATTAGTATAATAAAGTAATTAAAATTTACGAATATTATTTTTTATTTTTTTATTTTGATGCAAAATAGGTGCAGTTTTTTAAAAAAAATAATTAAGTATTGATTTCAACAATACATTTTTACTTATGGTTGTAAATTTTTTTAATTTGTTTGTTTGTGATGCAAACCACATATTATTATTTTTTTTGCTAAAAAAAACATTAAAAACCACATATATAAGAATATATTAATAAACAAGATGACATGAGGATTAATTGAAATCAACAAAGTGTAAATTAAATAAATACAAGTTATCCTTTCAATTATAATTTTATTACTTTGTTGCAAAAGAAATCAACTGCAATTTTTAAAATAAGTAATTATATTGCGTTCAATAAATAACTTTTGTAAATGTCTAAAGAATTAGTTTATGGTCCATCAAATTTTCGCAAAAAACAACGATAAGCTATATGTAAATTATCATACACAAAAGCGTAATTTTTAATTAAAATATATATGTTGTTTTAAATTTTATTTATAATTTTATTACTTTGTAATAAGAAACTACAATTACTTTTCACCTAAAATTACATTTCAAATAGACATATGATTAAGTGAAAATGAAAGTAAAATGTGATTTAATTAAAAAAATAGTCTTGTCTTGTCACAAAAAAGTAAAAGGAATATATATTTTGTATATAAAAAGAAAAGATTATTATCAAATGTTGTATACAATCATCATGGATATGTAGGAGAATAGGCAACAAGTTCCAACAATGGCGAACTTAGCACTAGGAGCTGCTTTTAACACTCAAGTATACAACTGCGACTTCTGGTGGGAATTCCCCTCTCACCCTTGTTTTTAAATATATATAAAGAATACAAGTAAAAAATAGTATGTATAAATATTCTAATAATTATCAGTTATTTTCTAATAATTATCAGTTAACTATTAAAATTCAACATGGTAAGTTATTTAATATAAATATTATATTTATTATATTAATTTAATTTTTGTTATTTTTTTTTAATAAACATTGTTTTCTTCTTTCAGAGCGTTTTGCAAAGATTCCAAGCGACTGCTGCTGGAGCGGACACCATCTACACTAAACTGGATGACCTGGCAATAGGCAGATCATATGAGGTGATACGGTTCCAATTCAAGGAAACAAGATTTGGACAGTCACACTACAACAATTTGATGGTCCGCAACAGCTGCTAGTATACTTGCCTAACAGACTTAGTCAAACAATAACAAAACAAGAGCAACTGGACCAACTTAATAATAGATGTTATAACATGATTTTTCGCGGAAGAGATCATGTGAAAAGAAATATGGCAAGGATAGATTTTATATCTATAAATAATGTATAAAAATATTTAATAAATGTATGTATCAAGTTAAATACAAAAATGTCTTTTTATTATATAAATACAAATTGTCTTTTTATTAAAATTTTCAATAACAAGTTCTTGTATAATGACAAAAAAGATTTTTTATTTATTTTATTTTATTTATTTATTTAGTCTACCAATTTTAATTCAGGTGGTTTAACAATTATACGCTGCAAATTATTCATTTTTTGATTGGTAATCAATTATTAATTTTCCTATGAGTCCCGATAATACAGTACCAATGAAAACAGGTAAAAAACCACCTTTTTGTATAAGTATTCGTCGATTTGCTTTCAAGGTTTTTTTAGTACTGGGTAGACACCGTAGCGTGTTTTTATGTTTTTTTAAAACATAAAATTTATAGACTCTATAAATTATTTCCCTATGGCTCTGTCTAAATTTCCAAAAGCTTTTGATTTGCCAGGCATATTTAAAAAAGCTGCTAACTAGGGGGAGCAGATAACTCGTAGTACGTTTAACAGCGTTTTATGTCCAAAATTTTTTTATAATTAACATTACCTTTGTAACAAACAGTGCTTTGTTCAAAATTGCTCGTCTTTATTATTTATTGATTTAAAAATTAATAATTTTATATTTTTATTTCTTTAATAATAAATAATATCATTAAAATGACTATAATTAGTATAAATATGCGTAATCACGAATCCAACATGTGTACAAAATTTCATTGAAATTGGATAATATTTACCATATGTTCTAAAACATTTGAAATATTAATCGGAAATTTTACCATGGACCCCCTCAGGCTACTAATTTCTACCTTAGTCTACACATGCGTAATAACGAATCCAACCTATGTACCAAATTTCATTGAAAACTGATAATAATTACTATATGGTGTAGAACATATGAAATATTCTTTGGAAACTAAGTTGCTCATATATTAGTTTCCCATGAACACAATGAAGCTACCTGATACAAATTTTTGGAGCAATAAGTAGGTAACAGAGTTAACCTGGGTTTGAAATATAATTGTAATTGGGTACCAATTACTGTATGATGTAGAGTATTGAACTTATGAAATATAATTGGACATTTTAACATGGACCCACTGAATTACTAAACTTAAACTATGCAGAAGTTCATAAGGAAGCTACTATGTGTCTCAAATTTCATTCAAATCAGATAATAAATACCATATGCTCTAGAGCATATGAAATTTTAGTATAGACCCCCTGAAGGTATTAACCAATATCATGGCCAACGCATTTAAAATCAGAAGGTCTACCTTTGTACCAAATTTCATTCAAATCAGATAATAATTACATTATATAAAACACGTAATTATATAAAATTCGGAAACTAAAACTGCTTTCTAGGAAACCCCCTGAAGGTCTCCAAATTTCAGGAGAGCCAACTAGATCACAAAATTAGCCTATATATAAAATATCTTTAAAATCGGTTAACAATTACTATATGCTGTAGAGTAGAACATATGAAAAAAATAAATAAAAATTAAATCGGAAATTTAACGTAAACCCACTTATCCTACTAACCTGTAATTTGGTCAACCTATGTATAATCACAAACTCAACCTGTGTACCAAATTTCATTGAAATCGGATAATAATTATGTACACGCTGTAGAACATAAAGCAAATATTCTTCGGAAACTAAGTTGCTCATATATTTGTTTCCCATGAACGTACTAAACCTACCAACTACAAATTTGTGAAGTATCAACTAGATAACTAAATAAAACTGTATATTCAATATAATTAAAATTGGGTGAAATTTACTGTAGATATAGAGAGTTGAACTTATAAAAAGTAATTATGGATTTTTACATTGACCCACTGAAGTATCGACTTTAAATTTTACAAGCGCCAATTAAATATGGAAGCTATTATATGTACTATCTAATGGTAATTAGATAATAATTACTATATGCTATAGAGCATACGAAATTTTAATCAGAAATTTTACCATGGACCCTCTGTAGTTACAGACCTGTATCTAGGTAGACTTGTGGACAATCATGATATCAACCTATGTTTTAAATTTCATCCAAATCTGAGACATGAAATTTTTTTTACATTTTTCCGTAGAACAAAAACACATAGGTTCCCACATAAATGGGGAAATCTAACATGGTCCCACTATAAGGATCGATCTCATCTTGTACCGGCACCGGGGTGAAGTCTGTTAGAGCCTGTGCGCCAAATTTCATTAAAATCAGACGAGCGGTTCTAGGAGATATTGCTGCGCACATAAAAAGCGTACGCGTCCCCGGACACTTTTTTTTTTGCATTTTCGGACTCACCGACCTCGGAAACGCCTAGAAAAAAATTTGAGCGAACTTTTTTTTTTGACCATCCAACCCATCACCAGACTTCATAGTATTTCATACTAGTCGTAGAAGGGTATTTTCCACATTTTTTCAATACTCTAGAAAATAAAAATTATATTGGATTCCTACCATCTACAGAATACTATGGCTGTGACGAAATGAAAGCAGATGAACGCGAAGCGTTTTTAAAATGGCATAATTTCAATAAAAACCAGGAATTCAATTTACAAAAAGAAATTGAAAACTATTGTTCGAGTGATGTCAATAATTTAACAGAGGCCTGTTTAAAATTTAGAAAACTAATGCTTGCAGAATGTAATGTTTTTTTTTTTCATTTCATTTTTTTCTTTATTTTCAATAAAAACCAAATACATAATTTTTACAGAAAATAGATAGGAACATTCTGTGTAATACAGTGTCGAATGTAACTAAATTTAAATTAACATAATAAAGTTGTTGATGGGGAAATCAAATATTATAATTAAATTCAAATTAAAGTTAATTTTAAGTTAAAGATAGATAAAAAAGAAAAAAAACAAAAATTTATTAGGATTAACAAAATCAAAATAAAATCAAAAGCAAAGTCTAACAAAATTACAATATAAATTTAAAAACAACTTATTGATATAAAAGAGAAACTCTATTCAAAAATATTTTTTACTAGAAGAAACTATACAAGAACATCCAAATACATCAAATTACAGGTCTTAGTAAATTTTCAATTTCAGAGTGATAAAACTCTAATAACCACAATTTAACATATTTTAAAAATTTCGATTTTACTCGTTCACACCGGTACAAAATTGGTAGCTTATTAAATAGACGAAGTGCAATAACATTATAAAACTGACAATAGTGCATTTTCCGAAATATGGGGACCATCACAAGATTTCTGGTATTTACTCTTAAGTTATGAGTTACACTAATTCTAGGTTCATCATAACCGGAACGTAAAAAAAACAATTTTAAACATTTAAAATAATATAGATGTCTTAATGGAAGAACTCCCAGCATTTTAAAAAGGTCAAAACTATGTGTTAAACGACTACACTTCATTACTACCCTAATGGCATGTTTTTGTTTAATTAACAATGGTTCAATTTTATTAAAATTAGTACCACCCCAGCAGCTAATACCATATTGTAGCTTAGAATTGAAAAGACCATAATACACAAGCATTGATAATCGTAAAGAGCAGTATAAGCTCAGATGATATAACTGTCTAACCACTTGATTAAAATATTTAAAATATCCCTTTTCAGAGGCGACAACAATAGCTTCGGCGTGTAATTTAGTTTTTAGACGAAATTTTTTACAAGCCAACACAATTGCTGTTATACCAATGGGCGGTTATAGAAATAGAGACAGACAGTCAAAAATAGCTACACAATGGCTATTGTATGAAGAAAAAAAGAGAAAAATTAATATACATTTTGCAGCAAAACAAAAAGAAGCTATTGTAAATGGTGTAATGGTAGATGGATATTGTGTTGAAACAAAACAAATTTTTGAATTTTATGGTTGTTTTTATCATGGTCATCCTGTTTGTATAAAACTCAATAGAGACAAGCCGATATTTAATCAATCTGCTGAAACATTTGAGCTTCGATATGAAAACACAATAGCAAAAACAAATAGATTGAAATCTTTTGGATATGATGTAATAGAAATGTGGCAATGCGAATTTTTGAAACAACTCCATCAGAATAAACAAATACACGAATATGTAAACAATCATCCTCTCTTAGATAAACTATCACTTAATGCTCGAAATTCATTTTTTGGTGGTAGAACAGGTAATACAAGAACGTATTATAAATGTGAACAAGATGAGAAAATTAAATATATTGATGTATGTTCACTTTATCCATGGGTCTGTAAATATGGAAAATTTCCGATCGGCCACCCTAAAATATATGTAGGTGATCAGCTATGCCAACAGGTTGATTTAAAAATCAGAAATGGATTGATAAAATGTAAAATACTTCCTCCACAAAATTTTTATCACCCTGTTCTACCACTAAAACAGAACAATAAATTAATGTTTACGTTGTGCCGGACATGCTCGAAAAATTTATGTCAATCAGAGTGTTTTCATAGCGACAATGAGAAAGCTTTAACTGGAACATGGATCTTAGATGAAGTGGTCAAGGCAATAGAAAAAGGATACAAAATTTTAGAAATAATGGAAATATGGCAATATGAAATTGCCAAAATATTATATAGTTTCAAATTCTGGTTTATTTACAGAAATGATGAACAAATTTTTGAAAATGAAACAATCTGCCAGTGGTTTTCCTACATGGTGTGAAACGCGTGCACAACAAGAAGAATAAATTGTTGGGTTTTTGAAGATTGAAAATATCCAGCTTGAATACGGCGATATTATTAAAAATATTAGTTCAAGATCTTTGGCCAAATTAATGCTAAACTCTTTCTGGGGTAAATTTGGTCAAAGAGAAAATCAACCAAAAACTACTATAGTAAATAAACCTGATGTTTTATATGAACTGATAACAGATGCGTCAATTAGTGTAAATCACATTTTACCAATTAATGAAAACACATTAATTGTAAACTGGGAGTATGTAGAAGAGGCATGCACAACACTTTCAACTGTAAATGTATGCATTGCATCATATACAACTGCTCAGGCTCGTCTCAAACTGTCCGAGTATTTGGAGAAACTTGATAACAGAGTTCTGTATTATGATACAGACTCTGTAATATACATAAGTCGGAAAGATGAATACGATCCACCAACAGGTGACTTCATTGGTTGTATGACTGATGAATTAGTAGGGGAATCTTTGTGTTGGAAGCTATATAACTGAATTTGTCTGCGGTGGACCAAAAATTAGGCGTTTCAAGTTTTTAGTACAACAAAGACCATTTTTCAATCTCGTTGCAAAGTTAAAGGTATTTGCTTAAATTACAAAAACGCAAATATAATAAATTTCGACAGCATAAAACAAATGATTCTACAAGACAACGACGCTGACTCTGGACCAATTTCACTTTTTTCGAAAAACATACGACGTACAAAAGATCACCAGGTAATTTCAGTTCCCGAAACGAAAACATATAAGCCATCATCAACAAAACGAAAATTTTTAGACAATTTTGAGTCCGTGCCTTATGGCTGGCTATAACCAAAGATTTTTATAATACATAAATAGTATTATAGTATTAAACTTTCTGAATATTATTAGTATAATAAAGTAATTAAAATTTACGAATATTATTTTTTATTTTTTTATTTTGATGCAAAATAGGTGCAGTTTTTTAAAAAAAATAATTAAGTATTGATTTCAACAATACATTTTTACTTATGGTTGTAAATTTTTTTAATTTGTTTGTTTGTGATGCAAACCACATATCATTATTTTTTTTGCTAAAAAAAACATTAAAAACCACATATATAAGAATATATTAATAAACAAGATGACATGAGGATTAATTGAAATCAACAAAGTGTAAATTAAATAAATACAAGTTATCCTTTCAATTATAATTTTATTACTTTGTTGCAAAAGAAATCAACTGCAATTTTTAAAATAAGTAATTATATTGCGTTCAATAAATAACTTTTGTAAATGTCTAAAGAATTAGTTTATGGTCCATCAAATTTTCGCAAAAAACAACGATAAGCTATATGTAAATTATCATACACAAAAGCGTAATTTTTAATTAAAATATATATGTTGTTTTAAATTTTATTTATAATTTTATTACTTTGTAATAAGAAACTACAATTACTTTTCACCTAAAATTACATTTCAAATAGACATATGATTAAGTGAAAATGAAAGTAAAATGTGATTTAATTAAAAAAATAGTCTTGTCTTGTCACAAAAATGTAAAAGGAATATATATTTTGTATATAAAAAGAAAAGATTATTATCAAATGTTGTATACAATCATCATGGATATGTAGGAGAATAGGCAACAAGTTCCAACAATGGCGAACTTAGCACTAGGAGCTGCTTTTAACACTCAAGTATACAACTGCGACTTCTGGTGGGAATTCCCCTCTCACCCTAGTTTTTAAATATATAAAGAATACAAGTAAAAAATAGTATGTATAAATATTCTAATAATTATCAGTTATTTTCTAATAATTATCAGTTAACTATTAAAATTCAACATGGTAAGTTATTTAATATAAATATTATATTTATTATATTAATTTAATTTTTGTTATTTTTTTTTTAATAAACATTGTTTTCTTCTTTCAGAGCGTTTTGCAAAGATTCCAAGCGACTGCTGCTGGAGCGGACACCATCTACACTAAACTGGATGACCTGGCAATAGGCAGATCATATGAGGTGATACGGTTCCAATTCAAGGAAACAAGATTTGGACAGTCACACTACAACAATTTGATGGTCCGCAACAGCTGCTAGTATACTTGCCTAACAGACTTAGTCAAACAATAACAAAACAAGAGCAACTGGACCAACTTAATAATAGATGTTATAACATGATTTTTCGCGGAAGAGATCATGTGAAAAGAAATATGGCAAGGATAGATTTTATATCTATAAATAATGTATAAAAATATTTAATAAATGTATGTATCAAGTTAAATACAAATTATCTTTTTATTATATAAATACAAATTGGCTTTTTATTAAAATTTTCAATAACAAGTTCTTGTATAATGACAAAAAAGATTTTTTATTTATTTTATTTTATTTATTTATTTAGTCTACCAATTTTAATTCAGGTGGCTTAACAATTATACGCTGCAAATTATTCATTTTTTGATTGGTAATCAATTATTAATTTTCCTATGAGTCCCGATAATACAGTACCAATGAAAACAGGTAAAAAACCACCTTTTTGTATAAGTATTCGTCGATTTGCTTTCAAGGTTTTTTTAGTACTGGGTAGACACCGTAGCGTGTTTTTATGTTTTTTTAAAAGCGATACAATTTTTTTTGGTACTTTATTATTACCATTTAGAGTATTTATTGCAATTTCAATTAAAGTCTTTATAACATCGTCATCACATGTTTGTAATATCCTATTTTACGAAGTTTTTTATTTGTTTTTTTTTAAATTATTATGATGAAAATACAGAACATAAAATTTATAGACTCTATAAATTATTTCCCTATGGCTCTATCTAAATTTCCAAAAGCTTTTGATTTGCGAGGCATATTTAAAAAAGCTGCTAACTAGGGGGAGCAGATAACTCGTAGTACGTTTAACAGCGTGTTATGTCCAAAAAAATTTTATAATTAACATTACCTTTGTAACAAACAGTGCTTTGTTCAAAATTGCTCGTCTTTATTATTTATTGATTTAAAAATTAATAATTTTATATTTTTATTTCTTTAATAATAAATAATATCATTAAAATGACTATAATTAGTATAAATATGCGTAATCATGAATCCAACATGTGTACAAAATTTCATTGAAATTGGATAATATTTACCATAAGTTCTAAAACATTTGAAATATTAATCGGAAATTTTACCATGGACCCCCTCAGGCTACTAATTTCTACCTTAGTCTACACATGCGTAATAACGAATCCAACCTATGTACCAAATTTCATTGAAAACTGATAATAATTACTATATGGTGTAGAACATATGAAATATTCTTTGGAAACTAAGTTGCTCATATATTAGTTTCCCATGAACACAATGAAGCTACCTGATACAAATTTTTGGAGCAATAAGTAAATAACAGAGTTAACCTGGGTTTGAAATATAATTGTAATTGGGTACCAATTACTGTATGATGTAGAGTATTGAACTTATGAAATATAATTGGATATTTTAACATGGACCCACTGAATTACTAAACTTAAACTATGCAGAAGTTCATAAGGAAGCTACTATGTGTCTCAAATTTCATTCAAATCAGATAATAAATACCATATGCTCTAGAGCATATGAAATTTTAGTATAGACCCCCTGAAGGTATTAACCAATATCATGGCCAACGCATTTAGAATCAGAAGGTCTACCTTTGTACCAAATTTCATTCAAATCAGATAATAATTACATTATATAAAACACGTAATTATATAAAATTCGGAAACTAAAACTGCTTTCTAGGAAACCCCCTGAAGGTCTCCAAATTTCAGGAGAGCCAACTAGATCACAAAATTAGCCTATATATAAAATATCTTTAAAATCGGTTAACAATTACTATATGCTGTAGAGTAGAACATATGAAAAAAAAAATTAAAAATTAAATCGGAAATTTAACGTAAACCCACTTATCCTACTAACCTGTAATTTGGTCAACCTATGTATAATCACAAACTCAACCTGTGTACCAAATTTCATTGAAATCGGATAATAATTATGTACACGCTGTAGAACATAAAGCAAATATTCTTCGGAAACTAAGTTGCTCATATATTTGTTTCCCATGAACGTACTAAACCTACCAACTACAAATTTGTGAAGTATCAACTAGATAACTAAATGAAACTGTATATTCAATATAATTAAAATTGGGTGAAATTTACTGTAGATATAGAGAGTTGAACTTATAAAAAGTAATTATGGATTTTTACATTGACCCACTGAAGTATCGACTTTAAATTTTACAAGCGCCAATTATCATCTTGTACCGGCACCGGGGTGAAGTCTGTTAGTGCCTGTGCGCCAAATTTCATTAAAATCGGACGAGCGGTTCTAGGAGATATTGCTGCGCACATAAAAAGCGTACGCGTCCCCGGACACTTTTTTTTTTGCATTTTCGGACTCACCGACCTCGGAAACGCCTAAAACAATTTGAGCGAACTTTTTTTTTTGACCATCCAACCCATCACCAGACTTCATAGTATTTCATACTAGTCGTAGAGGGGTATTTTCCACATTTTTTCAATACTCTAGAAAATAAAAATTATATTGGATTCCTACCATCTACAGAATACTATGGCTGTGACGAAATGAAAGCAGATGAACGCGAAGCGTTTTTAAAATGGCATAATTTCAATAAAAACCAGGAATTCAATTTACAAAAAGAAATTGAAAACTATTGTTCGAGTGATGTCAATAATTTAACAGAGGCCTGTTTAAAATTTAGAAAACTAATGCTTGCAGAATGTAATGTTTATCCCTTTTCAGAGGCGACAACAATAGCTTCGGCGTGTAATTTAGTTTTTAGACGAAATTTTTTACAAGCCAACACAATTGCTGTTATACCAATGGGCGGTTATAGAAATAGAGACAGACAGTCAAAAATAGCTACACAATGGCTATTGTATGAAGAAAAAAAGAGAAAAATTAATATACATTTTGCAGCAAAACAAAAAGAAGCCATTGTAAATGGTGTAATGGTAGATGGATATTGTGTTGAAACAAAACAAATTTTTGAATTTTATGGTTGTTTTTATCATGGTCATCCTGTTTGTATAAAACTCAATAGAGACAAGCCGATATTTAATCAATCTGCTGAAACATTTGAGCTTCGATATGAAAACACAATAGCAAAAACAAATAGATTGAAATCTTTTGGATATGATGTAATAGAAATGTGGCAATGCGAATTTTTGAAACAACTCCATCAGAATAAACAAATACACGAATATGTAAACAATCATCCTCTCTTAGATAAACTATCACTTAATGCTCGAAATTCATTTTTTTGGTGGTAGAACAGGTAATACAAGAACGTATTATAAATGTGAACAAGATGAGAAAATTAAATATATTGATGTATGTTCACTTTATCCATGGGTCTGTAAATATGGAAAATTTCCGATCGGCCACCCTAAAATATATGTAGGTGATCAGCTATGGCAACAGGTTGATTTAAAAATCAGAAATGGATTGATAAAATGTAAAATACTTCCTCCACAAAATTTTTATCACCCTGTTCTACAACTAAAACAGAACAATAAATTAATGTTTACGTTGTGCCGGACATGCTCGAAAAATTTATGTCAATCAGAGTGTTTTCATAGCGACAATGAGAAAGCTTTAACTGGAACATGGATCTTAGATGAAGTGGTCAAGGCAATAGAAAAAGGATACAAAATTTTAGAAATAATGGAAATATGGCAATATGAAATTGCCAAAATATTATATAGTTTCAAATTCTGGTTTATTTACAGAAATGATGAACAAATTTTTGAAAATGAAACAATCTGCCAGTGGTTTTCCTACATGGTGTGAAACGCGTGCACAACAAGAAGAATAAATTGTTGGGTTTTTGAAGATTGAAAATATCCAGCTTGAATACGGCGATATTATTAAAAATATTAGTTCAAGATCTTTGGCCAAATTAATGCTAAACTCTTTCTGGGGTAAATTTGGTCAAAGAGAAAATCAACCAAAAACTACTATAGTAAATAAACCTGATGTTTTATATGAACTGATAACAGATGCGTCAATTAGTGTAAATCACATTTTACCAATTAATGAAGACACATTAATTGTAAACTGGGAGTATGTAGAAGAGGCATGCACAACACTTTCAACTGTAAATGTATGCATTGCATCATATACAACTGCTCAGGCTCGTCTCAAACTGTCCGAGTATTTGGAGAAACTTGATAACAGAGTTCTGTATTATGATACAGACTCTGTAATATACATAAGTCGGAAAGATGAATACGATCCACCAACAGGTGACTTCATTGGTTGTATGACTGATGAATTAGTAGGGGAATCTTTGTGTTGGAAGCTATATAACTGAATTTGTCTGCGGTGGACCAAAAATTATGCGTTTCAAGTTTTTAGTACAACAAAGACCATTTTTCAATCTCGTTGCAAAGTTAAAGGTATTTGCTTAAATTATAAAAACGCAAATATAATAAATTTCGACAGCATAAAACAAATGATTCTACAAGACAACGACGCTGACTCTGGACCAATTTCACTTTTTTCGAAAAACATACGACGTACAAAAGATCACCAGGTAATTTCAGTTCCCGAAACGAAAACATATAAGCCATCATCAACAAAACGAAAATTTTTAGACAATTTTGAGTCCGTGCCTTATGGCTGGCTATAACCAAAGATTTTTATAATACATAAATAGTATTATAGTATTAAACTTTCTGAATATTATTAGTATAATAAAGTAATTAAAATTTACGAATATTATTTTTTATTTTTTTATTTTGATGCAAAATAGGTGCAGTTTTTTAAAAAAAATAATTAAGTATTGATTTCAACAATACATTTTTACTTATGGTTGTAAATTTTTTTAATTTGTTTGTTTGTGATGCAAACCACATATCATTATTTTTTTTGCTAAAAAAAACATTAAAAACCACATATATAAGAATATATTAATAAACAAGATGACATGAGGATTAATTGAAATCAACAAAGTGTAAATTAAATAAATACAAGTTATCCTTTCAATTATAATTTTATTACTTTGTTGCAAAAGAAATCAACTGCAATTTTTAAAATAAGTAATTATATTGCGTTCAATAAATAACTTTTGTAAATGTCTAAAGAATTAGTTTATGGTCCATCAAATTTTCGCAAAAAACAACGATAAGCTATATGTAAATTATCATACACAAAAGCGTAATTTTTAATTAAAATATATATGTTGTTTTAAATTTTATTTATAATTTTATTACTTTGTAATAAGAAACTACAATTACTTTTCACCTAAAATTACATTTCAAATAGACATATGATTAAGTGAAAATGAAAGTAAAATGTGATTTAATTAAAAAAATAGTCTTGTCTTGTCACAAAAAAGTAAAAGGAATATATATTTTGTATATAAAAAGAAAAGATTATTATCAAATGTTGTATACAATCATCATGGATATGTAGGAGAATAGGCAACAAGTTCCAACAATGGCGAACTTAGCACTAGGAGCTGCTTTTAACACTCAAGTATACAACTGCGACTTCTGGTGGGAATTCCTCACGCACGCAAGTCTGGAAAAAAGATATTTGATGGATGAACAGGAATATTTCGTTAATTATGCAACTGGATGCATACTTTTCTCAAGCCAAAAACATTATTTCGAAAAGTTTACTATACGACAACTTTTAATCTGTTGTGGAAATAGTGATTCAATGAAAATCAAATTAGACTCTCACCCTAGTTTTTAAATATATAAAGAATACAAGTAAAAAATAGTATGTATAAATATTCTAATAATTATCAGTTATTTTCTAATAATTATCAGTTAACTATTAAAATTCAACATGGTAAGTTATTTAATATAAATATTATATTTATTATATTAATTAAATTTTTGTTATTTTTTTTTTAATAAACATTGATTTCTTCTTTCAGAGCGTTTTGCAAAGATTCCAAGCGACTGCTGCTGGAGCGGACACCATCTACACTAAACTGGATGACCTGGCAATAGGCAGATCATATGAGGTGATACGGTTCCAATTCAAGGAAACAAGATTTGGACAGTCACACTACAACAATTTGATGGTCCGCAACAGCTGCTAGTATACTTGCCTAACAGACTTAGTCAAACAATAACAAAACAAGAGCAACTGGACCAACTTAATAATAGATGTTATAACATGATTTTTCGCGGAAGAGATCATGTGAAAAGAAATATGGCAAGGATAGATTTTATATCTATAAATAATGTATAAAAATATTTAATAAATGTATGTATCAAGTTAAATACAAATTGTCTTTTTATTATATATAAATACAAATTGTCTTTTTATTAAAATTTTCAATAACAAGTTCTTGTATAATGACAAAAAAGATTTTTTATTTATTTTATTTTATTTATTTATTTAGTCTACCAATTTTAATTCAGGTGGTTTAACAATTATACGCTGCAAATTATTCATTTTTTGATTGGTAATCAATTATTAATTTTCCTATGAGTCCCGATAATACAGTACCAATGAAAACAGGTAAAAAACCACCTTTTTGTATAAGTATTCGTCGATTTGCTTTCAAGGTTTTTTTAGTACTGGGTAGACACCGTAGCGTGTTTTTATGTTTTTTTAAAAGCGATACAATTTTTTTTGGTACTTTATTATTACCATTTAGAGTATTTATTGCAATTTCAATTAAAGTCTTTATAACATCGTCATCACATGTTTGTAATATCCTATTTTACGAAGTTTTTTATTTGTTTTTTTTTAAAAGATGTAATATATGTCGGTTTCTCCTCAATCGTTTCATATTTCTCACAATAAACTTTATTATTTCAATCATTTGGTAAGCAGTAGCAAACACAATAACCTGTTTCAAATATATTAATTCGTATGCGAAATAATTCAGAGCTTTTTTGTGTTAAGTCTAGGATGATATAACCGTGAGGGCAGGACGTAGCCTCGTTATATACTCTTACAAATTCAGGGGTTCTTTCTGGAAAAATCTGCCGCGTTAAGGCATGATTTGTGACTTGTCACGGGGATTTTTGAATAAAACCAAATATTTAGCATTTAATGATAGGTCGCGACAGTATTTATCCTGATCAAAAATATTTTGTTTTAATAATATAATTGATAAATTTTTATGGTGTGATCCCTTTGTAAACAACTCACAGACTTGTTTATTATATGTCTCAAGCATTAAATCATCTAATACAATTAAAATGTTATCGTCATTTTCGTTATTTATTTCTTCAAGTAAACGAGCCATCTACACTAATAGTTGGGACACTTAATTTTTTCTAAATTTAATTCACTATTTTGCTAAAAAAAATACATAATGTCTGGCCTGCAAAAAAAAATTATTTTATAAATTGTTTATTAATCTATTTTATTATGTAATATATATAAAAAAATAAAACCGTTAACAAAATAATTCATTTATTCAAACTAATTAACTGTTCCAAAGAAGTTGGTACATTTAGTTTTTGAGTTAAAATAGTTGGGACACTTATTGTTTTCTATCTTTTACCATTGAGTAACATCCCCTTTTTTAAAAAGAAGAGCAGCTATACGTCGTGACATTGTATCTACAAGCGTTTGGCACTCTTCAGCGGAAGTATTTTCCCATATTTCCTGTAACCGGCCACGTAAAACATCTACGGATTTCGCCGGACGCTTCCTTAACTCCTTTTTCATTTTCCCCCATAATGACTTACTTGGCGACATGTTAGGACTACTAGCTGGCCATACCATGATAGGTATTTCTTTTACTGCTAACCAACCTTTAATCCTTTTGGCAGTGTGGCACGCTGCGCCATCTTGTTGAAATATGAATTCTTCTCCAGAAGATTGCAAATTAGAAATAGATGGAATTAGGTGGTTTTCAAGGGATCTCTTCATACCTTTCAGCGTTAACAGTTAATGAAGCCGGGAACTTAACTTTTCTTTTTAAACAGTCGGTGTGAAATTCTTCTCCTTTCTTTCTAAGAACTCTGCCTCTATGGTCTCCGACGCATACTTCAAATTTGGACTCATCGCTCCATATGATTGAGTTCCGCTGTCTTTGCGTCCAATTTTGGTGATCCTTTCCCCAAATGAAGCGGCATTTACGCTGACTTACTTTAAGCTTTTCATTAGCCTTGCAAAAAAAAAATACATTATTAACATTACGATATTTCACTTATGTACATATTTTTAAAATGCTTTAAGTACTTATACACCAAATGACGGAAACTGGTTTTTAATTGAACCTAAACGTTCGCTTTCATTGTCATTTAACTCATGTATCGGTAATATTGGTTTATCGGTTTCTACACTAGATGTTACAGAAACTATAGTTTCTATCTTATGTTCTTCTATATCTATATAACCTAAATTTAATATGGATATATCTGGAAACTTAGCTACTACTGAATCTAATCTACTTTGTTGTTCTATAGTCAAAAAATTATCTGTTTCACTGTTAGATTTTAATTTATAAATTTTATTAGAAAGATTTAGATTGATTTCCAAAGTGCGAATAAATCAAACATAATTTTAACAATTATCCAACCAACTATAGGATTCAAACTTCCATTAGCTTTCTTCGTGTTCGAAGATATTTGTATATTTAATATTCAATTTATTAACAAAATCCATGCAATCAGCTTCTAAACAGTATAGAATACAGACGATTGCTCCTGTATCTAGTAATCTTAAAACATTTAAACCTTGTATACCAACTGTAGCATAAAGTCTTGAATATTTTGATTTTGTTTTTAAAACTGTAGCTTCTATATTCTTTTTCGAAATTTTAATAGCTTTATGTCGATATCTGCATTTATTAATTGAGCTATATTTTTCTTACTTGGTTTAGATGTTACTTGGATATTTGATTCATTACTAAATATTCTTTGTCGTGCTGCTTGGTAATCTAACGTACGTTGATGAAATGTTTTAATTTGTCTATTTGGTATTTTATTTTGAAAAATTTGTGAATTTGGTAAACTATGTTCTGACTTTAATATATTATTTCGCTGCATAATTTTAATTGACGAATCCGGTAATTTATTTGACGTATTTGGTAAATTTTTTGACATATTTCGTAATTTTAATTTTGTATGTTCGTTTCCGAAGTTTTCACAGTTTCGTATACTGACTTCGGATCCTGTACACGATTCCTCAAGTTTTCCGAAGCACATTTTTCACATTCGACTTCTGTTTTCTCTTTTCTATTTTTACATGTAGAACCGACAATTCTTCTAGACACCTTACATTCATAATGAGCATGTCCTTTCTGATTGCAGTTATAGCACACATAATTAGTGTGTATCACGTTTATATTGCTCTAGATTTCTCATCCGAATTTCATCTATATCATGATCATAGTCATCATCTTCTACATGTATTTCGTGAACATAATGTCCTTGATATAATTTTTGTTTCGAAATAACTCTTTCCGATCTACGAACTATATCTCTCAAATCATTAATAGTATTAACGTTAGCAGTTAATATCATCGTCTGTATTCTATACTGTAAATTATTATGAATGATTGACACGAACTGCGGTTCAAGCATAGGATTAGATCGTTGATTATTTAATGAAATAATATTAATAATGATTCTCCTCCAGCTTGTTTTCGTTCCATCATCGCCATCAATATTTCATCGTCTGTTTCAAGAGTTTTAAACTGACGCATTAAGGCATCTTTCAATTCAAACCAGCTAGAATTTGGATGTGCACAAATATAATTCCAATAGAATTTATGGGCCTTATCAGTTTAGAACAAATGAATATTTCTATTCATATGATCTAAATTTAGGTTGCTATTTCGAGCCATTATTTCAATTCGTTGTACAAAATCGCTGATAGACATTAAACCTTTACCATCAAATTTCCATTTCCAATGGATCATTGGTGACGTTTTCGAGAAATTATCATTCGGTCGAATATTTGAATTTGTTGGATACGATGACATATAATTGGACATTATTGGATCAGTTTGATTTCTAACAGTTGTTGGTAATGTTCTATTATTATTATATGTACTAAACGATGGTATATTGGAATGAATTGGTTCTGAAGTATATTGATTATGAAAATGTTGGTAATTTGAACTATTTGGATTTGCTATGGTTGGTGCAGTTTGTTCGGAATTATTTGGAATTTGTTGTGTATAGTTAGGATTTATTGGTGCAGTTGGACTACAATTGTTATTGTTAATACCTGATTGAAATGCTCTAACTATACGCGAAAGTTCGGTTGTTAATCTAAATGTAATTCTCTGTTCAAGCTCTTGAATTTCACTAGATAAATTTGAAACAGTAGGTGATATATTAGGTTCATCTAAATTAAATGAATTGACTACTTGGTGTTGTGAACGACTTTGTATATATGTATTTACAATAGTGTTATTTATTCGATCCTGGTTCCTAATACTTTCAGTATGCAAATTGGTTTGATCAACTTGTAATGATATAGGATTGTTATTGTGGTTAAACTGTGGCATGCCACTCGACCTTGTAGTGTTTGAAAATTCTGAATTGGAATATTTGGATCAGAAATTGAACTGGATGATGCATTTTGTCAATTGTAAATATGAACGGTATTAGCTAATAAATCCCCAGATGGAATAGCTGGTTGCGATTGTATTTGCAAAGCGAAAAACATTGAACTCATATTATTTGCAATACTTTGCTCAAGTTGTGCCATACTATCTTTTAAATAATTTTTAAAAAAAATTGGTATTAATTGACCTACGTCAGGTACTACACTAGATGGATCTACATCACTGATAATTAGATTATTATTACATTCTATGCTTGGGGGTACACTATTTGAAACTACGAGTTGAGAACCTAAAAATAAAATACCACGATACTGGTTTTCTACTTCACTCGATTCAATTACGTCCGTATTCATTTCCCGTTTCTTATTTCATACCGTGTCTAACTTTGATTCATCCCTGACGTTATTATCTATACCACGATTGGGTGATACTGAAATATTTGAATACTTAACTCGAGAAGTGGTTGGTTTCGGATTATTTTGTGGTTGTTCAGCTATGGTAACTGATCGTGAGGTACTCGTTGTTTGATGCGGCAACGTTTGCTGTTCAGATTAATTCTTTCAATATTCGACTGTACATAAATTTTTATTATTTATTCATATTTTCTTTAATATATAAATATTTCGGTTATTTCTATTTATTTAAATGTTTTATAAATTAATCTCTTTTGTTAATTTATTGAATGTCGATTTCAAAATTTTAATATGAATATAAATCTAGATATATATATATATATCTATTTAACGTTTAATATTTATGTCAATAGATTTTTTTATTTCATTTTAATAATTATTTAATATTTATTCATAATCGATATCAACATTTTAATATATTCTAAATTTTTGGGATTAATTTATTTTATCGACAAAGATTTATTTTATTATTTAATTTTTAATATATCAATATATTCATAGTTAAACTTAAATATTTTTTTATTTATATATAGAAAACTAAATTAATTATATTTGACTTGCAGCAATTTATAATTTATTCCAACGAAGCTGAATGCGCATCCGCCTTGTTATGGATATTTGCTAAAATTTTAATGTTTATTTATTTCTAATTGTTATCCTAAAAACCCCTAGTGACCATAAAAAAATTGTATTAGTACAATACAAAAAAAATGAAAAATTATAATATACCTTTTTTTTGGGTCACTAATATTTCAAAAATTAATTAAACTAATTATTAATATATCTATTAATAATTAAATATAATTTTATCTGCTCCACTGGAATCTACACTAATCACTGATATAAATAATTTTGAATTATTATTTGAAATAATAATTATTATTTTAATACTACTTTAACCCATATAAAAATTTACACGATAAAGAAAATATATTTTAAATTTACTATACTTATGTCACTGATTACTGGCTTCAAAATGCTCTTCTTTCAGACCATAATTAATTTATTCATTTTTAATCGTGACGTATTTTAATCATATCTTTTATTTTTAGTATTTCCGTTTGCAGTTTGTAATACTAACAACTGCACTACACTAATTACTACAGGGTGGTAATGAATTTTTATTCTGACAGATTAGGTTTCGAAATTGAAAAATTTAAAGAAATAGTCATAAATTTTATTAAGTTATTATTTTTAATTTAAATTTTAATATTTGTTTTAGTTTAACTGAATTTCTATTATTATTATTTATGTTTATGCATGTTAACTATTTATCATATTATTTAAATAGTTTTGTTGTAAATTGTTAAGTTTTAAAAAAAAAATCGAGGTAGTGCCAATCTGTCCGCACGCTACAGCTATTCGTATATAAAATTAAAATTAATCTAGACTTCTGCTAGCGGAGGATCGACCGAGCTAGTGGTCTACCGCTGCAGAATCGGGGAAAAGAAAAAGCTGGTAGCTGGTTGCAGAGATTTAACATTATTACCCGGAAGATTTTTCAGAGCAGAAAGAAAAAAAAAATATATTGAAAAACTTTAGCTATATATATATACTATATCTAAAATTAATAAAACGAAAAAATTCTAAAATTGTAAATTAAAGTGGGGTTTCCACTGCGGTGGTCCAAGTTATTTTTTTATTTTTTATTTAGTGTAATTTGTAATTTTTTTTTAAGTTGTTAGTAGAGTAGTTTTTTTTTAAAGTAATATTAGTAGTAATTTTATATTTTTTTTTCGAGTTTTTTTTTTATTATTTTATAATTTTTGTAGAGTAAAATTAACTATTTTTTTTATTTTCTTTAATTAATTTTTGTTTGTTAGTAGTTTTAATGGTAGTTTTATAGGGATTTTGGTTAATATATATATAAAAATTACTTTTTAGCCGGACTGCGCCAGACTAGCTGGGACAGCATTAAATTATAAAAAGGTATGTTGCTGATTTTTTTTTGTATTATTATAAAATTAGTTGTTAATGACCAACATTTAAATTTGAAAAAAAAAATATATTCACCTATAAATGCCATACTGCCACAAAAAAATATTGTAAAACTGGTTGTAGAAATCATTTTATTTTATTAAATGTATATTGTATAAATAAATTTCAAAAAAATTAAATAAATAAATCCTCATCGGACCGTGGAAACCTGCAGGAAAAGTTTTTTTTTTTGTTAATTATATGAGTAAATTGTTTTTATCTAGAATGTCGGGCTAAAGCCACTGTATCCATGGATTGATGACGTCAGGACGCATTTCCTTTAGTCCCTCCTTTTGTTGTTGATTTGATTGCAGGTAGTATCAATTGGTTACTCACGCCCCACAGACTGAGCTAAGCTGGCAAAAAAGATAAATCCCAACTTGGTTTTGTTAAAATTTTAGTTGGTCATTTTTTTTTAGTTATAAATTTTTTCCAATGGCGCTCAAAATTTTTTTTGTTGAGTGTGTCATAAAAGTTGTGTAATGGAGTTTTGATGGTGCACGGGTTCCATTTTCACCCCACAAATTAAATTAAAATAAATATTAAAATAAAACATTTAATCATTTTTTTTAAATTTATAAATAATAAACTTTAATCATATAAATTTACAAAACAAAAAAAAAACAAAAACAGTTTAAAAATTTGTGGTGAAATCAGATCATTTAGTTTAATTTTAAATATAGAATTTAGTATAAAATAATACCATAAAATTGACAAATTAATCATTTCTAAATTCCGTAAATTGTAATATAAATATTTAAATATTACACAAATAAAAATTTGTAAATTCAAACATAACTGTACTAAAATTTCAAATATACAAAACACAAAATTTATTATTATATATGTTGAATAATGGATTACATCATAATAGTCCGAAAATTATCACACGAAATCAGCACATTTATATTATTAATCATCAGTGATCTTCATCATGTCATATGATTTTTTTATAAATAATTAAACATCATAATTTTTAAAAATCAAATTATCGAGATCATCGTATTAATTAAACTATCAAGAATCAATCATCGAGAATTATCAAAAATTAATTAATAGATCATCGAAAATTTATCATCAAAATCATCATTTTGCAAGCAACTATTTCAACATCATCATCATCCAATGAAGAAATACATCTTTTTTTTTTGCAAGAAATATATCATTTTTTAAATTATTAAAAAATTATATTATATAAATTTCCTATATTCATAAATATATCATATAAAATAATAAAATTGCCAAAATAATTATCGCAATAAATTTTTATTTGAAATAGTCGCATGACACAAAATTTTTGTATTGGACAAAAAGTCGCATGCTTGATTCTTTAATATAACACTTCGCATGCATTATACTATATTAGAAAATTTTCATATTATAACAATTATTATTAATTTATTGTAATAAATATATTCCTATTATTTTACAACATATTGCTTATATTAAAATTAAAATTTAAATATAATATAAAACATAGTAAAATTTTATATATTTTTCCTAAAATTAAAATTTATATATTTAATTTTTTTAACAAATATCATTATTATTTATACTAAAGTTTTTCATATACATATGTATTTATATATTTTTTGGTATTAAAAATTCTTTGTTTAGAAATTTATTTTTTGCACACTACAAAAACATATTTATTATTTTCTTTTGTCGAACATATAATATGAAAGTTACCGTCCAACAATTGCATATAATTTTTTATACATTTTTGGGTTATCCAAATACTACGTTACAGTTCCAGTATATATTTTCAAAAGTATATTTAATTTTTAGCGAGTTGTGAGCGAAATAACATAGTATATTTTAATTTTTTTTCGATGGAAACAATTTATTTTGATTATTTTATTGAAGATTTGATTTTTTTTATATCATGAATAACGACACAGTTGGTAAAAATCCTCAACCAAATACAAGTTTCGGTGATAATACAAATCACGATAGTAACAATACGTTACAGGTAAAGGAAACTCAAATTCATTCGGTGTGCGTGAAATTACCACAGTTTTGGCCCGCAAATTCTATGACTCAAGTGGCCAATCCACTATCAAACCGGGTTGTCAAATCTTGTTGTTGTCAAACCATTTTGATAATGGATGGCTATGTTTGAAGATTTGAAAACTAGGTTTGAAGGTTTTCCAAATTGTTGGAATTTCTCTTCAAACATTATTGTCATTTCTGTTTGAAGTTGTTAATTTTTTGTGTGGATGCTGTATTGTGAACAAGCAAATTTTAAATTTTATTAATGTTAAATTTCTTTGACCAAAAAAATCAATCTTTTTTCAAATAAATCAATTTTTTTTTTAGCTAGATCAAATTTTAAAACCCCCGATTTTTAGCAAGATTTACCCCTCCATTTATCAATCAATATACTTTCATAATTTTGAAGTTTCAATTGTCAAGTGGTATAGTTAAAAAAAACTGAATTTATTTTGAAGATAGTGTTTGTCCAGAAAAGTATTTATTATGAAATTATAAATTATATGTGCCTTATCTGAAATATTTTCTTCTTCTTAAACTTAAATTCAATTGTCTAACCACACAAATTTAAACACAAAAAAAATCAATCTCGTCGCAAATTTCTTTGATACGGAGGGATTTAATTCATAAATTTATTTTGGCTGACATTGTTCGAACAAATAAAAAGCACGCCAGGACGATTATATCCAGCAAGACACGACGCCGCTAAAAATTAATTTGAAATAATGGTCGAAATGGGATCCTGCCAACCAACGTCTTCACCTGTTTCACCTCCATTACACATGGTGCAAAAGAAAAGTAACACAGATTGGTGATAGTGCGGAAACTATCGTCGTTTAAACTTTGATACAATTCCCAATCCCGCACATACAATATTTTGCCATGCGCTTTGAGATGTTGGGTGGGGTCTGCTCGAATCGTTCCATCCAACGGTGGTCCAGGTGCAACCGTGTTTACTTCGGTGAGTATATATATTATGCCGAAATATATATAGCATAAATATATAGAACTGATGATTCCTATCTATAAATATATTATCCGCTCCAGAACCTTAGCTCTAATGTCCGCTGGTCACTAATGAGTTTGTAGCTTTTAGGCCGATCTCATTTAGAGTGAGGAAAAATAGTTTATTTGAATAGTTTAGCGAGAAGCAGATATATTTCAAATGAAACTACAGGTCTTGACTTTGGAATTAAAGAAACTTTATTTAATTTCGAGTGCTTTCTTTTATACCTTAAAATTTACTAATACAAATATAAATTCCTTAATATTCTATTACTAATTATTTGCTAACACTAGCAATTTATATATAATATTGAAATTCTTAGGAATTTCAATATTAAGAATGTTTTGGTCAATTACCGAAATATTTTGACTATAACAAGTGCATAGGCACTCGTTGCATTATTGGTAAATATATAAACACACACAAGTGTATGTGTTTTTTATTATTTAGGGTTTCGTATGCTTGTATTCATATTCATATTTATATTTTATAAACAAAATATAATATTGACCTACACTAAACATATGATGAATATTTTTCATGATATGTTTAGCGGCATACATCACACCACCCTTCCTACGGGAAAAGGAGGAATGTACTCTAAGTAAATTCCTACTTTCTAGTGTTAACATATAATTTTCTTTAGATACAATTTTCTTTACATATAATTTTCCAATTTGAGTTACAATTGTTTTATAATTATTTATTTGTTTTTTCATATTTTTTTTTTTTTTTTTTTTTATTTCAAAACAGTACATAATAATTTTTTTTTCTTTTTAAATATAACTATTCTTTTTTTCAAAACGATACATCATTAATTTTATTTATCCTTTATTTCAAATATAATTCTTCAAATTTTTCTTACATATATTTTCTTTCTTAATATACTTCTTATTTTTTAATAAGAAGTTACCTATATATATATATATATATATATATATTTTTATATAACTTTTATTTTTATAATGTAAATTCTTATCAAAATCTTTGTTTTCATTATTTTTTTTCAATATATACTGTATTTCATTCAACATTTATTCATTTCACATTTCTCTTATGGTTTTATATCATATATTCCTCAAGTATATAATTTTAAAATACTTTATTCAATTTTATTTAATGATATCCTCTAATGTAGTTCTAGTTGAGAACTATACTATATATACCTATACTATATTCTATTCTTTTATATATATATCATTCTATATTCTGTTTTTCCCTTCATCTATACTATATTTTAATCTATATTTTATTTTATTCTATATTCTATTTTATTCTATATTCTATTCTATATTCTATTTTAGGGTGTCCAGGCGTCCCCTTCCCCCTTGGTAACCTATTAGTTTTCTGATATCATCATCAGATAAACGTAATAGGGTTTTAATCTATTTTTATGTACGGTTAATTTTTTTTTTCTGTTCTAATTTCGCAATTTACGCCTTTATTCTCTATTACTTCATATGGGCCTACATATATCGGATCTAACTTTTTTCTATTCTCATTTCTTAATAAAATTAAACTTCCTATCTCGTAAGTACTATCTTTTACTTTATTCTCTCTATCAAATCTAATTTTTCTCTCTAGTTTCTTTTTTCCTAAACTTTCTCTAGCATCTCTATGTGCTATCTGCAATTTGTTTTTCAAGTCTGTGTTATAATCTTCATAATTATATACTGGTTGTACGTCTTTTATTAAATTAGAAGGTAATTTGCACTGCTTTCCGTATACTAGTTCGTATGGTGTGTATTCTGTCTCAGAATGTACTGATGTATTGTAACAAAAAGTGTAGTATGGTAACCAATCATTCCAATCTGAATGTTTTTCTGCTACATACGATCTAAGATAAGCTCCTAATACTTTATGTGAATTTTCTAATGCTCCTATACTCTCGTGGTGGTATGCTGTGGAAAACATTTGTTCTATTTTTAGAATTTTACACGCGTCCTTAAAAACATTGCTCAAAAATTCCGTTCCTTGATCTGATACGATCTTCTTCGGTACTCCATATTTTAATATATAGCTTTCAACGAGTCCTTTTGCTACGGTATTTGCTTCCTTGTTTTTAAGTGGTATATTTTCTAAAAATTTAGTAAGCTCATCCTGTATGGTTAAAATGTATTTATATCCATCTTCCGTTTCGTCTAATGGTCCTACTAAATCTACATAAATTTTTTCGAAACTTGTCTCACTTCTTGATGTTCTAGTCATTGGTTGTTTTGTTTCCTGACATTCATATGTTTATTTTTCTGACATGTCTCACAATGTTTTACAAATGTTGTTACATCTTCCTGTAATCCCGTCCAATAATATTTACTTTTGATGTTCTTGATCATACGATTTATTCCAGCATGTCCACTTGTCAGTAATATGTGGAAATCATTGAGTAATAGCTTTTTCATCCCTCCATCTGTTATTTTTATTAAATATCTCATAATGTTTATCTTTAATTTCATTCCCTTAAATATCTCCTTCAATTTTTTCTTCATATTATTTACATTATTCTGTCGACGGACGTCTGATAATTTCAATAATTCTCCTTTAGTTATATAAATTTCCTTAATCTTTAATGGACCAGTGATTTTCTGCACATACCTCTCCAATAAACTGCCGAATGCTGTAGTTTGGTCAATAGTGCTATCTTTTGGTTTAACCATTGACAAACAATTTTTATCTTTAATATATGCCAAAATTTTATTTGGACCTAAAATGATGTCTCCTTTTCATTTTTCAAATTCATCTTCTAATCTATCTACTATTTTGAACTCAACGAGTTTTAATCCTGCTGGTGGTGGTTTTAATAATTCCTGTATAATTTTGTTAGTTGGTTTTTGTGTATTATCTTCTATATTTGTCACATTTTGATTTTTGGTTTTTGATCTTGTAGTTATCGCTATAAGTAAGATTTTGAGATCATCCGATGTTATTTTTATTCTACTTAATGCATATACTGTGAAATTCTCTTTTCCTGGAGAATATTCCACATAGAAATTGTATTCCTCTCATAGTAATCGAAATTTAGTCAGTTCTTTCAATGAAAATAAATATTGTAATGGTCTATGGTCAGTTAAAGTTTTAAATCTTCGCCCGAATAGATATGGTCTACAATGTTTAATACTCCACACAATGGCCGACAATTCTTTCTCTATAGTACTATAATTCTTTTCTGCATTATTTAAAGTTTTACTAGCGTATGCTATGGGTCTGTCATCGTAATTTGAAAGTACTGCTCCTAAAGCGGAACCTGATGCGTCCGTTCTTAATATAAATTCTTTTTCAAAATTTGGGAATTGTAGAACTTTTGGACTAATTAAAATCTCCTTAATAGTTTCGAAAGCTTCTATACAGTCTTTTGTAAAATTAAATGTAACGTCTTTTTTTAACAATTTATTTAGTGGTATTGTAATTGAAGCGAAATTTGGTATGAATTTTATACAAATCTTCTGACTTGTAGCAAACGCTACAAATCTTCTGACTTCATCAGCATTTGTAGGTTGTGGAAAATCTTTAATTGCGTTTGATTTTGATGGATCAGGCAAAATGCCATTCTCCGAAATAATATGTCCTAAATATAAAACTTCCTTCCTTAGAAAACTACATTTTCCAGGATGTATCTTTAAATTTACTTCCCTAAGTCTTTGAAATACGTCAATTAAATTTTTGTTATGTGCTTCTAAACTGTTTCCGAAAATTATTAAGTCATCAAGATATACAAAACATCTTGAGTATGTCAATCCTGACATTGCTACTGACATCATACGCGAAAATGCACTAGGTGATATTTTCAGTCCCATTGGTAATCTTGTTAGTTGAAAATGCTCGTTTTCTGTTGAGAATGCAGTACATGGTCTACTGTCTTTGTCTAATTCCATTTGGTAGTATCCTTGACTTAAATCTATGCAAGAAAAATATTTTGCTCCTCCTACCATATCGTAAATGTCTGCAATATTTGGTAGTGGGAACTTATCATCCTCTATGTTGTCATTTACTTTACGATAATCGATAACCATTCTAAATTTTTACAATCCTGTGACAGGATCTTTCTTTTTTGGTACAATTAGTACTGGTGAATTCCATGCTGATACTGATGGTTCTGCTATCTTGCTATCTAGCATTTTTTGCACTTCATCTTGAATGTCCTTTTTTTGTGAATGTGGTATTCTGTATGGTCTTACATATGTTGGTTTTATTCCACCCTTTATTTTAATTTCTGCGGAACCTATATGCGTTACTGTTAACCAATTCGTCTCCGTCTAAATGAAAAATGTCATTAAACTTTGTGCATATATTTTCTACACAAGTGTTTTCCTCATTATTTATGTGTCATAGTTTAGTTCTTTTAATAATTTCTCAACTCGTTTTGTTGCTTTTTCTTTTGACAACTCGTATCTTAAAATATAATGGTCGTTTAGACTATGTGATTCTGGTTCAATCCAGTTTAATTTAACCTCACTTTCTCTTGTATTTAATATTTTAATTGGTAGTTTACCATTAATGGCCTTGGATATAGATCCAGCCATGAAAACCCCTTCACATAATTCCGTTTAATCGAATATACGTGTGTCTTTTAGTGTTGTATCTATCCAATAAGTAGCTTCACATCGTGATGCTATTGTAATTGTATTCAGATTTTCTTTACTTATTATTGGAAAAATTATTTGTTCATTATTTATAGTAATATCAAGAATAAATTTTTCCAAATTTATTTTGGCTTGATAATCTGTTAAGAAATTTGCTCCCAAAATACCATCTACCGGTACGGGAAAGTCATTTTGAAAATGTGGAAATTATAATCAATGTTTATTGATTGAAAATTTAATTTTTTACTACAAGTGCCTAACGTCTTGAGGTGTCCTGAAATACCATGAATTGTCGTAACGTTATTTTTATTTATGTCGTTGTCTTGTAAAATTTGTTGTTTAACGGTGCAAATAGATGCGCCCGTATCTATTAAAAATGTTGCTATTTTGTTATTTATTTCAATGTCTACCTATAGTCCATTTGAAATATTTGCTGTAAGAGTTACTTCATCGCCTAATTGGTGTAATCCCCTACCGATGGGTTGGCTTTCCTCGGTGGAGCTAGAATTCTTGAGTTTAATACGTTTGTATCTGGTGTTCTGGTGTTTGAAATTTGTCGTCTGTTTCCTATGTAGTTTCTATTATTATTTGAATTATTATTAGCTTTATTATAATTTTGGTTATTATATCCTGTAAAGTTTCTATTACAATTAAAATTTTGGTTGTTATTCCTGTTATTATTATTATTTATGTTATTATTTCTATAATTCGTATTATTGTTATTATTATTATTAGTTCTATTATTATTATTTCTATATGAGTTGTTGTTCTTATTATATCTAGTATTATTGTTCATACGATGATTATTGTTATTATTATTATAATTATTATTGTTATTGTAATTATTATTATTATTATAATTATTGTTACTTCGATTGTTATAATTGTTGTATCCTCCTCTAGGATTATTTGATCTCGAGTTATAGTTGCTTTGGTTTGCGTTTCGATTATTATTATTATTATATCTGTTTGGTTCCATGTACCTTACTACTTCGCTTGTACTAGGATCAAGTTCTAATAGATGTTGTATAGCAATCTTGAACTCTGTGTGTCGATCACTGTCTAATACAATCTTATATCTATCATTTACTCCTTTTTTAAGAAAAGCTAAACCTCTACGGTTGTTAGCTGCTGTTAATGTTGGTCTGGCTGTTTCATTTTGTGCTTGAACTTCTAATTCAGTCATGCGTGAAATCAAACTTTCTATATCATTGACAAATTCTCTCATTGGTTTAATTCCCTGTCGACTGTTATTCAATTTTGTTTGAATAATTTCTATTGTGTCCTTACAACCACATTTGGTTTTTAATAATGTTTTTAATTCAATAAATATTGTGGCTTCTATGTTGCCGAATTCTGTTAATGCTTTACCTTGAATTTTGCATTTTATTAAAAAATTTATTAAAATAGGTTTTCCTCTGATTTCAAAGTGTCGTAGTAAAATTCTACGCTATTAAGAAAATCTCGAATTTTCTCTTCACGAGTTTCTTCTTTCTCTATTAATAACGTAGGTAGCTTTTCAGCTACTCCATAATCAAAAAGTAACATTTCGATTGTTGTTATTTCTTCGTTTATGTTAATTTGTATTTCTTTGATATCCTCTTCAGTGTCGCTTTCTGTTTCTAATTCAGAATCCTCCTCCTCTTCTAGAGTTGCTAAAGTTTCTGTTGAACTTCTATCTAAAACTGCTTTTACTTCTTTATACAATTCTTCGTATCGCTCTTTATAGTGTAAAGTGTGATCCTTGTTTTCTCTATAAAGTATATTCCACGCTCTTGAAAAGTTCTTCCTATTCTTCGCAATATACGCAAGTTTACTAAGGATATATCTTGAACTGTATGTCCTTTTTGGTGTTTTCTTGAAATTTTTTACCAAGTCTTGTAATTTCTTGTAAGGATTTTTATCATACTTCATTACTGTATAATAAAATATTTCCGAAAAAAGTAGTAAAAATGTTTGCTGAAAAATAGCTTAATTTAAAAAGTTTTCTGAAAAGTAGCTTAAATTAAAGAAATTCTGAAAGGTAACTTAAATTAAAAATTTCCTGAAAAGTAACCTGAACAAAACATAAAATGTATTCAACCCCTAGCTTGATACTATCATAATATATTTCTATATAAAAATTTAAATTTTTATCGTAATATAATTTTTTTTTTTTGGATATAAAAAAAAATATAAAAACTTAAACTGTTAATAGTTAATATATAGAATCTATTTTGCCCTAGAATCTTCGCTAAACAAAATTTTTATTCCACAAAACTAAAAAAATCTATTTTACCCTAGAATCTATTCTAAATTTCCTTACAAAACTAACCCTAGAATCTTTACTAAATTTCCTTACAAAACTAACCCTAGAATCTTTACTAACCCTAGAATCTTTACTAAATTCCCTTACCTTATACTTCAACCTATCTAATAAACATACCTTCCAAAATTTCCCTATATTAGTATTTCCCTATATTATTATTTCCTTTATTATTATTTTTTATTCCTAAGTGTCACTGCTAAGTGCTTAACTAACAAATTTCATAAACAGTACTTTATTTAATAAAAAAATTACACTAGAAGAAAAATGAATAATATTTATATTTAGCATGAAAAATATATGATATATATATTTTTTCCAAGTGTATTAATGACACCTATAAAAAAAATCTTTTTTTTTTTTTTTTTTA
>OY987255.1:100053358-100338876 GCA_963920725.1 Rhamphomyia laevipes | reverse complement strand
CATCGATTTAATCTAATCAGTAACTTCTACGGCAATGATTTTCAGCAAGTTATTCGTAATCCTAATAATAATGGTAAATGGTTAGACTTAATATTTACCAATGCTTATGATGATGTAGTGGTCAGTGCTGCAAATGATGAGGAATTTTTTTTTTTCCAACTCTATTCATCATTCGGCTATTGTTGTTGAGCTGCCAACTACTGATAAATATTTTCTTAAATCGTACAATAAATCAATTGTATATGACTTTAAGAATGCTGATTTCCATAGCATTAATACAGATCTATCCCTAATTGACTGGACAAGCATTCTATCAGGCCTAGACCTTGAAAATGCAGCTCTCCTATTTCATAACTCAATTTCAGATATTATAGAAAAACATGTTCCTAAAATTGTAAAAAAGAAAAAGCTATCCGAACCATGGTTAGACCGAGACCTGATATCGCTAAGAAATCAAGGAACAAGTTGTATAAGAAGATAAAGAGAAGCGAATATATCAGTGCAAATCTGAAACAAAAATACAATAAGTTATGTTCAAAATTTACAAAAAAATCCCGGGAATCTTATGATAAATATGTGCAAAATGTAGGTGATAATATTTTGCGCGATCCTAGAAAATTCTATGATTTTGTCAACACAAAACGTAAATCTGCAGGATATCCTTCTTCAATGTGTAGGAATAATTTAGAGTCGTCGTGTTCAAAAATCAGATGTGATATGTTTGCTGATCGCTTCCAAGAAGTATATCACTTAGAGAGTAATACCACTAATATTATCGAAGTAGGTTCAGACACCGAATCAAATATTGATCAATTATGTTTATCTCTCGATGATATTAAAAATGCTCTTCAAAATGTTGATATAAAAAAAGGTCCTGGTCCAGACTCAATCCACCAATATTTCTTCTTAATTGCGCTCAGTATCTGTCTGTGCCTCTATTTCATATTTTTAACAGATCTTTGTCACTTGGTGAGTTTCCATCAATGTGGAAGTCGTCTTACTTAATACCTATTCATAAAAGGGGCGACAAACGTAATGTGGACAATTATAGTAGTATTGCAATTCTGTTCACTATTCCAAAATTATTTGAAAAAATCGTTTGCGACAAACTATCTGCAATCATAGATCCAAATCTTAATGAGCAACAACACGGATTCAGAAAGCGTCGATCAACAACAACTAATCTCATGGTAATGGTTTCTGACATTTTATACAAAATGGAGAAAGGGGTTCAGGTTGATGCCATTTACAGACTTCAGTAAAGCGTTTGATAGAGTTGATCATACCACTCTTCTAGCTAAACTTCGAAAGAATGGTATAACGAGATCTCTTCTTAATTGTCTTGCATCATACCTTCAGGATAGAACACAATTCGTCAAATTTCAAGGATTCCTGTCTAAAAAAATAGATGTTTTATCTGGTGTTCCTCAAGGGAGTCACTTTTATTTAACATTTTTATTTCTGATCTATCAGAAAAAATTTCAGACATAGATCATACCTTCTATGCTGATGATTTGAAACTATACCACACTATTACCTCCGCTTCTGACGCAGATTTCCTACAATCTAAAATAATTGCTATTGATAAATGGTGCACTCAGAATAAATTATATCTGAATATTGCAAAATTTCATGTGATTACTTTTTCACGAAAAAAAAATATTTATACTTTCAAATATTTATTAAACAATTCGGAGCTTTCTCGCGTAAAAAAAGTCACCGATCTCGGCATTATTCTGGACAGTAAACTTAACTTTAATGCTCATTATGACACTATTATCTCAAAAGCCAATAAATCACTAGGGTTCATCAAAAGAAGAGCTCGCGAATTTAAGAATGTATGGGTGGCAACAACTTTATACTGTTCCTTCGTTCGTTCTATTCTTGAATAGTCTAATCTGGAATCCCATATTTCAAGTACACAGCAACAGAATAGAATCTATACAGAAGCAGTTTCTTATCTTTGCATTAAGGGATTTGCACAATCCCAATGATTACGTTAGCTTCCCACAATATTTGGAAAGATTAAAATTATTAAATCTTTTACCACTCTCGTCGAGAAGAACTCTTATAACATTTTGATTTTGATTTTTAAATGCTTTATTGAGCCAAAAAAAAATATAATTAATTACAATAACTTAAAGCTAGCTATTCACTTATTATCTAATTAATTTTTATGACATTTACATATAATGTACGAAAAATTATTTTTTTATCTTTTATACTTTTTAAATATCGTTACATATTCTTATTTAATTTAATTATGTTTTAATTTCTTTCTATTTAGGTTTTTTTTTGTTGAAAATGGCTGAAAACAATAATATATTTTATTTTATTTATTATTAAAATACTTAAAGCTAGACTTAAAACTAAAACTAATACTAAAGAGGAGGAATTACAACTCTTATAACATCTTGTTTTACTTTTGATATTTTAAAGCGTGATATTGACGTTGAATTCTTAAACAGCAGAATTAGACTTAATGAACCTGCCAGACAAACAAGACAAACTAGAATACTGTTTGAACATCAGCATCGCACGGAATATGGAAAAATGAATCCCATAAACCGATGCTGCATAATTTTCAATAAAAACAGTTCAATTTATTCCCCATCCATATCTAAACTAACATATAAAAAACAACTCTGCTCCATCATAAAATAATATTAAAATGTACAGAAACTTTATTATAATAATTTGTAAAATTGACTTATGTACATATATGTTATGTTATAATTTTAGATTTATATTATTTTGTAAATTAGATATGTATTTATACTTTTTTTTATATATATTATATTATACTATATTATACTCGTATTATATTGTATTATGTTATATAAATTATATTATACCTTGTTTTGGTGAAATAAATATATACGCAGCAGTAAAACATTTCCGGTACGCGGTAGAAGCTCGTGAGTTCATGATTTTTACCGATCACAAACCATTAGTTTTTGATTTGCTCAAAAACTGAATGTAATCTCCGTCAGACTAGACATCCCGATTTCATCTCGCAATTCTCGATGGACATTCGCCACATTCCTGGCAAAGAAAATGTAGTCGCAGACAGTTTATCGACAGTTTAACTATATCGGAAATAGTTTTAATTGATTTAGACCACTTTGATTTACAAAATTTAGCGCAAATCCAGGTAAATGAGAAAGAGCTAGAATCTTTACTAACAGATATCAAATCTTATTGGAAATTAAATAAAATATAATTGCCAGATATTGCTGCATTTTGCGAAACAACAACTTCAAATAATAGACCTTTTGTACCTAGTTCTTAACGTCGTGCTGTTTTTAATAATTTATATAACTTGGCGCATCCTGTTACTCGTACAACCAGAAAATTGACTGCATCTTGGTATTTTTGATCAAATATAAATATAGTGACACGAATTTGTGGACTATTTCCGCTACTTTTTTCTCCGTAATTCTGTCAATCTTTTTCTTCACTACTCTTCACTAGTTGGACAAGAATTGATTGATCAGCGATCCCAAATTTCCTTCTCAGAACCTTTTCGAGCCAGTTTATCGGCTTACTCGTTCCCATATATGTCACGATGACTAGGTACTCAACATAGTTTTACCGTGCTAATCTTACAAAGTATCTGAAGCACTTCTCTGCATCTCCTAATCAAGTTTGATTTGATTACCGTTAACACAAGCGCGATGATAGTAGCATGACTGTCGACGTAGATTGTGATATCCTCGTGAGATATCACCTTCGTCGTTGCTAATTAGGCTGCATGTACTATAGCTAGCATCTACGCCTGAAACACGCAGCTGTGGTTTGACAACTCACTGATTCCTTTATATTTAGCTGTACAGAGAAGACACCCGCACCAGTTCCGCTGGCCAACTTCGATCCATCCGTAAATATAGCAATCCCCTTCTCCGTTATTACCAAATCTTCGTCGCATTCATCCCTTGTTGGGATATGAATGTTGTAGTCTTTCTCAAAGAACATCTGTGGTACTAGATAGTCTGTTTGCACTTGATGTAGGTCAAAAATGATCTCCATGTTTTTAGTTGGTGTGATACGAAGAGCTCCCGTAACACTTATGCACGCCAATCTTTGTACCCTTTCCAACTTCCTCATCAATATTTTCTTCTCCACTACCGGTCACCATACTATCGCACCGTACACGACGTTGATGTAGAGCTAGTATGCTATATCCGGCCTAATTCCCCATTCCATCCCTGAAAATCTCTTGCATGTAAATAATGCAATGGTTGCTTTTTTCACCCTTTCCTCAAATTCTTGTTCCAGTTCAGTTTGGAATCCAATATAATTCCTAGATATTTCGCGCTGTTCGAGAGTGTTAGCTCGACTCCATTCAGCGATGATAGATTAAAGACTGGAATCTTCCTCTTCCTGGGAAAAAGAACCTGTCCTGTCTTGGCTGGATTCACTGATAGCCTACAGCTATTCCACCTCGTTACTATGCTGAGGCCTGAAATGGTGATTACACTCCTCCCTATGGTGTGCCCTTGGTGACAGATAAACTTACCTCGCTAATACCCCGGCTTGACATTATGTTTCTTATCTTCAGCATCTGGCCAATGCTGATTGTGACTCCTCTATTCAAGCTTGTATCACTCAGCGCCTTCTCAATAGTATCAGTCTTAACATTGTTGAACGCCCCTTCTATGTCAAGGATCGCTGCCAATGTGTACTCCTTATTATTCAGTGACGTTTCAATTTGTGTCACCGTATTATGGAGTGCTGTTTCTGCCGACCTCCCTTTCCAATAAGCATGTTCAGCTGTCGAGATAGAGCCGTCTTGACAGTTGCTTTTTATATAGAGCTCTACTAATTTTTCCATTGTCTTGAGCATAAAGGATGGCAGACTGATCAGTCTGTAATTTTTTGCTATGGTATGGCTATTCTTACCGGGTTTAGGTAAGAATATAACCCTCACTTTCCTCCAGCTTCTCGGTACGTAACTCATATATAGGCAGCTTCTGAAAATCACTACCAACCATTTTTCCAGCGATCCAGGGGCCCTCTGCAACATAATCGGTCGAATATCGTCCGGACCTGGTGACTTGTATGGAGCGAATGATTTGATTAAGCCCATTCTCCTTTGTTATATAATTCGGAACTGTTGGTTCCTTCGCCAGTAACTTCCTCAATCTTGCTGTCTCATTGACACCTTCCATTGATTCAAAGAACATTTTCCATGATTGTTTTCTGGCTTTCCTTACCGTGTATATAAATTTCCTTAGACCTTCCTTATAGTTATCCCAGTGAACTATTTAGTTATCCCTCTTCGCCTTGTTGTGCATTGATCTTGCAATTCGTCTACACTCTTGCACCTCGACGTTCCACCAAGGTGGTTTTTTACCGTTCTTTGTCCGACTAACAGGACAGCTCATGTCTAAGTGCCAATGTCATCAACCACTCTGGCGATCACTTTACCCTTTGTTAGACGTTCCCTGGCTGGTGCCATCTAAAGCCTCCCTGTATTTGCACCAGTTGCCTTTTCGGGGGTTTCTGAAACTGACCCTTTCTCCCCGCTTACAGTCAACCTGAAACCTAATCCAACAGTGATCGGAGAGCGAAGCCTGATCCGATACAATCCAATTTCTTACTGTTAGTGAACTAGAATTAGTTGCTAATGTCAGGTCTAGGACCTCCTTTCTATTTCTAGTTATAAAAGTAGGGGCTGTTCCCCTATTACATACACTATTGTTCGCACCGCTAATATAATCTAAAAGACTCACCTCTGCTATTGATTTTCGTACTTCCACAATGGGTATGATGTTCATTGGCAGCGCAACCGATCAGCATATCATATTTCCAGCTGCCTATCGTTTTCCTCAGAACTTCAGACGGTGGCTGATCCACGCTGTCAAATGGCATATAAAAAGAGACTAGGAGTAGAGGCTTATCGATATTACTCCTACCCTATTCTACCACTGTGTTATCTTCATTACTGAAATCGTTTAAAAGAAACATTTTAATCTTTTTGTTAACAAAAATGCAAAATCTTTCTCTACTTACTAGCCCTTTGTAATACAGGTTAAAATCCTTAGCTCTTAAACCTTATATCCTTCCTCTACCGTCAATCCACAGTTCCTGCATGAGCGCAACGTCGATGTTCGGTTGTCTCATATACCCGATCAGGTTGCCCGTTGCAGCACTACTGTGGTGAAGGTTTACCTGGATCACTTCCATCATCAGGCACACCACCACATACCATGCTCACATAAACATGTGCCAAGCTGAACCTGGCCATAAACCTATTTTTCTCTAGGAATGGTAGGGTATCTCGGTTGATGCTAACTAGGAAGTGCTGACCACGTTCCGTTCTAGCATCAACCTTCAGCACCTTCCAGTCTTCTGCCTTCAGTTCCTTGTTTTCCCCAACAAGGAGACTCAACAACCTATCTGGCTTCTGGAACGGCTTGGGTACCCAGATCCACGCCTTTGGTCTTATAAATTTAATGGTATCGGCTCTAGGGTTGGCTCTCAGCCCTGATTCCTCCCAAATACCATCCAGCTTGTGTAGCGTGGTTGTTAAGAAGTGTTTCAAAGTCTTATTCGCACAAGTCACTATTTTATACCCCTTCTCCAAGCCAGCACCATCAAATTAAATTTCAACCGCTGAGTCGGAGGCGAAATAATCAATAAGCGCATCCTGGATTTTCTCTTCAACCTTAAGCCATTGGTCGCTCTCGAACTTTCCTTCCGGGGAGCCCTCGTCCACAATGGCTACCTGCAACTCATCAACTAAACCTTTTGCCTTCTTAGGGGTCTTCGGTTTCAAGTTCTCGTCAGATCTACCTCTCTTCTTCATGTACTGTTCCTTAGCTACCGCGGCTTTTCCTGCAGTACGTGATTTGTTGTCACAATCATCTCTCTTCCAGATTGATCATGGTTTTGTTACCATCAACTTCCATATCGGAACTAGAATCCGAAAGACCTCCCAACTCTAGATTATCCAAGCCTAGAGTTGTAGACGAGGATTACGACAATGCTCGAAATTCATCATCCAAGTCAAAATCAGTAGCATTACTACATGCATCAGGGCCTGTTTCCACCCTCATACGCAGTACTACTGGCGACTTAGATCCATCCAGATCCAAGCCCTCGCCGCCTGCTGTAGGTACAAACGACACTTGTGTTGACATTCTAACACAATTTATCCTTGTTCATAGCCATGGTCCATATTGTTGCGGATTCTCTTTGTTTTCAGACCTCACTCGTGGCCTTATCAGCATGGTTAGACCTGCCAGATACTGTACAGAGCTACAGTATCCCCGACATCATTCATTTTGCTAATTAATCCTACTTAAGCCCCACCACCGCGTCCCCGGGAGGAATACATATATTTTAACAATACTTGATCGTTTTACTCATTGGCCCGAAGCATACGGTTTACCAAATATGACAGCTACCGCAGTTGCGAAATTTTTTGTTACATATAACGATTTGGTGTTCCAGCTAGAATTGCGATAAGCCTGAACCCAACGATCATAACGTCATTATCGAAAAGCTCCGAGAAACAATGCAGAGTTTTATTCCAAAACCAACGCGGCTGGGGGATCAAAAGTACATTTTTATTCCTAAGGATTTGAACTCGTGTAACTTTTTGTTCCTTAAGAATGATAGGATTAAACCTACTCTTTCACCGACGTATGACGGACCATACCGAATTATTCGAGGATTACGTAAGACTTTTATACTTTTAATTAATAATAAACAATCTTCAATATCCGTCGATAGGTTAAAACCCACCTATGGAAAATCCAAATAGATTGTTTTACGAAATATTTAAAATATCGCACTCACAGCTTCGTTTGTTATCAATTGTGATTAAGATTCTAAACCGACGTGATTTCGATAAATTAAAAATATATATATTAGATAAAAGAAAATCAAAAACAGTATGCTTAAAAATAAAATAAATAAAATATTATAATACGTTAAAATTAACTTTTTATTAAATTAAGTTTAATAAAAATGTTAAATAAACTAAAAATATGATATGAACATTTAAATAAAATAAAATAAATTAAATATCATAATTAAAATAATATTGTTCAAGTCAAAAAAGTTAATATAATAAACATTAAACACATTAAAAATATTAGTTAAATTAATATTTGCTAGGGTTAAATAAATATTAGTTTATTTTTTAATTTTGTCATTAGCCTCAAAAAGAGTTTGCAGGATTTACCACGGCGGGTTGAAAAAAAATCCCATCCACAAGAATAACATATATACAAAACATTTACACAAATGTAATAGTTTTATCAAATTAATATTTTTATTACGATTCGAAAATATTGATTTTTTTTTGAAATTTTGATTGTTTATTCAATCGTTCTTCTTTTTTGTTCTCAAATTGTTTTTTCAATAATATTTCTTTTAATAAAATTGCATTTTTTCTTAATAGCAAAATAATTAAAGCATCTAAAAATTGAATACGGTGATTGTAACATTTATTTTGCTCCGAAAACCAATAATTATATTTATCTGAGTCGTTAGTTTTATTTACACAAATGTTCACAATATTTTTTTTAATATTTTTTCTGAAGTAATTTTCATGAAAACATTGGTCAAATATGTATACCAATGTGAATTTTTGTAATACCAAAAAAAAAAATCTGAAGGTAAAATATTTTGGAATCCTTATTAATATTTTTATTCAATATAAAATATTCGGAATCTAAAATATAATTTTCGGATTTTAAAAAAACATTTTGGGAGTCCCGACAATTGTTTTTTTTTGTACAACGAGGGATTTGTGTTGTTATCATTTCTTGATCTTATTAATGAAAATAAATTTTCCAACACATCTTGTGTTAATTTAGACAACAATAAATAAAATATTTCTGTTTCTTCGAAATTATATCACGTGACAACCCAAGAATAGCTATTAATGTTTGGCACATACCATCAATACAAAATACTTTTTTTCCATGTTATTCTTGTGGATGGCATTTCTTTTTTGAACTTCCCGTGGTAAATCCTGGAAACTCTTTTTGAGGCTAATGGATAAATTAAAAAATAAACTAATATTTTTTGACAATATATAAAATATATTTGAATAATATAAAATATAAATTCTTAAACATAAACATAATTTTTGGAAACATACAAAAAATAAAATGATTGGGTTTTTAAAATATTTTTCAAACAAATGTTAAAAAACGTAATTAATAAAAATAAAAATTATTATTAAAAAAAAAATATTAACAATCTAAAAATAAAATTAATAATATATTAAATAATATATAAAATATATAAAATATTAAATATATAAAATATTAAATTTCATTTTCATGACGCTCATTTTTTTATTTTAAATAAAAATATGTAAATTCAAATATCAATTAATGATAAACAACCACAGTTACTGGTTGGTTGGAAATAAAAGAAAACTTAATAAATAATTTTGCAGATAGATTAAGTCTAGAAGAATTATTCGAACAATTACTTGGTACAACCTTTAAAGGAAGCTGCATAGATTTTTATAACGAAATAAAAATTAATTTAAGGAGATTAAATGTGAAAACTAGATTATCTATAAATGATGACTTACAAATGAAAGAACAAACAATAACGATTAACGAAAATTCTGCTTTAGCGATATTTAAAAATAAAATCCCAGAACCAATGAAATCAATATTGTATTGTAGAAATCCTGACAGTTTAGAATCTGCTATGGGTATCCTTTACGAGGCCGGTTACGCTCATAATAATAATTCAAATTCTCCTTAGTATCAAAATTCGAGTCCAAAACATTATAATAAAAGTCCTAATACAAATAATAACAATAATAATTACAATAAGAGCAGAAATAATTATGAAAATTTCACCCATAAAAAAAAATAATATGAATTACCCTGTAAGACATTTTAATAAAAATCAAAAAATTTCAAGAAATCCTAATAAACAATTTAATAATTACAATAATTCGCAAAATCAAAGATATTTTAATAATCTCAGACAACAAAATTATGTACAAAATTCAAAGCAAGTTCCCGAAATCCTTTTAAGCAAAATCCTTTTAAGCAAAATCCTTTCAGACAAAACCATTTTTCTAATAATCAAAATTACCCAAATAATCAGAACTACCAAAGTCATCAAAACCGTTTAGCTCCTCCAGAACCCATGGACATAAATACAAACGAAGTCATAGAAACCAATTTCACAAATTTTTCAATTACGACTCCTGAAATTGCGTTGCCTTATATCCTACTAGAAAATAAAAATAAAATATTAAAATTCATAATGGATTCAGGTGCAACGCATTCAATAATAAATCCCGAATGATGTAGTCAAGAGGTTCGAAAACCGTTAGATAAAACAATTATTTTAAGCACAATAAATCAAGAAGTCCAAATAAAAGAAAAAACAACTATGTCCCTTTTTAAATAATTAGGAAATCCGTCAAAGATAATCGAAATGTACATATTCCCTTTTCATAAAGTATTATGATGGACTTATAGGAAACGATATTTTAATACCACTTAAATCTAAAATTCATTACGAAAACGAAACTCTTCAGACTCAAGAGAGAAAAGCAAAACTTAAATTTTTCAATAATAAACAAAATTTTAGTGTCAAATTAAACACGAAAGGCGATTTTGAAGCGACCATCCCTGTTTTGCAAAAAGAAGGTTTAGCCTATCTTAAATAAAAGTAGTCCTTAGATGGCAAAATTACCTTGCATGAGGGAATTTATAATGTTGATAGTTATACCGTGAAGGCACAGCTACGCAAAGAGTGCGATGACGGCCATGTTGTTAATTTTAACCCAATCGAAACAGAAATAGTAGATGAGAAAATTTTTAACGTAATAGAAGAATCTGAAAATAAATCAATTATTGAACAAATTCGTAACGACCACCTGATTTTACAGCCTTTAATTTTCCGATAATATGTAATACCTTATTTATTTAAATACTTATTTATTTGAAATACACCGATTAATTATTTATTTTATATCGGAAGAAAAAAACATAGTATTAAATATTCTTTTATGAATTTTAATTTTAATTAATTATAATACTTTTACGAATTTTAAATTGGCTGTCAAAATCGAAACGATGTTTTCTATCCAGAGCCCACTCGGAAAAAGAGGAAATTTCCATCTCTCATTTTTGCATCCGGGCACATTTTACATGATCGTGCGTCGATGTTAAAAATATTTTCTTTTCTTATAATTAAAAATGAAAGCATTCTTAATTTAATTTACTATATTTATTTTTATTTATTACCCTAGATGTCTCTTTGATCTTTTAATTGTTAATTATTTAAATTTTTATTTAACTATTTGTTGTAGGATTTTATTTTAACTATTCTAATTTATTATACATATTATATTATTCTAATTTATTATATTTCAAAATATGCTAACCATTAATTTACAATAAGGTGGTATATTAAATAATATAAATAGGTCTATATAAACCTAATCTATAGTAAATGAAAGGTGAAATCTACCACAATGTTTTAATAAAAAAATTACAAACATTAACATTATTTTTATAACATTAGTTATCTGAATTTGATTATGTAATTAGGTATAAGAAAGGTGTGAAAAATTGTAATGCAGATGCCTTATCACGCATCGAAGTAAATATCTCAGAACAGTTAGAAAATCGCGAATTACCATTAAGTAATTCTCCTTTAAATATATTTAAAAACCAAATAATAATTTCCAGGATAAATTCTGGCTCACTAAAAATTTAAAATATTAAAATATTTAATAAAGACAGAAAAATAATAGATCTAAAAGAATTAATGTGATTGTGTTGCAATAACAATATTTAAATCCCATTTTAATCCAAAATTTTTAAATGCAATATTAATAGTGGATTCAGAATGTTGTAAAGTTTTAGAAAAAGTTTATTTTGATCACTTTGCAGAAAATGGTAATCTGAAAATTATTAGATGTAGTAAAATATTAGAAGATGTTAGAGATGAAGAAATTTTGGTAGACTTAATAGAAAAGGGTCATTTAAAAATAATCATAGAGGAATTACAGAAGTTTTTAAAGAATTAAAATTGCAATATTTTCATCCAAAACTGTATGACCGGGTATCTAAATTAATAAACAATTGCGAAATTTTTAATATTGAAAAGTACGATAGGAAACCAATTAAGTACAAATTTAAAATTACAGAAACTCCCGAACATCCTAATCAAATTGTACATGCATACGTATTTTACACTTTAGGAAAAAATATGTTTGTTACTTTTATAGGTAAGTTTACGAAATATGTTCAAGCCATTAAAATAAACGCTAGGAATTGGACAGAATTTTAAAGAGTTATTTTGCAATATACATCTGTAGTTGGAAAGATAGAAAAACTAGTTGTAGATAATGAATTAGGTCTAAAAGCTATACCATTAATAGAATTTTTAAAAAAAGAAAACATAGATATACATTTTGTATCAAGTCGCTACCTCAGTACTTAAGTGTCGTATACGCATTTTGGCACATTTTGACTTAAAAGTACATATGTCCTTAAAAAATCACGAGCTTTCGAATGCTGTAATCAGAATTGCTGTAGCTGTGTTCATAACAAACATATCAGTAGCACGTTTGTTGTATATACAAGTGAAAAACTATTTTTTTAAGTCTTATTTGTCGCATATGCCATCAAGAGTTATTTTCTTTTATATGTGACAAATTTACATAGACTTTAATTTTATAGTTATTTTAATTCTTATATGTCGTATACCACACAAAACTTAATTTTATAGTTGTATACGCATCCTTCGTGTTGAGTTCTTGTTTGTCGTATACCATACTAAAATATAATTTATTGTCGTATAAGGAAAACTCGTGTTGAGTTCTTGTTTGTCGTATACCATACTAAAATATAATTTGTTGTCGTATAAGGAAAACTCGTTTTGAGTTCTTGTTTGTCGTATACCATACTAAAATATAATTTATTGTCGTATAAGGAAAACTCGTGTTGAGTTCTTGTTTGTCGTATACCATACTAAAATATAATTTATTGTCGTATAAGGAAAACTCGTGTTGAGTTCTTGTTTGTCGTATACCATACTAAAATATAATTTATTGTCGTATAAGGAAAACTCGTGTTGAGTTCTTGTTTGTCGTATACCATACTAAAATATAATTTATTGTCGTATAAGGAAAACTCGTGTTGAGTTCTTGTTTGTCGTATACCATACGATTAACTGAAATAGTATAAATACCGCCATACAAAAAAAAATTAGTCTCCTACCAGTATTGCTATAAGTAACTAGTGCTGTTCTGTGATAAGTATTGTTGGTTATTGTGATAAACAGTTAAAGTGTTAAAGTAATACAGTAGTGTAACATTAAATATGGAGACGGATGAAGAAAGGTAATAAATGTAACATAAACTTTTGTATATATAAATTGTAATTTGGATTATTTTTAGGAAATCTTCACCAACGCCTGAAATAGATGACGAAGTACTACTTGCTATGACAGATTTCTTGGACGATAATAGCGATGGAAATGAAAGCACAGATAAAATAAATATGCCATCATCAAGGTAATTATATTAGTTTCTTTGTTTTGTTTTTTTCTATATAGCTATATCAGAATGTAAGTTAGTGAAACTTCTTTGTTTTAAAAGCAATACCATGCCTGATGAAGATTTAAATGACTTTTCTGCTGATGATTCTTTTGAAGATCCAAAATATGTACCAAATCATGATTCTTCATCAGATAATGACAACTCAACAAATATAATTCAAGACAACTCTCAGATAACCATAGCCTTATATCTGTCCAATTTTTTGCCAAATACACCTGCGCAACAAGTTACTCAAATTGTTAAAACACCGCCATCACGAAAAAGAAAAGTGATGAAACATACTTGGAAAAGAAATATTAAAAAAGACTACGTGAAAGTGGATAAGAGTATACATCTGGAAAAGGGATTATTAACGAATCTAAGTCAGTTAAAGAAGTGCAAGCCATCATGTACTTTCAATAAATTTGATATTAGTGCACGTCAATCAATTCATAATAGTTTTTGGCGACTAGATGACAAATCAAAAAATCATTATTATGCTAAATTTGTCAAAAAAATTCCTGCAAAGAGAATGAAACCACAACAAAAAAAAACCAGAAATTTTACATTTCAATATTTTTTTCAGCAGCATGAAAACTTAACTAGAGTCTGCCAACAGTTTTTTTTAAAAACTTTAGATATCAGTTCAAGGAGGATATATTATTTTTTTAATAATAAATTAGATAACAATGGTATTGCGAAATCACCTATAAAAGGTAAACATATTAAAAAAGTAACACCGAATCAAACATTGAGTGAAATACGTGAACATATTAATAGTTTTCCTCATGTAGAATCCCATTACTGTCGACAGCAAACTTCAAAACATTATTTAGATCCGTCTTTAAATATACGTAAAATGTACGAATTATATAAAGAAAAATGTATCCAATCACCAGTAAAAGAGCATATTTATATAGGAAATTATTTAATGAAGAATTTAATTTATCATTCTTAATTCCTAAAAAAGATCAGTGCGATATCTGCTCCGAATATGATAAAAAAACTGAATTAAGTAGTACAGAAAAAAATAAAATTGAAATGCATAAATTAAATAAAAATATTGGAAAAACACTTAGAGATGCTGATAGGAAAAGTAAAGATGAAAAAACTGCAATTATTTGCTACGATTTAGAAAATGTATTTTCCTTGCCTAGAGCACAAGTTTCCAACTTTTTTTATAAGCGTAAGTTTTCAGTTTACAATCTTACTGAACATTGCAACATTGATAATAAAACATATTGTAGTATATGGACTGAGGCACAAAGTGGAAGATCAGGAAATGATATTGCCAGTGCTCTGCAAAGAATTTTAGAAAAAGTGATAGAAAATAATCCTGGTATTGAAAATTTAATTTTATGGTCTGATTCCTGTGTGCCACAAAACAAGAATAGAATGAATAGTATGATGTTGTTAAAATTTTTAGAAACACATCTAAACATTAAAACTATTCATCATAAATATTCCGAACCAGGTCATTCTCTTATACAAGAAGTGGATGCGGTACATAGTGTGATTGAGCGACATATAAAAGGTATATCGATTTACAGTCCATTATCTCTACTCAAGCACATGTTAAAAATGAATTACCAAAATGTAAAATTAATAGTAATGCAAATGAAAAATTCAGAGTTTTATAATTATAATATTGCTTCATCAAATTATAATTGGATACCATATAATAAAACAAAATATATTCTCTATGATAGTGAAAATTTATTTCAAATAAAATATTAAACGTCTTTAGATGACAAATCTTTTATAAATGTTGATATTATGAACAATAGGAGATCGAAGAAATGTGAAAATTTACCAGTAATAAATGGTGTTAAACTGTGTAAAACATTATTGTCAAAAGAAAAAATTAAAGATATTGAATCTATGTATAAATATATGGATAACACTGATGTTGAATATTATAAGGCTGTATTAAAAACGTGTGATGCTCCAATTACACCCTTAAGTAAAAAAAAACTATACCTCCAAAAAAAGTGCCTTAAAATAACAATAATTTAAGTATATTTAAAGTATATATATATTAAGTATAATATATTAAAATTAAGTATTATTCAACATTGAGTTGTTGAAAGAAAATGAATTTATATATTTTTTTGTTATTGATTATAATTAAATAGCTATTAAGAAAAAGTTAAGATAATTAATTTTTATGTTTGTTGTTTATCTTTTTTGCTGAAAAAAGAAATGATTTTTTTTATTTTTTATAATTTTTTTGAATTACATTGTATCTTTATAATCAAAATTAAAATTTTTTATGTAATAAAGATTATATTAATCTTTTAAAACATTAAATTTTAGGTTTTTGTGCTTTTATTGGTATTATTAGCAGTAAGGAGATATGGAATACACATAGTTTTTAAAAATTATGTCAATGCTTATTTGTTGTATATACTTATTTTTGTTGTATATGCACCATAAATAAACAATCGTTAAATTTTTATGCGTATACGACAAATTGAAAAATATTAAATGTTAAATTATTTTTATATTACTACACACTTATATAAATCTATTGAAGTAAAATAAACTCTAAACCCCCACATAAGGATTTTGAAAAAAAAATCCGAAAAATATTCATATTTCACGATAAAAAGTAGAGTTTTATCTTACAACGCAATTTACCAAAAATGACAAATATGCGTATACGACACTTAAGTACTGAGGTAACGAAGTAGCAACCACACTTCTAATGCCGATATAGAAAGACTACATAATACTATCAACGAAAAATATTAATAACTATATATTTCTACAATAATACCATTCATTCAACTACAAATCAAGGACCTGTAGATTTTAATAATGGCAAAATAAAAGATGAGGAATATGTTAACATTAGAGATAGAATAATTAAAATTAAGGAAAAAGTTATTAACAAGCTGAATGATAATAGACAAGATTTTGAAGTAGAATCAGGTCCAAATTATATTGTAGATATTAGGGAATGGAGAAACCATGCAAAATTTAGAAAAATAAACACTGAAAAAATAGATGAAAATCATATTATAGATAAAGATAACGGTTTAAAATAATATGAAGTCCATTTGAAAAAGAAAAAGAGGTTTCAAGATAATAACTTTCCAACAATTTCTGCAAAAACGCAAAAACAAAAAAACTAAAAGAAAATGTTCTATTCCAGGTGAAAATGTTTCGGCTAACATTCCCCATTGTTCTAATAATCCTCCTTCTATACCTGTCACAAGTAATAGAAGTCCAAAATCTGGACAATAATAATGGATATGTAACAATAAAACTAGAAGATAACAAAATTACTAGAAGATATACTAAAAAATACATACACTTACACCACATATTAGAAAAATGAGATGTTTAGTAGACATGCTAGGTGAAGTATTAAAATATATAGCAGGAACAATGGATCATGACGACGAGGTAGAAATAAAAGAGCAACTAGACGCATTAGTTAAAAATAATAAAAATCTATTGTATGAGAATAATAAACAAGTTCGTATTAATAACGACATCTCTCAACAAATAAAGAATATCACAAAACAAATAAACCTTCAACAGAAAAATATTTCTGATTATCTAAATAAATATATGCATCAAACGGAAAATAGAATAAAATTATTAGAAGATGAAGTAGAATATATGCAAAGACTCTATGCCATTAATTATGATATAAATTTATTAAAGACTCATATAGATGATATAGAACAGATAATATTAACAAGTAAATTAGGCATGTTTTGAAAGAACATTCTTACAGATGAAGAATTAAATCTTTTAACTGATCTGCAATCCCTAAAGGATATTAAAATTGTTGTAGCCTTTCATTTAGACCAAATTATACTTATTACTTTAATACCAAAGTGTAACGAAAACACGCTATCAGAAATTTTAATAGAACCAATACCAAATTTTAATAGAACCAATACCAAATACATTGTTAATTAATCAGAATTGTTATAATTTAAATATTAGTATATCGGGAAGTAATTTAATAAAATATAAAGATTGTAAGTTAAAAATAAATAACGTTTTATATGAAAACTATTTTCTAAAAGTACATGATAAAGTAATATTGCAATATTATACAACAATGATAAAAGAAAATAAAACAATAAAATTAATTAAACTTGAAGAAATACATATAAATAATATAAATGATAATAGAGAAAAGTTAAATGAAATTGTATAAAAAAAATATCAAGATTATGGTATAAATATATCAATTAATTCGTTTATGATATTAGTTATCATTGTAATAATTTTAATTGTAAGATTTTTTATCATAAGAAAAAAAAATTGTAATAACTTCGTTGGAGCCTCAGACTAACGGTGGGGGTGTTATAATAGAAAAATCACCTAGTAACAAAAATAAAAATATTATTTAAAATAATACTTATTTTAAATAAAACAATTATATTAAATTTCATTTTCTTCACGCTCATTTTTTTATTTTACATAAAAATATATAAATTCAAATATCATTCTTGAGAAATAAAATAAATTAATTTTCCCACAACAAAAACTACATAATTGTTGCAATTGCAACAATTATGCATTTTTATAAATTACTAAAAATAAAGAAAAACGCGCATAGATATTTTTGCAACCTTGCAATTGCAAATCTTCAAAGAATCAAAATAATTAAGTTATGAAATAAAGTAGAGTCAGTCTGAAGTGCATAGTCTAATCTTTATCATTAATTTATAATTTCGTTTATGTGAATCGTTTTCTTATATATAATTAAAAAGTAATAAATAAATTTTAATAATAGTTTTGTTAAATAATATAATTTTGTGTTTTATTAATTTCTTTTTAATCCTGGAGAACCTTGAACAAAAATTACTATCATCAAAAATTTATGGCTTCTGAAGTTGTCGCAAGTCATACATGTCGCGGTAGTAGCTGTGGGTGATAAGCAACTTAGTGAATTAGCTGATATACCTGACAAAATTTACGAAGCACAGTAAAATACCAGTGTTTTCTCGATTACCGATAATAAACCGTCAATGTAGAACACCGGCAACTCTGATTTTAATGCGCACTTATCAAGAATTGAAGCTATGATATCTAGAGTAGACGCCGGTTATGGAAATCACTCTTGATCGCGTAACGTAAATCATTCATGATCGCGATTTAATAATAATAATCAATCGAATCGTCAAAACAGCACGAGAAGTCATTCAAGAAACCGCCAATCTCATTCTGTTTCATCCGACAAACAAGAATTATGTAGGTATCATAGTAAATTTGGTGATAAAGCAACGAAATGTCGATGTAAACAAAAACCAATGTCGAATCACCCAAACTAGATAACGCACCGCGTATTGCGGGTAACGGTGCAAACAAATATCCCAGCAAGCATGGCGATTATCGTCGCAGATTACCCTTTTTGCGCCTAGTCGCAATGTCGCACCAAATTCGCCAACTTTGTCGCCCGAAATCTTTTGACCGCACTTTCGAAAGACTCACTTATATTACAGAGCATATTCTAAGTATTGTAATGAGATAAGCTGGCGAATACCAAAAGAGTTTATCGCTAGTTACACTTAAAATACACTTTTGTAAAACTTACTGCGGGGATCTAAAAAATAGCCTGGGGTTAACCTGAAGCGTATCTCGCATGTTTAGTAATGAGATATATCTGAGAGAATACTCTGTAATACTTACGTTTAACTTTTTGCAATACTTATACGTTTATCTTTTTGCCAGCGCAAGGTTTCCTTGCGATTATCTTAATCCCTTTACCTTTAGTTTACCTGCCGGATTTCTCATTTAATTTATTTTGTTATAATAATGTAATGTATAATGTATATTAATAATTCGAATGTTCCAAAAACATTAAATATTTGTATATTTATATATTATGTTGTAAAATTGTTTTTGGACCATTGTAATTTGTAATATACATTATATAATACATTATATATAACAAAACAATCAATAAATTGAATTTAAATTATTAGTAAACATTTTAATTTTTTAGTTTTAATTTCAATTTAATCTTTAATTAGTAATTTTAATTTTGATTTTAATTTTTAATTTTAAGTACTTATATAATTCTTTAATTATTTACATTATTGTTATGTATTACATAAAATTCATGTATAACCTACGCATAAAATTCATTACATTAATTTTTATTTTTATTTTTAAAAAAGTAGGAGGGGCTAGGAGAGTTCTGGATACACTTCCAGCAAACCCCGAGTTTTGGTGTTTGGTATTGGTATAAGCATGTTTGAAGTTGTAATAATATGCTAATAATCTTGGTGTGTGTCAGTCGGTCTGTCGTTTTGTCAGTCTGTCGGTTTGTCGTTTGTCGGTCTGTCGCTTTGTGTATGTGTGTGTGTGTGTGTGTGTGTGTGTGATTCGGGTTTGTTCGGGTTCTTGTCACGTGGTGTATATGTTCGGGTTTGTTCGCGTGTGATTGGGTCTGTTCGCGTGTCGGTCTGTCGTTTTGTGTGTCTGTCGATTTGTCAGTCTGTCGGTCTGTCGTTTTGTCTGTCTGTCGGTCGGTCTGTCGATTTGTCGGTCTGTCGATTGTCGACTGAAACTCTAGATACAAGAATGTATGATTATATAATTTTAGTATTCTTATTTATTTCTTTTAGTCACATATTATTATTTATAAAGGAAAGTATTTTTAAAAGTGTTTTTTTAATTTTTTTTTTTTATATGTAGGCTAATTTTGTGATCTAGTTGGCTCTCCTGAAATGAGACCTTCAGAGGGTTCTTAAAAATCAGTTTTAGTTTCCGAATTTTATATTAATACGCATGTAATTATTATCCGATTTGAATAACATTTGGTATACAGGTAGACCTTCTGATTATGCATGTGTCAGCCGTGATAGAAGTTAATACCTGCAGGGCTCCATACTAAAATTTCCGATTAAAGTTTCATATGCTCTAGTCTACAACATGTAGTATTTATTATCTGATTTGAATGAAATTTGACACACATAGTAGCTTCCTTATGTAATTACTGTCTGTAAAGTTTAAAGTCGGTAATTCAGTGGGTCCATGTTAAAATGTCCAATTATATTTCATAAGGTCAATACTCTACATAATGCAGTAATTGGCACCCAATTACAATAATATTTCAAACACAGTTTGACTTTGTTACTTACTTATTGCTCCGAAAATTTGTGTCAGGTAGCTTTATTGTGTTCATGGGAAACTAATATATGAAAAACTTAGTTTCAAAAGAATATTTCATTATGTTCTACACCATATAGTAATTATTTTCTAAAATTTCCGATTAATATTTCATATGTTCTAGATCAAATGCTAAATATTATCCAATTTCAATGAAATTGTGTATACAGGTTGGATTCGTGATTACGCATGTGCCGACCAAGGTAGAGGAAAGTAGATTTAGGGGGTCCAAGCTTAAATTTTCGATTTATATTTCATATTTGCTAGATCATATGGTAAATATTATCCGATTTCTATGAAATTTTGTGCACAGGTTGGATTCGTGATGACTTATATTTATACTTATTATAGTTATTTTAATTATATTATTTATTATTTTCGTTATAATTAAATAAAAAAGAAATAAAAATATAAATAAATACAAGTAAATCAGTCGATCAGTGTAGACATATTTTTATTTCGCTCCCTAATTAATTAAATTTTCGCATTAATTTTCAGTCATGGAAAGTTGCAGTAAATGTTCTAAAGTTGTTTCCGAAAACGATTTGCTACCGGTTAATTTTATAAACTGTAGTTTTTGTAAATTGATTTTTCATACGGATTGTGTTTCTATATCGGATAATTTATTTAAAAGTTTATCTAATCGCAAACCTAATATCTTGCGGAGGTGCAACTTGTGATTTAACAAGTATAATGAATAAATTAGACTTTATTTGCTCTGAGATTTCATTAATTAAAGAAAAAAAAATATTTATAATGAACATGGACATCAGTGTAATAAAATAAATGATGATATCTCGGTAAACCATAAATCTAAAAATAATGTTCAATATAATAATATTGATTTAAACAAAACATTTAATGAACAGCATATTGCTTTATCGAATGGTATGACTAAGAACGTTGCCCCTCAATTATTGGTTACAAAAATTTCTGTTGAGACTGTTGCATAAACGAGTGTCGCTGTTGCGTATACTACACAAACCAGCAAGAGAATGAAAAAACGCAACAAACAAAATAAGTCACACCAGTTAAAGTTTAGCCCTATAATTGGGGAGGGTGTAAATTCAGTAGGGCTTGCGGTTGTTGAAAAGTTAGACTGGCTTCACGTATCAAATTTTTCACCTGCTACCACTGAAGAATCCATCATCAAGAATTACGTAGCTACAAAATTGGAGTTAGCAATAACTGATTTAAAATGTTTTAAATTGATTAAAACAGATGTCGATCTAAGTTCATTGAGATCTGTATCTTTCAAACTTGGTATTCCATCTAGTTATTTGAATGATATTTTTACATCAACTAACTGGCCCTCTGGAGTTGCATTTAAAACATTTGTAAGTGCTTCAAAAAACTCGTTAATTCAACAACCAGTACAAATGCAAATGTAACAAATCAAGATGGGATCATTTCAGCATCTACCGAACATTATTTGCCTATTTTATTTAATAATTGTCATAATGATGTCTTTTGTCCTCTGTCTATTTGTTCTCAAAACAGTGAAGAAATTAATTGTTTATTGTTTAATGAATCAGCTGTGCAAAACAATTCATCACTCATCAGATGTTGCTTTATCAATATTTTATCAAAATGTTGGTGGAATGCGCACAAAGAGTAACGTTTTTTACCTCTCAGTGCTAGAGAATGACTATGACGTCATTATTATTACCGAAACATGGTTATATGGAGATATATTATCAGCAGAATATTTTAATAATGCTTATAATGTGTATAGACATGATCGATGTAACGTTGCTACATTAACGTTGTAACGTAAGGTTGAGTGTTGATTGCTGTGAAAGCATTGTTTAATATTAATTTAATTTATTGTTCCACTGAAGTTGATCAAGTTATTATTGAAATAACTGGGTGTACGAATTTTAATAAAATAAGTTCAACATTATCTTTGCTTGTTGGTGTGAGTTACATACCACCTCAAAGTTCATTATTGGTTTATGAAACTCACATTGGAAAATATTGTGAATTAATTGGTCATATGCAACGATATAGAATATATGGATGGAGCCTAAAGATAAAAAATTGAAGCCACGCCGGGTATAGTCGTCTCGCTTTTTTGCTAACCAACCTGTCAAAATTTAAAAATTAGTAATAAGCGACGGACTAGGTTTTTATTTTAATCCGGGCCTGTGGAATTATGGAATTATTTATATATAATAATTCAATATGTAAAAATTTTTAAAAAAGTAAATAAAAAATACTGAATATTATTTGTAGAAAAATATTAAAATGCGTTTTCCTTCTTGATATTTAAATTATAACAAAATAACTACAGATGCATCAAATATGTATTTTACCTCCAGCAACAAAAAATAAAAATAAAATTGAAATTAAAGGTTAATAAAAAGAGTTAAGCGAAAACAAGAACTACTAATATTCCTCATAACAAAGTAGTCAAATTTAATTTACATAAATATATTTACATAGAAAAATATAAAATAATTATATCTTGCAAACACAGACTGCAGATGTACTTCATTATCTGCCGATGTAATCATATTTATGAAGCATGAACAATAGGAAATATTGAAATAATTACAGTATTTTAAAATTTTATTTAATTATTCATATTTGTCTTTATAAAAATTAATAGACTAAATAAAAAAGAACCGACCCTGGTATAAAAATTATCAGCTGATATTTTGACAAGAAATTTCGTCGGATGAGTTTTGAAAAGATCGTTGGACATCAACTCAGTTTCGACTAAAATTTATCTAATTATCAAAAAAAGAGTGCACACAGTAATTTAATTTTAATTTTTACGATTAGTAAAAACTTTTTATCAGATTTAATTATGCTCCTATCCATATATTCAAGTACCTAATTCAATAGTCAATAAATATGAAAATGGCATATGAGGTTTTTAAGAATTCGGTAGACGATTTGATTTTGACAGCGAGCAGAAGAAAAGGAAGTATTTTTTTCACGGCTTCATAAACTTTTTTTTGATATATGGAATTTACTATGAGTTAAAAAGAGATGGAACATTTATGCTCCCTCCATATATTCTAATTCGTTGATCATATGGGTGATAATCAAATTATTATTTTGGGTGATTTCAATCTTCCTAATGTTCAATGGAACTTTATTGAAAATAATTCTTTCTTATACCCACTAAATGTCACCTCGCAAGTTGAGCAATGTGTAATTGAATCTATTTTTAATTGTGATTTAAATCAAATAAATAATGTTTTTAATATTTTTGTAAATTATTAGATTTAATCTTTGTATCTGATGGTATTTTAACATCAGTAAATGAAATTTTTCCATTAGTAAATTCTGATTTAAATCACAAAGCTTTATTAGTAAATTGTAATTTTTAATGTAAACAAAACAAGAATGTAAACAAAACAAGAAACTTTAGAAAGGCTGATTTCATTGGATTGACTGATTTTTTAAATGTTAGTAATATACGTAATATTTGTTTCATACAAGATTTAAATTTATGTTATAATTTATTTACTAATATTATAAATTTGGGTTTTGATAAATTTGTTACATTTGTTCGTAGTTGTACTAATAATCACCCACCGTGGTTTAATAGGGCACTTTTACGCCTAAGAAATTTAAAAAATAAAGCTTCTAAGACTTTTAAAACATCCAACATCTTTTCTGACCAAGCTAACTTTCAGAGTTTACATAGGGAATACGAATTTTTTCTTAGCTATTTGCAAAATATTGAAAAGAATATCAAATATAATAGTAAATCGTTTTGGGTTTACATAGCGGATAGAAAATGTTTTTCTGGGTTTCCTAGTCAAATGGTTTTAAATAATTGTACATCTAATAATTTGAAAGAACCAGTTGAATTATTTGCAAATTATTTCGAAACCATTTGTTGATGAATATAAATATTCTCATTTGTAAAATGTAATAGATTTGGGCAATTTATCTATTTGTAGTGACGATGTATTAAATGCCGTTAATTAAATAAAATTGGATTTTACATCTGGTCCTGATGGTATACATCCTGCTTTTTTAAAGTTGTGTATTTCCATTCTGATGAATCCACTGGTACACATTTTTAATTTATCCTTAAAATCTGGTCTGTTCTTAGACAGTTGGAAAGTATCGTATATTACACCAATTTTTAAATCAGGATTAAAAAATGATATAAAAAATTATAGGGGTGTATATAAATTATCAGCTATTCACAAACTGTTTGAGCAAATTGTTTATAATAAAATTTAATTTTTTGTGAACGAAATCATTCCATTACACCAGCATGGTTTTGTTAGGGGCAGATCTTGTACCACTAATCTGGTTTGTTTCTCTAATTATGTAACTAATGCTCTAGAAGCAGGTGATGAAGTTATAGCGATTTATACAGATTTCACTAAGGCGTTTGACAGAATTATTCATCAACTATTAATTGCTAAATTGTCTGCATTAGGATTTCATTCATCTTTATTAATGTGGATTGAATCTTATTTACTGAATAGAACGCTAATTGTGAAAATAAAGAACCTTGTATCATGACTTATTTTTGTGTCTTCAGGCGTGCCACAAGGGAGCCATTTAGGTCCTTTATTTTTTATACTATTCATAATTGACATTGACTTTTTCTTACTTGTTAGTAATATTTTAGTTTTTGCAGACGATACTAAAATATTTAAAACCATTAAATTAACATCAGATTTATTTGATCTACAAAATGATTTAAATAGAATAGTATATTGGTGTGAATCAAATGGCTTACAATTAAATCCCGTTAAATGTAAAGCTATGGTTTTAGTAGAAAGATCTTGGTGTAATGTATGATAATAAAACGTCATTTGTTATTCATTTTGATTTTATAACGGCTAAAGCATATAAAATGTTTGGTTTCGTAAAGAGAAATACTAGAGATTTTAAGGATACATACACTTTAAAAACTTTGTTTTGTTCAATAATTAGAATTATTTTAGAATATGCTGCTGTTGTCTGGAGTACCAATTATATGGTTCATTTTAATCGTTTAGAAAAATTCCAAAAAGTTTTTACTAAATTTTTAATAAAAAAAACTGAATTGGGGTGATTATATGCCAAACTATCAGGAAAGATGTTTGCTTTTTGGTCTTGAAACTTTTGAAACTCGTAGACGTAATTGTTGCGTATTATTTTTACGAGACATTATCTATAGTAAAATAAATTGTCCTATAGTACAATAAATTGTTGCTGCAATTAATTGAAATAAATGTGCCGAAAAGAATATTGCGGAAATATGATTTTATACATTTATCGTTCCATAGTACAAACTACGGACTTCATGGTAATATTACAAATTCTATTAGATTATTTAATTTATTCTATGATATTATTGATGATATAAGTTCCAGAGACGAATTTATTAGGAGTCTGAAATTATGAAAAAGCTTTTAGCCTTATAAAGTTTCTTGTTTTGTATTAAATTTCTTCTGTAATTAAATAGTTAAGTTTTACTGTAATTTAAATTTAATACGATTCAAATTATATGTATTAATGTATACTAAAATCTGTGAAATAAAAAATTGGTAGACTAAATAAATAAATAAAAACTCTTTAAATAAACCCAAAATTACTTTATTAATTAAATTTTACAGTCAACGAGATATCATTCTAATTACTTGAGGTACTTAAATGTATATTGATATATTCTTGACTAAAACTCTTTTATGTTTTTTCATATATTTCTGTACAGATGTTCATCACAATATTTAAATTACGTAATAAAATTAATTAAATATAGTTAACCAAATTTTGTTAAAAGAATACATTTACATGTTATGTTACATACAAACTTATAATTATGAAAAAATCTTTAATCAAACCGTAAACTCTAATATTACAAAATATTAATAGTGACACATATTTATATTTTCAGTTTGTTTTTATAATTCTGGACTGCATAGATGCACAGGATATAACATAATGGATACATGGCCATTAACTATTCAGGAAGCAACGAAGTTCGTATGTCCAATAATTGTAACATCTTACACTCATTACGAATCGCCATTAGACCTAAAGAGAATTTTAAATTGTTCGAAACGAAAATTAAATATTATTCTTCCACCAGTAGTTAATCCTTTTTCTTCTAAAAAACCGGAAAGAAATTTCATTTCAGATGAGACAACACCTTTAATATTTAAAAACTATTATTGCTTTGTCATTCAATAAAAGAAACTATTGTTCACAATTTAGCTACAGTTTAACAATCATTTTCCATGACCTCAAATGCTCATATTATTCATATTAATTTAGCATATCATGCAATTATTAATATAACATGATGTAACATTATATTTCAAATTCATTGCCACTTATTGTTTTCAACATTAATCAGAACTACATCGAAGCGTTAGTTAATTTTCATGGTGCAATCAAAACAACCCAAGCTACCAAATGTAGTTTTTGGCAAACCAAAGTTGTATTCGACCATATATTTATTCTGTAAGTAAAATGTAACATACTACTGATTAATTAAAAGTAACAGCAATTGTAGTATCGCAAAATATAACATTTTCTTAGAAACTTTATTTCTTATTAATGAAATATCATTTAAACAATATAATTTTTTATGGTAACTTTTAAAATATGTAAAGATATTTGTATTGAATTGGTTATAATAACTAAAATAATTATAAATATTTTTTGCGCGGCAGAATTTGAAAATATTCTAATATCGTTAGTTGAATATTTTGAAATAATGATAAGAAATAAATTATAAATAAATATTAATATTAAAACATGTAAAATGTCTTGTTTGTTGTTTCATTTTACAATAATTATTGTTGAGTGTTATAAAACATTACATTGGTGTCAGATGTGGATTGATTTTAAACAAATATTTGAAAGCATCAAATTAAAAACTTATTTATTACAAAACACAAAAAATAAAAAACTGTATAAAACTATAAAATATTGTGTTCAAAAACTCAAACATCATGTGAAAAAATTTAAATTTATTTAAAATATAAAATTGCAACTCATTATTATCAGATGATGATTATAAAAAGAACAATACTAGATATTTTGTCATTACATAATCAACACTGCCAAAACTCATCATTAATATCAACAAGAACATCATTATTATCAACAATATAGTCACTATTACCAAAAAGAACATAATTAATATCAACAAGATCAGCATTATTTTCAAAAAGACCATCTTTATTATCACCTTGGTCATAATTTACAGTTTTATTTTAATATTTCGGTTTTTTTGACATTGTTCGGCATTGTTAAGGAATGAGTTTGGAAACGGCCAACCTTACCTTCAATAGCACGAAATAAAATTTAATTGTTTAAGTGCACTGTAAGAATTTTCAAACAAAAAGAAAATTATGGTAACAACAGTTGAACCTCGAAAAAATAAAAGCACAATAAATATTTTTCTTTAAACGTTATAATAGTTATTTTATTTAATACTATATTGATTTTAGTTTTATATAAATGTTTAGCACCTTATTTATTATAATGATTAAGATATTTGTTTATTTAATCTTTACAACATAATTTATTATTTTACTTAATGTGTGTGGACTGTATTTTATATGAAATATGTTATATGGAAAAAAATGGTTGTGGTTTCCTTTTAATAGAATACTTTAAATGATAAAATGGCTTTTTAATAGAATATTTTCTTTTTAATTTACTTTGTTTTTTAATAATTTTTTATGAAAGGACTTTTATCAAATTTGATGCGATTGCTTTTAAACGTCTAAAAATAATGGCATTACTTTTAGTGAACTACTTTCGACTTGATTACTTTTAGCGGCGCTACTTTTGGCTTTTCATGCGATTACTTGTAAACGTCTACCCCATAAAAATTATAGCATTACTTTCAGCGAATTACTTTAAAAAAAATTATAGTTTAGAAGTCAGGAATACAGATAATTTATTTTAGCTATTCATTTCCATTGAATAATTTTTTTTCGAGATTTGCTCAATTCATATTTACCCACTTCTATCATATTAACATCACAAATTATATGATACGCATGCATTATATATAATCTGTTTTTCACGCTTAAAATTTTACGTAAACAATTTTTTTTTTTTTTTTGCTTTTTAATCGTAGAATTTAGCCGAAATAATATATGATTTTAATATGAAAAGCAGATAAATATGAATTGGGTAAATCTCTAAGTAATAACTTTATAAAAAAATTTCATTTACCATAACGCCTAAAATATAATTATACATTTGTATTACTACTAATTGGTCAAAATTCATTTAACTCATGTCTTTTTTAGCGTATATAGATATTATCGCATATAGAAATACAATAATGATGGCTATACTATAATCATAAAACTATGATGTAGTCATTTTCCCAAATTTAATATATAATCGCGCAATAAATTCGCCTTACAGAAATAATTTTTGATTTTAATATAAAGCGTATAATTACGAATCGTATAAATCTCGAATGAATTAGGTACTCAATAAAAAATTAACATTTCAAATATAATTATTCATTATTGTATTACATCTAATTGCCAAAAATGCATTTAACTCATATCCTTTTTAATATATATAGATATAGATATTATTGTATATAGAAAATATAACGCAATACGCAAAAACACAATAACTTAAACGCAGTAGCAAAATTACACGCCGCAGTGAGGAGAAAACAGCTTCTTATAAGAGAAGAAAATTAAAATATATTACTGAAAATAAAAAATAAGACATAACTTAGTAGTAGCAAAATTACACACCGCAGTGAGGAGAAAATAGATTCTTATAGGAGAAGATAATTAAAATATATTACTGAAAATAAATAATAAGACATAACTTTATATTTTATATTTATTTCAATAGTTGAATACAATAACATTAAATTTTCCAATTTTTTAAGAAGTGTCAGCAACATATAACGCAAAATTAAAACAATTGATGATCAGATTACAATTCGATCACAATAAATCATGGGAAAATAATGCCTAAATAATTCAAAATAGATAATTCAAAATAATTAAATAAAATCGCGAATATTGCAATTTTAGTTATACATTTTTTTTATGTAGTTTTAAGGTATTATATATTTTTTATGTATAGTTTTAATTATGAATTGTAATTGATTTATGTAGACAAAATTTAATATAAATACAGCGTAAATTCAAATAAATTATCATTCAATTATAACTAACGTTTAGAAAGCTAGCCATGGAAACTGCTATTGTTATCATTAACAATTTTTCGCACATCTAAAATAATAGATATAACTGCGATCTTTGCGCGCAATCCTTTTGCTGCGTGGAAAGTCGGCTGGCCCACTGCGAGGAGACGGGGCATAAAAGGGTCGTCCTCCTAAGGTAATGGTAAAAAATAAATTCTAATTTTTTATAACATTTAATTTAATTTTATTTTTATTTTTCAGAATAATTTGTTGCTGGCCGTCTCGCAACAAATCTAAATGTATGCATCATCTAAAAAAAAAAAAAAAAAAACTTGAAGTTGCCATGATTGTTTGTGTTGGCATGATCATTTTTCAAAATGGACCACAGCGTGATAAAAATTCGCACCTAAATCTCAAAAATAATAAAATTAAGCCAAATTAACTTGTATTACAAAACTTATTTATTAAAATTGAAAATCGTAATATGTATTAATAACTTTGAATAATTTATTTTTGTATACATTATAGCATTTACAGGTAAAAATAGTCATTTTACAAATCAAAATAGCCATTTTCCAAATAAAAATAGTCATTTGATTTGTTATATGGACAAAATGTTTATAAATGTTTATAAGCAAAAGGTAAAGAATACATAAATGTAATACAAAATAAAAATAAAAATTATATATTAAAATAATAATATTAGAAACAAACTGAAACTGCTTTATTTGGAAAAAGATTAATTTTATTTGTAAATGACTATTTTGATTTGGAAAAAGCTTGGAAAATGGCTATTTTAATTTGGGAAATGACTAATTTTAATTGGAAAATTCCTATTTTGATCTTGAAATGCTATAACTTAAACCTTAACATTAAAAAATGGAAAATAGCAAATTTATTTTACAGGAATTTTAGCCTAAATCATTTTTGGTTTCAATTTTATAATTATATTAAAATATTAATACATATTATAAGAAATAACAAATTAGAAATAAAAAACAAAAAATAACACAAATAATTTCAGTCTTGTGTATGAACGAATGAAATATTAAAAATAAAGTCTTAGAAATAAAAATAATATTTAAAGGAACTTTTAATCAGTAACAGTTTGGTGAATTAAATCCCCCTAAGCATAATTATTGCATATTCTGTCTGCCTCTGTATAAATGATTAAATAGTACTTACGGAAATCTTAGTAGGTACAACTAATTTCTGAATAAATTTAAACTTTTGATTTAATTAGAAAAATAAACCTATATTCTATAAAATAGTATCAAAAAATTATATTTTTTACAATTGCGATTTTATTTAATTATTTAGAATTATCTATTTTGAATTATTTAGGCATTATTTTCCCATGATTTATTGTGATCGAATTGCAATCTGATCATCAATTATTTTAATTTTGGGTTATATATGTTGCTGATACTTCTTAAAAAATTGGAAAATTTAATGTTATTTTAAGTTGACATGATTGTTTAAAGTTATTAAAATTAGAAAATTATAAAAAAAAAATTGTATCCAGATTGTTTAAAATTATTAAAATTAGAAAATTATAAAAAAAATAATATTGTATTCAACTTTGAAATAAATATGAAATATAAAAATATGTCTTATTATTTATTTTCAGTAATATATTTTAATTTTCTTCTCCTATAAGAATCTATTTTCTGCTCACTGCGGTGTGTAATTTTGCTACTACTAAGTTATGTCTTATTTTTTATTTTCAGTAACATATTTTAATTTTCTTCTCTTATAAGAAGCTGTTTTCTCCTCACTGCGGCGTGCAATTTTGCTACTGCGTTTAAGTTATTGTGTTTTTACGTATTGTGTTATATTTTCTATATACAATAATATATATTTATATTAAAAAGGATATGAGTTAAATGCATTTTTGGCAATTAGCAGTAATACAGATGAATAATTATATTTGAAATGTTAATTTTTTATTGAGTACCTAATTCATTCGAGATTTATACGATTCGTATTTATACGCTTTATATTAAAATCAAAACTTATTTCGGTTAGGCGAAATATTATTGCGCGAATATATATTAAATTTGCGTATCATTATAATTTGTGATGTTAATATGATAGAAGTGGGTAAATACGAATTGAGCAAATCTCGAAAAAAAATTATTAAATGGAAATGAATAGCTAAAATAAATTAGCTGTGTTTCTGACTTCTAAACTCTAATTTTTTTTAAGTAATTCGCTGAAAGTAATGCTATGATTTTTGAGGGGTAGACGTTTACAAGTAATCGCATGAAAAGCCAAAAGTACCGCCGCTTAAAGTAATTCGGTAAAAGTAATGCCATGAAAAGCCAAAAGTAGGGCCGCTCAAAGTAGTTCACTAAAAGCAATCCCATGATTTTTAGAAGTTTAAAAGTAATCGCATACAAAGTCAAAAGCAGACGTTTAAAAGTACATAATCGCATATACAAAGTCAAAAGCAGCCGTTTAAAAGTAATCACATACAAAGTCAAAAGCATACGTTTAAAAGTGATCGCATACAAAGTCGAAAGTAGTTCACCAAAAGTAATGCCATTATTTTTAGAAATTTAAAAGCAATCGCATTCAAAGTCGAAAGTAGCGCCGCTTAATTCACTAAAAGTAATGGCATGAATTTTATGGGGCAGACGTTTAAAAGTAAGCACATGAAAAGTGAAAAGCAAAAAAAAAAATTTATTGTTTATGCAAAATTTTAAGTGCGAGAAAAAAAAATTATATATAATACATGCGTATCAGAATCATTTCATCGACGCATAAAATTCTCAAAACTTTAGAAAAAGCGATAAAAATTAAGTAAATTTAGATTATTTTGTGTACTGAAGCAGAAAAAAATAAACTTGTGCTTAAGGCGGAAATTATTTAGATTTCTCTAAGAATTGCTCCTTTGCAATAAATTGCTGTAATATCGATTTTATTATATGCAAAAGATTTTCCATCATTAAACATTTTTATTATCGTTAATTGGCTCAAAAGTTTGTAACTCAGGTCTTTTTTAAGATTTTTGAAAAATTTATCGCAGAAAATCCATCATAAAAAAATTCCTCAGAGAAAATTTATAGCAGGGAAAATTTGCCAAATAGAAAATTCATCGCAGGAAAATCTAAAGTAGGAAAATTCATAGTTAAGAAAAATTCATCGCAGAAAATTGAACGCTGAGCAAATTCGTCGCAGGAAATATATCATCGCTGAGAAAATTCATAGTGAAGAAAAATTCATTGCAGAAAAATAATCACTAGGAAAATTCGTCGAACAAAATTAATCGCTGAAGAAATTCATCGCGGGAAATATCATTGCTGAAAATTAATTGCTACGAAAATTCATCGCGAGAAAATCAATCAAGAAGAAATTCGTAGCCAAGAAAAAATCATAGCATAAAATTAATCGTTAGCAAAATTCGTGCAAGTAAATTTCATCTCTGGGAATTATTCGCTGAAAATTCATCGCAAGAAAATCCATTGGAAGGAAAATCAAATTCATTAAATAGTATGAAATTCGGATTATAAATGGAATAATAACATAATTTGAAGTGTGATGGCAAGAAAATAAAAAAAAAATATTTGAATTTGCTCATAAACTATTATATAATTTGCATTATTGAAAAACGAACAATTTTATAAGAAGTATCAATAAGTTTAAGAAAAATATAAAATGTGCTTTATGCAGCTTCATGAATGTTTTGCAAGTGTTAATTTAAGATCAACAGATATATCGCGTAACTAATCTTAGTATCGAATTTAATTGAAAACGGGTAAAACTTTACTTTGAATGATTTTTTGAACTTATAACATTTTCCTATGTAATTGCAGAATGATCCAGCTGAAGTTTTCTAAATAAAAATATTTTACTTTAGGGATTCAGATTTCTATTTTAATTTTTTGATTCATACATGCAGGTCGAAATCGCTATTAATGGAATAATGTATTATGCTTAATAATTATTGAATTGAATTTAGGAAGTAAAAAAAATAATCTTGAACTTAAATATAAATATTTTTAATTTTCACGAATACTTACCAATTTGACGCTAAAATTCTCAAAACTTTTCAACTAATCAATAGCTAAAATAAATTAGTTGTATGGCTTATAAGCATAAATATTTGATTTTTCAGTAATAATGAATTATTAATTGGCGAATTGACAAATATTATTGGTAAAAATAAAATATTCATCTTTAAAATTATTTGTGATAGGTTATCAAATTTGTGTTAATTATAATTTCTTATTACTTAATTAATAAGATTATCAAAAAATCTGGATTTTAATAAAATATTTATAATTAAATTCTTTGCCGCATCATATTATTGTTCCGATAATAATTGATTTGTCAAAAACGAATTCATTCCCGTTAAATTATAATTAAATCGCTAAAATTGTTAGACTGCAAATTTAAGTAATGACTTATGATAAATTTAAAAGTGGGAAAAACAATATATATAAGACATCAATTCAATTTATTTATTGAAATCTTAATATAATACTATTGGCAAATGTAAAAGTAGCAGAACATATTCGATAAGTTAATGTGGTGTCAAATTTCTTATTTTCAATATTTTATGTGAATTAATTTCAATAGTTTATATGAAATGCGTAAAAATGATAATAATTTTTAATAAAATTAATCGAAATTGCAACATTGACAGAATTTTTAATTATGCAAATATTGATTTATTTCTTTTGCAATAAATCATTTAAAATATTATTTAGCTGGTTATGCTAAATTTAAAACGTGAGAAAAAACAATATTAATGCACGCGCATCCGAATCAATTCATTGAGCCTTGAAATTCCCAAAAGTTTTAGAAAAGTATAAATCAATTTAGATCATATTACATTATTATTTTTGACCGGAACTAGAAAAAAAAACGGAAATTATAATTAAGTATAAATATTTTTAATTAAATTAAAGCGGTGTCGAATTTCTTTATGGTGAAAATTACTTAATAATTAATGGCTAAAAATGTTTAAAATGCACTGATCCCCACCCCTATAAACTCAGTAATTTTTGATATAAAAGGACCAAATTTTTCTATTTTTATTTAATTATAATTGTTACACTATCCTTATTTATTTAATTATAATTGATTAAAATGTTTACGCAAATTAATGATGATATCAACAGCACATTCAAAAATCTGTTGAATGACATCAGATTTTTAGTCATCGGTAAGTAATTTGGATAAAAAAAGTATTTTTAAAATAATAGGTTTTTTTTTTGCAGGTCAATATGTAAACGAATTATTTTATCAGAAAATGAAGTTTGTTTATTTTAAGTTAGTTTTTAGTTAAATATGTTTTAGTTATATATGTTTTATTAGAAAATAAACTATACATATTTCAATTTAGTTTTAGTCTATATATTATTGTAATAAAAATTTATATATTATTGTAATAAAAATTAATTCTAATATAAACTTTGAATGCTTTTTTTCACAAATGCAGAAAATTACTTAATACTTTTGGAAAAGTGAATCAATTTAGATCATATTACATTATTATTCTTGACCGGAAGTAGAAAAAAACTGGAATTATAATTAAGTATAAATATTTTTTAATTAAATTTAAGCGGTGTCGAATTTCATTAAGGTGAAAATTACTTAATAATTAATGAGCAAAAATTCATAAAATGCTCATTAATTTGTAAACAGTATAGAATTTATTTTCAATATTTTACTCATTTCCTTTGAGCTAGAACGTATATGTTTTGGAATGATTTCCATTCTTTTGTCCACGGCACATAGCAACTATTTCTCGGTTGAAACTTTGTTTTAATAAAACCTAATCTCTCTATTCTCTAACCTATTATAACATGAACCAATCACCACAGAGCATTCATCATGCCATAATATGGATCTATTGTTCTACATTTTATATTGTGATCGAAATGGCATGATCGTTATAATATTATCAAATAATTTATAATTAATTCACTTGTAATAAAAGAGCCATATCGTACAGTCGCGAAAATATTAAAATAAAAGGATAAAATCGAGAAGTAGTTGCTAAGTGCCGTGAAATTATTTAACATTTAAATTTAAATTAATTAAAATAGTTTCAATATAAACATTTGTTTCATTTTAACAAATATATAAAAAAAATAACTTCGCAGTTGATCTTAAATAATAAATTAATAATAATTTCGAAGTTGATCTTAACAAAAAAAACCAATAAATAGAATAATTTACTTTTCTTAAAAAACATAAATTTGTACAAACAATATAAATTAATTAAATTAAATTAATATAAATACTTATATATAAAATTTGCTATTTAAAACTTAATAATTAAATAAACAAGAGAATTTGTGATTAATTTTTCTACTTAAAAATAAACCTTCAATTGTATTAAAATTTGTAGTTCAAATAAAATTAATTAAATATATATATATTCCTATTTTCTATTTTGTAAAATAAATATTAAAATTGAAAATATTGAACTAGTGCTTTTTTAATTTATGTTCAAATCCTAAACATAAAATTTGGTCCTTCAAAATCCGGATAATTTGTAAAAAAATTATAAAAGTAGTGAAATTAATCAGTAAAAAAAGTGTAAAACATAAAAACATGTAAAAAAGTGCATAAAGTGTGACAAAATCTGTAAAAAGTGAATACAAAATACAATAATTATATATAAACTTATAAACATATAAACTTTTGGACAAAATCGTGTAAAAATAAAAAGTATTCTGCACTATTATAGTCGTGAAGTATTTACGGAATCATTCAATAGCCCATACAATAATTATCATCCGGAAAAAGGTTTGCAGCTGATAAAGTCGGTATAATTTATATTTCTTAAATTAAAATATATATAATTTAATATTAATACATAATCTATATATATTACAAAATATAATTAACCAATATAATATTACATTAATATTCAAATTATATTTCTATATTGTACTAACATTATATACCACATCAAATTATACATATTACACAACATTATCGCATTACGCTTCTTATATACATAAAATAAAAATTTAAAAAAAATATTCAATTCATATATATCATTGTATATAAAATATTTAATTCAAACAATAAACAAAAAAAAAAAATATTACAACAACAATTTCTAAATTTTTGTCGAAGTGCACTGTGAGAAAAAATTGGGTAAATTTTCAAATAATAAGACAATTTAATTTAATAATAAATTTATATATTGCACATTGCAATCACATTCATAGTTAGTGCATAAACAAAAAACAATATATTAAATTGTAATTATACACTAAGAGAAAAATTTATATTAAATTTAAAAAATTTGAACTCTGGAATTTGAACAGTGGATGAAATTGTTGTTTTTTGTTAAAGTTGTGGACATTTAAATTAATTTAAAACACTTTTATTATTGCTTTATTGAATAGTATTAATCTATAATCAATTGTTTCGGGCAGTTATTAAAATAAATTAACTATTACGGTACACGGAAAAAAAAATCGGACTTTTTCAAAAAATATTTAAAAATTATTTTATATCGTAAAATTTAAATTAAATCAAATAAATCTACTTGTCGATTCGCGTTCTGGTTCATTTCGAACATTTATCTAGCTTCACGTTGAAATTATTCTAAATCAAATCATTCAAAATGAAATTATTAAAAGTACAACTTGGTAGAGCAAAGAGCGCGAACACTCGTCTTGCTCATTATGCCAGTACTATTGATGATGAGCAAACGTTAGAAGATTTTGAAGTCAGACTTTCCAAGCTGGAAGAATGCTGGAATGAGTTCCACTCAGTTATGGACAACATCGAGTCAAAATCTGACATCAACGACACAGGTGTGAATGAAACCGAAATAGTAGATTTTGAAAATAAATATTTTAATACGAAGAAAATTTTGCTAAAGGCAATTAAAAATTGTACACATAAATTTCAAGCTGAATCTCCATTGGCTGGTAATACGCAACAACTACTCGATTCACAAAATAAATTTCTTGAAACTATTTCCGGTTCGTGTCTTTCTGGTGTTAGCCCTGAACATCAGTTACCAAAAATTTCGATTAAACCATTTTCTGGTGATTACGGCGACTGGAAGTCATTTCATGATTTGTATGTCAGTTCAGTGCACAATAATACACGGTTAACCTCAAGCCAGAAATTTCATTATTTAAAAAGTTTTTTACTTAATGAACCAGCGACTTTATTAAAACATATAGCTATAACAGATGACAACTATATGGAAGCGTGGGCGAAACTTATAAGCCGTTATAATAAACCTGGACGTATAGCTCACTCTTTTGTTTCCAAATTATTACAATTGCCATCTATTTCACAACCGACTGCAAATAATTTACGACCATTTGCCGACAGCGTTGATGAAATTTTACGAGGATTACGTGCCTTAGGAAGTAAAGCTGAAAATCGCGATCTATGGCTTATTCATATTCTGCTTAATAAGCTGGATGACAATACGCAGCAATTGTGGTCTGAATCAATTCTCTCATGGACTGATTCAAAGGACAAGGAATTTCCTAGCATTGAGGCATTTATAACGTTTCTCGAACTACGTTGCTCGTCATTGGAAACACATCACAAATTGTCTAAACCTAAAGTCAATACTCGTTCACAATCTAATCCAATCAAGAATTTTCATATTTCGAATTCAGTATGTCCAAAATGTAAATCGAATCATTCACTTAGCAGCTGTTCACAATTTATTAATCTTAACTTCAATGATCGTCGCTCTTTCGTTCATTCTCAGTCATTATGTCTAAATTGTCTTCGACCTGGACATAAAGAATCTACATGCAAGTCAACATTTAACTGTCGTCGATGTCAAAAACGGCATCATACACTTATTCATCCAATCTCATTTAATTCATCAAACCAACATTCGCACAATGGAAAAGATAATGTCGGTAATTCAGTCATTCGAAATGAACGTCATCAACAAGATAAGTTGTTGCCTAATTCGAAAAATTCGCTAAATTCAGTAGCAGACATGGGCCCACGGTCGGTCCCGTCTCATAGTCATGTAGTCAATCATCACACCACCCAAACAACTACACAACGCTCCGTTACAGTATTACCAACTGCACTAGCACATTTAATCGATGCGTTTGGACAACCACAAGTATGTAGAATATTGCTAGATAGTGGTTCACAAGTGTCCTTCATTTCAGAAGCCTGTGTGAAACGTCTAGGCCTTACGCGTAAGCATGCTCGAATCCCAGTTAGCGGATTAGCATCAACTGAAGCTGGTGTAACACATGGTGTAATATCGATTACACTTCATTCTCGCATTAATGAACAATCTATACAATTAAATGCATATGTTCTTAAATCAATTACAACAGCTCTACCTTCGTGCACATTTAATATAGACAAATTACAAAATCATCAGTCATTAAATCTAGCTGATCCAAATTTTAATATATCTAGTCCTATTGATATACTAGCTGGCGCTGACCAATTCTTTAAAATTTTACAAACCCAGTCTATTCCTGGTGTAAATGGTAGCCCAGATGCGTTTCTAACTATATTCGGTTGGGTTATTGGTGGTGATATCTCCAACCTGGTTTCGTACTCAAATAATGAAAATTCATTATCTCATACCGTATTATCATTACATACACAGCTGGATATTGATCAGGCTCTCCAACGTTTTTGGGAAATCGAAGAAATTCAATCCACATCACAATTGACGCCTGATGAACAACGAACGGAAGATCACTTCGCGTCAACTCACGCACGCGCTTCTGATGGAAAATACGTTGTAGAACTACCTTTTAAAGCCGAAAAAATGATTGATTACGGTAACTCGCTTGGTGCTGCTATTCGTCGCCAAGAAGCAATGGAACGACGCTTTAAAACTAACCCACAGCTTCATCGAACCTATGAGCAATTTATGTCTGAATATTTGTCAATGGGTCATATGTCAGAATTGCAATCACCACAAGCTTCGACCAGCGAATGCTACTATCTGCCACATCATGCGGTTTTTAAAGCTGATAGTACAACGACAAAATTACGTGTCGTGTTCGATGGGTCGTCAAAACATGGTATTAAATCGTCACTAAACGAGAATCTATTAGTTGGGCCACCCATCCAAAGAGAACTGTTTTCAACGTGTATACGCTTTCGACGCCATCAATATGCGCTCACGGGGGATATTGAGAAAATGTTTCGCCAAATTTGGGTGTCTGAAAAACATCGAACCTTTCAACGTATAGTGTGGCGTTCATCCTCATCTGAACCATTACAACATTTTCAGCTAAATACTGTAACGTATGGTACGTCTTGTGCTCCGTATCTATCCGTACGAGTTCTTCGTCAACTCGCACTAGATAATATGAACAATTTTTCTCAAATCGCAAAAATTTTGCTTAATGATTTTTATGTAGACGATGTGATGACTGGTGCTGACACTGTTGACAAATTAATGGAACTAAAAGCGCAGTTATCTGCAGTCCTACAAACTGCTGGTCTTCCACTTCGAAAATGGAGCACTAACTGCTGGCCCGTTTTGGTGTCAATTCCGGAAGATCAACGTGAGCTTTCTCCACTAGATTTTAATGATGATACTGCCATTAAGGTATTAGGTCTTCGTTGGTACCCAGCGAGGGATTGTTTTTCATATAGAGTATCACTTCCGCAGCATGCATCGTTCACTAAGCGAAATATATTGTCTGATGCATCAAGAATTTTCGATCCTCTTGGATTTCTGGCACCATCAATCATATTAATCAAAATTTTATTCCAACAGTTGTGGCTATTGAATCTTCAGTGGGATGATCCAGTGCCAGACGACGTTTCAAACCGTTGGAATATACTACGTAATGAAGTTTTGCAGTTTGAAAAAGTTTCGATTACTCGTCGTATATGGCAATCAGCTTCCGACATTCAATTTCATGCATTCAGTGATGCATCTGAAAAGGCCTTCTCCGCTGTAATTTATTGCCGTTCTTCACTTCATGGTCAAATTCATGTTGAATTAATTGCATCCAAAACAAAAGTTGCACCTTTAAAACAAATTTCAATCCCGCGATTAGAACTCTGCGGTGCGGTTTTGTTGTGTAATCTAATCTCAAAAATTAAACTTTCATTACAGCTCGAAACAATGGACGTTTATGCATGGACTGATTCCCAGATCGTATTACATTGGCTTTCATCGCCTCCTAGACGTTGGTCTACATTCATAGGTAACCGAACATCACAAATTCTAACAGCTTTACCGCGTAACCGATGGAATCATGTTAAATCAGCTAGTAATCCAGCTGATTGTGCGAGTCGTGGTTTATTACCATCAACACTGATAGATTTTGATTTATGGTGGCATGGTCCGAATTGGTTACGTCAGTCACCTGAATCTTGGCAATTCAATCGTACCACAGAACTCATCATATCATCATCCGAATTAGAAGAAAGAGCACCTCAACATTTCCATATTTTAGCCACCAACGATTCACATTTTTTGCCACAGTTGCTGGAGCGTAAATCATCATGGACAAAAATAATTCGAAGTATGGCATATGTCTACCGCTTCGTTACTAATCTGCGTTACCAGCATATGAATCGTCAGTTCGGTGTGCTTCGAGCAAGCGAAATAGATGCAGCGAAAATTTACATCATCAAACATATTCAAGGTAATTCATTCGCATCAGATATTAATATTCTAGCTCAACGTAAACAGCTGCCGAAATCATCAAATCTTCTGCCTCTTTCACCCTTTTTGGATTCATCGGGTGTATTGCGGGTTGGTGGACGCATCGATCAATCCACATTATCATATGCTGCGAGACATCCTATCATTTTACCAAAAGCAAACCGTCTAACATTTCTAATAGCACATCAATGTCATAATCAACACTTGCACGCTGGTGTAAGTCACATGTTTTTTCTATTGCGACAAAATTACTGGGTTCTTGGATGCAGAACGTTGATCCGCAAAATCGTGCATGATTGTGTAGTATGCTTTAAACAGCGTAAGTCTGCAAATCAACAATTAATGGCTGAACTGCCTAAAAATAGAATTACCTATTCAATACCGTTCTCAAGAACCGGCTGTGATTATGCTGGTCCAATTTCATTGCGTTTGTCTAGAGGGAGAAACCCTAAATTTACTAAAGGTTACATAGCTTTATTCGTATGCTTTGTCACCAAAGCATTGCACTTAGAGTTAGTTGGAGATTTGTCAACAGCTGCATTTCTTGCAGCGTTACATCGGTTCGTTGCCCGTAGAGGAAAGCCAATCGAAATAATCAGTGACAACGGAACTAATTTTATTGGTGCTGGACGACAGTTGAACGAGATGTATCAGCAAGTTTTATCTGAACAACATCAAACTCTGGTTGCTGATCATCTTACCCAAGATGGAATCTCTTGGAAAAACATTCCACCTCATTCTCCACATCATGGAGGACTTTGGGAAGCTGGAGTGCGTTCGGTAAAGCTACACCTTCGAAGAATAATTGGCAATCATATCCTAACGTATGAAGAAATGTATACGTTGCTAACACGCGTTGAAGCATTACTCAACTCACGGCCACTATGCCCCAGCTCTGATGCAGAGATCGATGCACTCACTCCAGCTCACTTCCTCATCGGCCAACCTTACACAGCTGTACCAGAACCTGATGTGTCCAACATAAAAATCTTGCCGATGAAGAATTGGGAACTGTTGACTAATCTTAGCCAAGGATTCTGGAATCGTTGGCATAAGGAGTATTTGACATCGCTTCAACAACGTCCTAAGTGGCATCATACCGAAACTGACCTAAAACCTGATGATATAGTATTGGTAAAGGAGCCTAGACTTCCTCCGTCGAAATGGATTATTGGTCGCATAGAGCAGTGTCATCCAGGTCCTGATGGACATATTCGAGTAGCAACGGTGAAAACTTCGAGCGGTGTCTATACTCGGCCCATCACAAAATTAGTACCACTACCTTGTCCTGAAAGAACTAGGTCTTTCAGCGGGTGCCAGGATGTTTTGGAATGATTTCCATTCTTTTGTCCACGGCACATAGCAACTATTTCTCGGTTGAAACTTTGTTTTAATAAAACCTAATCTCTCTATTCTCTAACCTATTATAACATGAACCAATCACCACAGAGCATTCATCATGCCATAATATGGATCTATTGTTCTACATTTTATATTGTGATCGAAATGGCATGATCGTTATAATATTATCAAATAATTTATAATTAATTCACTTGTAATAAAAGAGCCATATCGTACAGTCGCGAAAATATTAAAATAAAAGGATAAAATCGAGAAGTAGTTGCTAAGTGCCGTGAAATTATTTAACATTTAAATTTAAATTAATTAAAATAGTTTCAATATAAACATTTGTTTCATTTTAACAAATATATAAAAAAAATAACTTCGCAGTTGATCTTAAATAATAAATTAATAATAATTTCGAAGTTGATCTTAACAAAAAAAACCAATAAATAGAATAATTTACTTTTCTTAAAAAACATAAATTTGTACAAACAATATAAATTAATTAAATTAAATTAATATAAATACTTATATATAAAATTTGCTATTTAAAACTTAATAATTAAATAAACAAGAGAATTTGTGATTAATTTTTCTACTTAAAAATAAACCTTCAATTGTATTAAAATTTGTAGTTCAAATAAAATTAATTAAATATATATATATTCCTATTTTCTATTTTGTAAAATAAATATTAAAATTGAAAATATTGAACTAGTGCTTTTTTAATTTATGTTCAAATCCTAAACATAAAATTTGGTCCTTCGAACAGGATAATTTGTAAAAAAATTATAAAAGTAGTGAAATTAATCAGTAAAAAAAGTGTAAAACATAAAAACATGTAAAAAAGTGCATAAAGTGTGACAAAATCTGTAAAAAGTGAATACAAAATACAATAATTATATATAAACTTATAAACATATAAACTTTTGGACAAAATCGTGTAAAAATAAAAAGTATTCTGCACTATTATAGTCGTGAAGTATTTACGGAATCATTCAATAGCCCATACAATAATTATCATCCGGAAAAAGGTTTGCAGCTGATAAAGTCGGTATAATTTATATTTCTTAAATTAAAATATATATAATTTAATATTAATACATAATCTATATATATTACAAAATATAATTAACCAATATAATATTACATTAATATTCAAATTATATTTCTATATTGTACTAACATTATATAACACATCAAATTATACATATTACACAACATTATCGCATTACGCTTCTTATATACATAAAATATAAATTTAAAAAAAATATTCAATTCATATATATCATTGTATATAAAATATTTAATTCAAACAATAAACAAAAAAAAAAAAAATATTACAACAACAATTTCTAAATTTTTGTCGAAGTGCACTGTGAGAAAAAATTGGGTCAATTTTCAAATAATAAGACAATTTAATTTAATAATAAATTTATATATTGCACATTGCAATCACATTCATAGTTAGTGCATAAACAAAAAACAATATATTAAATTGTAATTATACACTAAGAGAAAAATTTATATTAAATTTAAAAAATTTGAACTCTGGAATTTGAACAGTGGATGAAATTGTTGTTTTTTGTTAAAGTTGTGGACATTTAAATTAATTTAAAACACTTTTATTATTGCTTTATTGAATAGTATTAATCTATAATCAATTGTTTCGGGCAGTTATTAAAATAAATTAACTATTACGGTACACGGAAAAAAAAATCGGACTTTTTCAAAAAATATTTAAAAATTATTTTATATCGTAAAATTTAAATTAAATCAAATAAATCTACTTGTCGATTCGCGTTCTGGTTCATTTCGAACATTTATCTAGCTTCACGTTGAAATTATTCTAAATCAAATCATTCAAAATGAAATTATTAAAAGTACAACTTGGTAGAGCAAAGAGCGCGAACACTCGTCTCGCTCATTATGCCAGTACTATTGATGATGAGCAAACGTTAGAAGATTTTGAAGTCAGACTTTCCAAGCTGGAAGAATGCTGGAATGAGTTCCACTCAGTTATGGACAACATCGAGTCAAAATCTGACATCAACGACACAGGTGTGAATGAAACCGAAATAGTAGATTTTGAAAATAAATATTTTAATACGAAGAAAATTTTGCTAAAGGCAATTAAAAATTGTACACATAAATTTCAAGCTGAATCTCCATTGGCTGGTAATACGCAACAACTACTCGATTCACAAAATAAATTTCTTGAAACTATTTCCGGTTCGTGTCTTTCTGGTGTTAGCCCTGAACATCAGTTACCAAAAATTTCGATTAAACCATTTTCTGGTGATTACGGCGACTGGAAGTCATTTCATGATTTGTATGTCAGTTCAGTGCACAATAATACACGGTTAACCTCAAGCCAGAAATTTCATTATTTAAAAAGTTTTTTACTTAATGAACCAGCGACTTTATTAAAACATATAGCTATAACAGATGACAACTATATGGAAGCGTGGGCGAAACTTATAAGCCGTTATAATAAACCTGGACGTATAGCTCACTCTTTTGTTTCCAAATTATTACAATTGCCATCTATTTCACAACCGACTGCAAATAATTTACGACCATTTGCCGACAGCGTTGATGAAATTTTACGAGGATTACGTGCCTTAGGAAGTAAAGCTGAAAATCGCGATCTATGGCTTATTCATATTCTGCTTAATAAGCTGGATGACAATACGCAGCAATTGTGGTCTGAATCAATTCTCTCATGGACTGATTCAAAGGACAAGGAATTTCCTAGCATTGAGGCATTTATAACGTTTCTCGAACATCGTTGCTCGTCATTGGAAACACATCACAAATTGTCTAAACCTAAAGTCAATACTCGTTCACAATCTAATCCAATCAAGAATTTTCATATTTCGAATTCAGTATGTCCAAAATGTAAATCGAATCATTCACTTAGCAGCTGTTCACAATTTATTAATCTTAACTTCAATGATCGTCGCTCTTTCGTTCATTCTCAGTCATTATGTCTAAATTGTCTTCGACCTGGACATAAAGAATCTACATACAAGTCAACATTTAACTGTCGTCGATGTCAAAAACGGCATCATACACTTATTCATCCAATCTCATTTAATTCATCAAACCAACATTCGCACAATGGAAAAGATAATGTCGGTAATTCAGTCATTCGAAATGAACGTCATCAACAAGATAAGTTGTTGCCTAATTCGAAAAATTCGCTAAATTCAGTAGCAGACATGGGCCCACGGTCGGTCCCGTCTCATAGTCATGTAGTCAATCATCACACCACCCAAACAACTACACAACGCTCCGTTACAGTATTACCAACTGCACTAGCACATTTAATCGATGCGTTTGGACAACCACAAGTATGTAGAATATTGCTAGATAGTGGTTCACAAGTGTCCTTCATTTCAGAAGCCTGTGTGAAACGTCTAGGCCTTACGCGTAAGCATGCTCGAATCCCAGTTAGCGGATTAGCATCAACTGAAGCTGGTGTAACACATGGTGTAATATCGATTACACTTCATTCTCGCATTAATGAACAATCTATACAATTAAATGCATATGTTCTTAAATCAATTACAACAGCTCTACCTTCGTGCACATTTAATATAGACAAATTACAAAATCATCAGTCATTAAATCTAGCTGATCCAAATTTTAATATATCTAGTCCTATTGATATACTAGCTGGCGCTGACCAATTCTTTAAAATTTTACAAACCCAGTCTATTCCTGGTGTAAATGGTAGCCCAGATGCGTTTCTAACTATATTCGGTTGGGTTATTGGTGGTGATATCTCCAACCTGGTTTCGTACTCAAATAATGAAAATTCATTATCTCATACCGTATTATCATTACATACACAGCTGGATATTGATCAGGCTCTCCAACGTTTTTGGGAAATCGAAGAAATTCAATCCACATCACAATTGACGCCTGATGAACAACGAACGGAAGATCACTTCGCGTCAACTCACGCACGCGCTTCTGATGGAAAATACGTTGTAGAACTACCTTTTAAAGCCGAAAAAATGATTGATTACGGTAACTCGCTTGGTGCTGCTATTCGTCGCCAAGAAGCAATGGAACGACGCTTTAAAACTAACCCACAGCTTCATCGAACCTATGAGCAATTTATGTCTGAATATTTGTCAATGGGTCATATGTCAGAATTACAATCACCACAAGCTTCGACCAGCGAATGCTACTATCTGCCACATCATGCGGTTTTTAAAGCTGATAGTACAACGACAAAATTACGTGTCGTGTTCGATGGGTCGTCAAAACATGGTATTAAATCGTCACTAAACGAGAATCTATTAGTTGGGCCACCCATCCAAAGAGAACTGTTTTCAACGTGTATACGCTTTCGACGCCATCAATATGCGCTCACGGGGGATATTGAGAAAATGTTTCGCCAAATTTGGGTGTCTGAAAAACATCGAACCTTTCAACGTATAGTGTGGCGTTCATCCTCATCTGAACCATTACAACATTTTCAGCTAAATACTGTAACGTATGGTACGTCTTGTGCTCCGTATCTATCCGTACGAGTTCTTCGTCAACTCGCACTAGATAATATGAACAATTTTCCTCAAATCGCAAAAATTTTGCTTAATGATTTTTATGTAGACGATGTGATGACTGGTGCTGACACTGTTGACAAATTAATGGAACTAAAAGCGCAGTTATCTGCAGTCCTACAAACTGCTGGTCTTCCACTTCGAAAATGGAGCACTAACTGCTGGCCCGTTTTGGTGTCAATTCCGGAAGATCAACGTGAGCTTTCTCCACTAGATTTTAATGATGATACTGCCATTAAGGTATTAGGTCTTCGTTGGTACCCAGCGAGGGATTGTTTTTCATATAGAGTATCACTTCCGCAGCATGCATCGTTCACTAAGCGATATATAGTGTCTGATGCATCAAGAATTTTCGATCCTCTTGGATTTCTGGCACCATCAATCATATTAATCAAAATTTTATTCCAACAGTTGTGGCTATTGAATCTTCAGTGGGATGATCCAGTGCCAGACGATGTTTCAAACCGTTGGAACATACTACGTAATGAAGTTTTGCAGTTTGAAAAAGTTTCGATTACTCGTCGTATATGGCAATCAGCTTCCGACATTCAATTTCATGCATTCAGTGATGCATCTGAAAAGGCCTTCTCCGCTGTAATTTATTGCCGTTCTTCACTTCATGGTCAAATTCATGTTGAATTAATTGCATCCAAAACAAAAGTTGCACCTTTAAAACAAATTTCAATCCCGCGATTAGAACTCTGCGGTGCGGTTTTGTTGTGTAATCTAATCTCAAAAATTAAACTTTCATTACAGCTCGAAACAATGGACGTTTATGCATGGACTGATTCCCAGATCGTATTACATTGGCTTTCATCGCCTCCTAGACGTTGGTCTACATTCATAGGTAACCGAACATCACAAACTCTAACAGCTTTACCGCGTAACCGATGGAATCATGTTAAATCAGCTAGTAATCCAGCTGATTGTGCGAGTCGTGGTTTATTACCATCAACACTGATAGATTTTGATTTATGGTGGCATGGTCCGAATTGGTTACGTCAGTCACCTGAATCTTGGCAATTCAATCGTACCACAGAACTCATCATATCATCATCCGAATTAGAAGAAAGAGCACCTCAACATTTCCATATTTTAGCCACCAACGATTCACATTTTTTGCCACAGTTGCTGGAGCGTAAATCATCATGGACAAAAATAATTCGAAGTATGGCATATGTCTACCGCTTCGTTACTAATCTGCGTTACCAGCATATGAATCGTCAGTTCGGTGTGCTTCGAGCAAGCGAAATAGATGCAGCGAAAATTTACATCATCAAACATATTCAAGGTAATTCATTCGCATCAGATATTAATATTCTAGCTCAACGTAAACAGCTGCCGAAATCATCAAATCTTCTGCCTCTTTCACCCTTTTTGGATTCATCGGGTGTATTGCGGGTTGGTGGACGCATCGATCAATCCACATTATCATATGCTGCGAGACATCCTATCATTTTACCAAAAGCAAACCGTCTAACATTTCTAATAGCACATCAATGTCATAATCAACACTTGCACGCTGGTGTAAGTCACATGTTTTTTCTATTGCGACAAAATTACTGGGTTCTTGGATGCAGAACGTTGATCCGCAAAATCGTGCATGATTGTGTAGTATGCTTTAAACAGCGTAAGTCTGCAAATCAACAATTAATGGCTGAACTGCCTAAAAATAGAATTACCTATTCAATACCGTTCTCAAGAACCGGCTGTGATTATGCTGGTCCAATTTCATTGCGTTTGTCTAGAGGGAGAAACCCTAAATTTACTAAAGGTTACATAGCTTTATTCGTATGCTTTGTCACCAAAGCATTGCACTTAGAGTTAGTTGGAGATTTGTCAACAGCTGCATTTCTCTCAGCGTTACATCGGTTCGTTGCCCGTAGAGGAAAGCCAATCGAAATAATCAGTGACAACGGAACTAATTTTATTGGTGCTGGACGACAGTTGAACGAGATGTATCAGCAAGTTTTATCTGAACAACATCAAACTCTGGTTGCTGATCATCTTACCCAAGATGGAATCTCTTGGAAAAACATTCCACCTCATTCTCCACATCATGGAGGACTTTGGGAAGCTGGAGTGCGTTCGGTAAAGCTACACCTTCGAAGAATAATTGGCAATCATATCCTAACGTATGAAGAAATGTATACGTTGCTAACACGCGTTGAAGCATTACTCAACTCACGGCCACTATGCCCCAGCTCTGATGCAGAGATCGATGCACTCACTCCAGCTCACTTCCTCATCGGCCAACCTTACACAGCTGTACCAGAACCTGATGTGTCCAACATAAAAATCTTGCCGATGAAGAATTGGGAACTGTTGACTAATCTTAGCCAAGGATTCTGGAATCGTTGGCATAAGGAGTATTTGACATCGCTTCAACAACGTCCTAAGTGGCATCATACCGAAACTGACCTAAAACCTGATGATATAGTATTGGTAAAGGAGACTTCCTCCGTCGAAATGGATTATTGGTCGCATAGAGCAGTGTCATCCAGGTCCTGATGGACATATTCGAGTAGCAACGGTGAAAACTTCGAGCGGTGTCTATACTCGGCCCATCACAAAATTAGTACCACTACCTTGCCCTGAAAGAACTAGGTCTTTCAGCGGGTGCCAGGATGTTTTGGAATGATTTCCATTCTTTTGTCCACGGCACATAGCAACTATTTCTCGGTTGAAACTTTGTTTTAATAAAACCTAATCTCTCTATTCTCTAACCTATTATAACATGAACCAATCACCACAGAGCATTCATCATGCCATAATATGGATCTATTGTTCTACATTTTATATTGTGATCGAAATGGCATGATCGTTATAATATTATCAAATAATTTATAATTAATTCACTTGTAATAAAAGAGCCATATCGTACAGTCGCGAAAATATTAAAATAAAAGGATAAAATCGAGAAGTAGTTGCTAAGTGCCGTGAAATTATTTAACATTTAAATTTAAATTAATTAAAATAGTTTCAATATAAACATTTGTTTCATTTTAACAAATATATAAAAAAAATAACTTCGCAGTTGATCTTAAATAATAAATTAATAATAATTTCGAAGTTGATCTTAACAAAAAAAACCAATAAATAGAATAATTTACTTTTCTTAAAAAACATAAATTTGTACAAACCATATAAATTAATTAAATTAAATTAATATAAATACTTATATATAAAATTTGCTATTTAAAACTTAATAATTAAATAAACAAGAGAATTTGTGATTAATTTTTCTACTTAAAAATAAACCTTCAATTGTATTAAAATTTGTAGTTCAAATAAAATTAATTAAATATATATATATTCCTATTTTCTATTTTGTAAAATAAATATTAAAATTGAAAATATTGAACTAGTGCTTTTTTAATTTATGTTCAAATCCTAAACAGTATATAAATGCACTACTTGCGTCCTTTGAAAATTTTCTATTTAGATGTGGGTTTAAGGATAAGTATTTTCGACGGCGATAATCGCCCATTTATGAGAATTAATATTAAGGAACAATTTTTTTTTATCTTTATTAGATAGCGGGGCAAATATTAGTGTTTTAGGTAAAGATAGTTTAGTAATATTAGAAAATGTAGGTATTAAGTATAGTAGTTTAAGTTCAGATATTCGTACAGCTGATGGAGCAAGCCAGCAGGTTTATTTAGATATTAGTTATAATAATATAGTTAATACAATTAAATTTTTTATAATTCCTACAATTAATCCTAGGTGTCGATTTTCTTTAGGCATATAATACCGTGCCGTTTTTCAATCACAAAGTCTGAGAATTAAAATAAAACATCAAGAAAATGCGCATAATTTAACCTTGGCTCAGCAGGAAAAATTGTTCAACATTATCGATTTGTTTTCATCATATAGGAAAGATGGCTTGGGTAAGACGTCGTTGTTGAAACATGAAATTGATATTGGTGACACTAAGCCTTTAGTCTCGCGTCCATATGCATTGTCAGCACCAATGCAGATCTTCTAGACGCTCAAATAGAGAAGATGTTATCCGAAAATATTATTGATGGCGATGCTGAAGAAAGCAGACGGCTCTCTCCGGTTGTGTTTAAACGCTCGAAAGGTGATTACTGTCACCAAACCGGATGCGTATCCACTTCCTCACATCAACTCGATTTTCAGCAGAGTGAAAAAGACAAAATACATCACCAGTCTTGTTTTGAAGATGCTTTTTTGGCAGGTAGAGCTGGAAGTAGGATCGAAAGATAAAACAGCGTTTATTGTACCTGGACAGGGCCTGCTCAAATTCAAACGTGTGCTGTTTGGGTTGTCCAACTCTCCGAATATATTATGCAGGCTTATGGATAAGGTGATCTCTTACGCGCTTAATGAGGATGTCTTTGTTTCCCTTGATGATCTCCTGATACTCTCGGAAGACTTTGACACTCACATGTTGCTTTTGAGTAAAGTAACTCAATGTCTGAGGGAAGCTGATATAACTATTAACGTCGAAAAGTGCAGGTTCTGTCAGAAAGAAAACAAGTACCTGGGGTACATCATCAACAGCGAGGGAATCCATACAGATCCAGCAATCAAGAATTTTCCGCAACCAAAAACCACAAGGCAAATTCGTCGATTTCTTAGCATAACTGGCTGCTACAATCGATTTATCAAGAACTATTCTGACTTGGCAGCACCGATCACAAATCTGTCCAAAAAAACCACTGAAAAATGCAATAATAGAAAGCCTTCGTTACCTTGAAAGCAGCATTAACGCAAGCGCCAGTTCTCGTGAATCCAGATTTCAGCCGTGAGTTTTTCTAAGACAGAAGTCGGGGGCGTTATGTTCGAGCGTGACGACAATGGACATGAACATTCTATAACGTTCATGTCGCAGAACCTGAATAACGCACAGAAAAATTATATCATTACTGAACAGGAATGTCTTGAGGCTGTCGTGAGTTTGAAGAGATTCCGACCATATGTGGAAGGCACAAAATTCACTGTTATAATAGATCACGTCATCTTGAAATGGTTGATGGGTCAAACGGATCTAGCAGCTGGAAGATTGGCTAGATGGACCTTGAAACTACAAACCTTTGAGTTTCAGATTGTGCACCGCAAAGGTTCAAAAAATGTAGTTGCGGATGCGTTGTCGAGAGGAGAGGTGGACGAGTTGCAAGAAAACATAATCACTAACGGTATCATCAGTTTAACGGATCAGGCTTTTCTGGATCCAAACTACCAGGACAAATTGAAAATTTTTAAGGATAATATTGATTGTTTTCCTGATATCAAAATTGACGGAAATATTATCTACAAAAGGGTGAAGTTTAGGAAAGCGACAGTACTCACCGATATTTTGATTTGAAAAATTTGGGTTCCGGAAAGTCTGTGGATGAACCTCGTTAAACAACACCATGATGATCCGTTAGATGCTCAATACGGTGTTGAGAAAACCACTAAAAAAATCCAACGATATTATTGGCCAAAGATACGTGAAACCATTAATACTTACATTGCAGCGTGTAACTCGTGTAAGAAGTGCAAAGCGTCGAGCATTTGTCTGCGTCTTCCGATGGCCATCCAAAGTCCACCAGTGCGTCCATGGCAGTATGTGAATATTGATCTTCTTGGACCATATCCGCGATCTAAAAATGGTACACATATATACTCTTTGTACTGCACCACTTCAGTAAATTCATCTTACTAAAACTGTTAAGACAAGGTACGACCGCGCCAATCATCAAATTCCTGGAGGCCGGCGTTTTCATTTGTTCGGAATTCCCGAAGTGTTGGTATCAGACAACGGAGTGCAATTCATTTCGAAAGAGTTTCAAAAACTGACAGCCGACTATAACATGAAGCATAAATTCACGGCACCATATCATACGTAAGCCAACGCTTCTGAACCAGTAAACCGAAACATCAATACCGCAATCCGTGCCTACATCAGCAGTAACAACCATAAAGAGTGGGACAAACATCTTAGCCACATCGCTTGTGCGTTGTGAAATGTAGTGCATGACGCTACTGGTTTTTTACTGTTCTATTTGACTTTGGGTATCATATGATTATGGATGGTTCAGCGTATGAGCTTGTGAGGAAATTGCAATCATTCTAGGAGGACATTCTAGTAGAACATACGTCGAAAAATCCAGCAGTAACTTATGTGGTAATTAAAAATTTAAAGAAAGCACAAAATCGACATCAAAGAACTTACAATTTGCGTACCAGAAAATCCAAAGTGATCAGCCAAATTTGCTAAGCCGTAGGTCAAATGCAAAATTCTATCCTCAGACGGCAAGGTTTTTTTTCATTGTCGAAGATGAAGATAATAACAAGACGCATACCGTACACGCCAATTTTTTTTTTATATTTTTCTTGGGGGATCCTAAAAAATTTAAAAAATTACTAACATAAATATAATTATAAAAATACCCTCAATTCGTCGTCTGTTGTTCCGAAAATGGAATCCCAATTTATTTATTTTTATCAGCCATCATTGTGGCTGAAATATTTTTTTTTGTTGTGTTCATATGACAATTAGCAATGTGATTTCGACATTTTAACGATAATTCGCCGCAAATTCGTAATTTCCATCTGTTGGTAAGAACCAAAAACAACAAAAGACCACCGGGCAGGCCAGAAAATATTCGAAGCGGTTAAACGGCAGACGGAAATTCGATTTTTTATAGAAAACGAACGCGAAAGCAAAAAAGAAAAAAACGTGTTTCGGGGAGTAGAAAAATTATAAAAAGTTGTAAATTTTGGTAGAATTAAAGTGGTACAAAAAAAAACACAAATATTGGGTGTCAACAAAAAAACGAAAAAAAAAATTAAAATAGCAAATTAACTTAATTGGAAAACAAAAAACACCAATTAAAACTGCGGCTACCTTCAAATAAAAATTTAAAGGTGCTAATTTCCAAAGACGGAATACCTCATTTTTTTAAATATAGCGCATAGATGAGCGAGCGGAAAATATATACCGAGCTATTGGTATATAAAATTAAAATTAATCTAGACTTCTGCTAGCGAAGGATCGACCGAGCTAGTGGTCGACCGCTGCAGAATCGGGGGAAAAGAAAAAGCTGGTAGCTGGTTGCAGAGATTCAACATTATTACCCGGAAGATTCTTCAGAGCAGAAAGAAGAAAAAAATATATATATAGAAAAACTTTATCTATATACTATATCTAAAATTAATAAAAAAAAATCTAAAATAGTAAATTAAAATGGTGTTTCCACTGTGGTGGTCCAAGTTATTTTTTTATTTTTTATTTAGATTAATTTGTAAGTTTTTTTTGAAGTTAGTAGAGTAGTTTTTTTAAAGTAATATTTTTTATATATTACTTTAAAAAAAGTAATGTTTTTATATTTTTTTATTTCAAGTTTTTTTTTATTATTTGATGATGTTTGTAGAGTAAAATTAACTAATTTTTTTTATTTTGTTTAATCAATTTTTTTTGTTAGTAGTTTTTTTTGGTAGTTTTATAGGGGTTTTGAATTATATATATATAAAAATTACTTTTTAGCCGGACTGCACGAGACTAGCCGGGACAGCCACCGTGCATTAAAATATTAAAAGGTATGTTGCTGATTTTTTTTTGCATTATTAGAAAATTAGTTGGTGAATGACCAACATTTAAATTTGAAAAAAAAAATATATTCACCTATAAATGCCATACTGCCACAAAAAATATTGTTAAAAATATTGTTGTAGAAATAATTTTATTTTATTAAATGTATATTGTAAAAATAAATTTCAAAAAAAATAAATAAATAAATCCTTTTCGGACCGTGGAAACCTGCAGGAAAAGTTTTGTTTCTGTTAATTATATGAGTAAATTGTTTTTATCTAGAATGTCGGGCTAAAGCCACTGTATCCATGGATTGATGACGTCAGGACGCATTTCCTTTATTCCCTCCTTTTGTTATTAATTTGACTGCAGGTAGGATCGATTGGTGACTCACGCCCCACAGACTGAGCTAAGCTGGCAAAAAAGAGAAAATCCCAATCGGTCCTTGAAACTCTCAAGGTTTTTTGTTGTTGTTATAAATTCGGTCTTGTTCTATTGGTGGTCCGCGGTGGTGGATCACTCAAAACCTGGCGCCCGCATAATTTGAAAACCTTGAAAGTTTCTAAATCGAGTCTCCTCTTTAGTAACCAGACCCACTTGGTTTTGTTAAAATTTTAGTTGATCATTTTTTTTAGTTATAAATTTTTTTCCAATGGCGCTCAAATTTTTTTTTGTTGAGTGGGCCATAAAAGTTGTGTAATAGAGTTTTGATGGTGCACGGTTACCATTGTCACCCCACAAATTAAATTAAAATAAATTAACATGTCAAAGCCAAGTGGTGTCCTCCGGTTCAGTTGCAATTTTCCATCCGAACTGTGCGGTGTTACAATATAAAAAAGTTACAAAATAAAACATTTATTCATTTTTTCAAAAATTTATAAATAATAAACTTTAATCATTTAAATTTACAAAACAAAAAAACAAAAACTGTTTAAAAAATTGTGGTGAAAATCACATCATATCATTTAGTTTTTTTTTAAATATAGAATTTAGTATAAAACAATACCATTAAATTGACAAATTAATCATTTCAAAATTCCGTAAATTGTAATATAAATATTTAAATATTACACAAATAAAAACACCGCCCTTAATCACAACCAATCATTATGATCGACCAATTATTTGTTTATCATGTTTTTAAAATTGCGTGAGTAGTAAAATTATTATATTAATAATGAAATTCCCGTAATAATGAAATTCCCTTAGAAGTGATCTTCAACATGTCATATGATTTTTTTTTAAATGATTAAACATTGAGATCATCGCATCATAATTTTTAAAAATCAAATCATCGAGATCAGCGTATTAATTAAACTATCAAGAATCAGTCATCGAGAATTATCAAAAATTAATTAATAGATCATCGAAAATTTATCACCAAAATCATCATACTGCAAGCAACTATTTCAACATCATCATCATCCAACGAAGAAATACATCGTTTGCAGCGTAAATTTTGTATATTTTACCAAATAAAATGGTTAAACTATTAAAAAATTCTATTATATAAATTTTGAATATTCATAAATATATCATATAAAATAATAAAATTGCCAAATTTTCGCAATAAATTTTTATTAAAAATAGTCGATTTTTTTTTAAAAAAAAAAAATTAGGGTTAGGTGAAAATCTCGACAGACTCTATGAGGAAAACGCGCACGCACCTCGTAGTAGTGTGGGAATTTAACCCACTAAAAACACCGCCCTTAATCACAACCAATCATTATGATCGACCAATTATTTGTTTATCATGTTTTTAAAATCACGTGAGTAGTAAAATTATTATATTAATAATGAAATTCCCGTAAAATTTATGCCATTACTCCATGCGGTTTGGTTCTTCTAAGTCGACGGATGTTATTATCAACATTCATTACTGCTTCCATCTCCGTATTTGCATGTACTTGCAGACGTTTATTGTGCTTAACTGCATGTTTCTTGATTTCATCTGCAACTTGTATAATGCTCGTCACGATGTAAATCCTTTTTTCGTACATACCATGGAGCATTGACTATTCCACGTAGAACTTTATTCTGAAAGGTTTGTATTATTTGAACATTTGTTTTCTTTGAACATCCCCATAGTTGAAAGCCATAAGTCCAGACTGGTTTTAATATCTGCTTATATATCAAAATTTTGTTCTGTATTGTCAGCTCAGATTTTCGTCCTATTAGCCAGTATAGTTTTCTATATTTTATATTTAGTTCATCTTTTTTTATGTACTCCTTCCATTTTAATTTAGCATATAAAGTTATACCCAAATATTTAGCTGTATTCGAGTAAGGAACAGCTTGATTATTGATAAATATAGGAATAGTGGTTATATTTTTGTAAGTAAAGTTAATGTGTGTCGACTTTGTTTCATTTAGTTTAATGCACCATCGTTCTGTCCAATTTTTTACGTTGTTTACCGTCCTTTATAATTTTGCCGTAGAATTCTCCACGCTATTGTCGACTGCAAGGATTGCAGTGTCATCCGCAAATGTAGCCATGCATGAGCTGTCATCTAGTGGAATATCTCTCGTATATAGAAGATATAGTATTGGACCGAGTACACTTCATTGAGGAACTCCAGCAAGAATTTCCTTCAGTTCCGAATAATCTCTCCCATAGCGTACACGAAAGTATCTGCCTGCTAAATATGATTTAAGAATCTCGTAGTATTGTCTAGGCAAGTCTCTGTGTAGTTTGTACACTTTATCAAATGCCTGCGCTACATCCAAGAAGATTGCCGAACAAACCTTTTTTTCTTCGAAAGCTTTCTCAATTATGTTCGTAATACGATATACTTTAGCATTTCTCGGTATGTTGTTTCGGTTAGTTGATATTCAAAAGTTACGAATGGCATTTGTTCAATTTTTCAGGTAAACAACATGATTTTAGTTCTTGTAATCTGTTGCTTAGCTGTTGCAGAGGATGATTTGTTTTTCTTAATTTTTTTTTAAGGTATTGCATGTAGTTTTCGAATTTGAAGGCGCTGTACGTATCCAGATTTCCAAATAATTCTACGTCTGCAGCCAAATCAGTTAAATTATGTACATTATAAGAAACCGTACCATCTCCGTATTAACTAGAAAAATTTTCAATATAACATTTCAGCATAGAGGATGCACATTCATTGTTACTCTTGCACTCATCTGGACTGCACAATAGCACAAAAAAGTAACAAAAAATGTTCATAATATATATTTGGCCGGATTCCTTTCAAAACTACAATTCCGGTGCAGCAAATAAATAGTCGCAATTCTGTCGCTTTCCATCTATCTATTTCCTTAATTGATCTAGGTTTTCTTGCAAATTCTTTGGGAATGTACATATGAATAAGTTCAAATTGTTTGTCCAAATTTTCTAATTGAAATTTTGATAGTTAAAATGGTTCTTTTCTGCAATATATCTAGTATTTGAATGTTTGCCGCACAACTCCCAACAGTACACAGTGCATGTAATCTACTGGGAATTTGGAAACGCATTGCAATTGAATTCTTTCTAACATTATTGGAAGTAATTTTTATGATGCTGTTAAATCCTCAAATGTGACACGACCTTTAATGTAACTGCCTCTAATTTTACATTTTGGGCACCCATAGTAACCACTATGACTTTTTATACCAAGAACCATAGATTTAGCTGGAGCATCATAGATAAAACTCCGTATTTTCACATTTAAATATCTATTTTCATACTTTATTCCATTTTTTAAAATTAACAAATTTTTCTAGCAAAATATCAGCACAAAATGGTTTACTGTAACCATGAAAAGCTCCAATCACAAAAACATTTTGAAAACCATAAATATTGCACAAAATTGGCCATATTTGACTATTTGAACTTTTTGATAAAAGTAGGCCATCTATGCCTAAGTCAAGTTCTAATCCGTTAAATAATTTAATGCTTTATTATAAGACAAAAAATCAAGCAAACATTGTTCAACTCCAATGTGGCAATTGGATCCAGTTCCCAGTGGAATAACATTTGTTTTTTGTGGAGTTTTTTTCAAAGTTCTCACATTTTTTGGTAGAGAAGTATGGAAATTTCTTAATATTATTAATAATGCATTTGTTGCTGCATTATTTATATTATAATGTACAGCCCACACTGCTAATTTGCTTTCCAAATCCGGTGAAGAGTCTACAGATGAATTAGAATCATATTCTGTATTATCTAAAGAAGCACAACTGGAATGAGAATCACATTCTGCGTTATCTAAATATACATCAGCAGAAGCAGAACACGAATACAATTCATTTTCAGAATTCTCAATCTCAACATTTTCCAAGAAATTTTCAGCAATATTGATATCTAAAAGTAGTGAAGCTGTATGCCCAAAAGCCATTAAATTTTCTACCTGTTTTAATATTTCTTTGAACCTTTCTTTTGGACATATTTCTACTTATATTAATTTATTTAATTACATTACGATTACCAAAAAAAAAATATTATTAAAAAACTTACCAAAACTATTTTTATAATTATATTTTTATTCTTAATTGCACAATTTAATTGTGTACCTTTGGTGCACAATTATTATTTTTAAAATTTTTATTAAATTAGAATTTGTTTTGTTTATATTTTTTGATATAAATATTATTATAATTATTTTTTATTTAAGAATGGTGAAATCATGAAAAACAAAATATACATACACCTAAAATGTGTCCTAAAATGTGCGAGTAGTAAAAAGTAGTGGAAATCTACTTCTTTTTGAAGTTTAAATTCCACTTGTGGAAAATTTATTTGTTGGGTTATAGATATAATTTTAATTGATTTTATATTTATTCGACTCTCGTCTCGTCTCGACTTTGACAGTTTGGTATGATAAGTCGCTCAAACAATCGCCGGCGAGAGTTTTAGCGAATATTCGGTATGATGTAACTCGCTCTAGACTCGCTTTTTGTCGACTACAGTCACCATTTTACTCGTCCAGAAATTTTTGGGCGACTAGTACAAATCTATATAAAAAAAAAAAAATAGAAAAAACATTTTTTAAAAATACTTTCCTTTATAAATAGTAATATACGACTAAAAACTAATAAATAAGAATACTAAAATTATATAATCTTATATGCTTGTATCTAGAGTTTCAGTAATGGTCAATTGTAGTAGGGTTAACTGCAAATGTACTAGATTAGAGATTCAGTAAAGGTAAAGTATAGTAAAAGGGAAGTAGAGGACTGGAATTCTTAAAAAAAGGAGTCAACGAAAGATATAGGATTATTTTGGATAGTGCTCGTCACAAGGATTTCAAAGACGCAATTCAACATCTATTGGAATTAGATCCAGGAACCGACAGAGGAAATGAAGTCGTAAGATATGCCAACACAAATAATCGACCTAATAATAATAATCATAATTACAATAATAATTCAATTTATAATAGAAGAAATAATAATTATAATAATAATAATCATTATAATAATAATAATAACAATTATAATAACAGAAGACAAAACAATTTTAACTACAATAATAACAATAATAATTATAATAACAATTCCAGTGTTAATAACCTCAGAAACCAGAACTATAACAGAAATAATTTTAATAACAATAATTCCAATAATTCAAATAATAATAACTATAATAACCATAATAATTACCTATCAAGAAATAGAGCATATACTGGAAATCGATACCAAAATGGAAACAACAGAAATCAAAGTTATAACAACTCAAGAAATACATCCAATACGAATTCACCAAATGCAATAATTTTAGCAATAACAGAAAAGGGGAACAACCCACCGAGGGGGAAGCCAACCTATCGGTAGGGGATTACACAATGTAGGCGACATTAATAACGTAATTTTTACAGTAAATATTTCAAATGGACTATACGTTAATATTAAAACAAATAACATAAATTCAACATTCTTAATAGATACAGGGGCATCAATCTGTACTATTAAAGAAAAAATTTTAGGGGACAGTATAATAAATATAAATAATAAAACGACAATTCATGGTATTTCAGGACACCTCAATACTTTAGGAACTTGTGTTAGCCAATTAAATTTTTGAATCAATAAAAATTGATTATGAGTTTCATGTTGTACAAAATGACTTTCCCGTACCTGTAGATGGTATTTTGGGAGCAAACTTTTTAAAATTTTAGAAAAATTTATTCTTGAATTAACTATAAATCATGAACAAATTACTTTACCCATATCGAGTAAAGACAATTTTAATACAATTACACTCGCACCGCGATGTGAATCGACTTATTGGCTAGATACAACCTTTAAACAAGAACGCATATTCTATCAAACAGAGCTATGCGAAGGGGTTTTCATGGCTGGATCTATATCCAAAGCCATAAATGGTAAAATACCAATTAAAATATTAAATACTAGAGAAGGTAACGTAAAATTAAACTGGGTTGAGCCAGAGTCTTATAGTCCAAATGACCATTATATTTTAAATTACGAATTATCAAAACAAAACTCAAAAACACGATTAGAAAAATTATTAAAAGAAATAAATTACGATACACTAAACACCGAAGAAAAAGAATGCGTACAAAATATTTGTACAAAATTCAATGACATTTTTCATTTAGATGGAAACTCACTGACCGTAACTAACATTGGTAACGCAAAAATTCAACTTAAAGAAGGTACATCACCGAAATATACAAAACCATACAGAATACCTCATTCACAAAAAAAGGATATACAAGATGAAGTTAAAAAAATGCTAGATAGTAAGATAGCTGAACCATCAATTTCTGCTTGGAATTCACCAGTACTGATAGTACCAAAAAAGAAAGACCCTGTTACAGGATTACAGATATTTCGAATGGTGATAGATTATCAAAAAGTGAATGACGTCATAGAAGATGATAAAATCCCACTACCAAATATCACAGATATTTATGACATGGTAGGAGGTGCAAAATATTTCTCATGTATTGATTTAAGTCAAGGATATTATCAAATGGAATTGGATTCAGAAAGTAGACCATGCACTGCCTTTTCAACAGAAAATGTACATTTTCAATTAACTCGACTACCAATGGGTTTAAAAATATCACCTAGCTCATTTTCGCGAATGATGTCAGTAGTTATGTCAGCTTTGACATACTCTAGATGTTTCGTATACTTAGACGATTTATTAATATTTGGAAATAGTTTAGGAAGTCATAATAAAAATCTAATGCAAGTTTTTCTAAGACTTCGAGAAGTAAACTTAAAAATACATCCTGGAAAATGTAGTTTTCTAAGGAAAGAAGTATTATATTTAGGACATTTAATTTCGGAGAGTGGCATTTTGCCAGATCCATCAAAATCTGATTCAATTAAAAATTTTCCACAACCTAAAAACGCGGACGAAGTTAGAAGATTTGTAGCTTTCGCTAATTACTATAGAAAATTTATTCCAAATTTCGCTACAATTACAATTCCACTAAATAAACTACTTAAAAAAGACGTTAAATTTACTGTTAATTCAGATTGCATAGAAGCCTTCGAAACAATCAAAGAAATTTTAATAAGTCCAAAAATATTGCAATTTCCAAATTTTGATGAAGAATTTATATTACGAACTGACGCATCGGGTTTTGCTCTAGGAGCAGTACTTTCTAATAATGACGACAAACCGATTGCATATGCAAGCAAAACGTTAAATAATGCTGAGAAAAATTATATCACTATAGAGAAGGAATTATTAGCTATAGTATGGGCTATTAAACATTATAGACCATATCTATTTGGTAGACGATTCAAAATCTTAACTGACCATAGACCATTAGTTTATTTGTTCTCTCTAAAAGAACCATCATCAAGATTGACAAAATTTAGGTTATTGTTAGAAGAATATAATTTTTATGTTGAATATTCACCAGGCAAAGAAAACTGTACTGCAGATGCATTGAGTAGATTAAAAATATCATCAGATGACTTAAAAATATTGATTGTTACAACAAGATCTAAAGCAAATAATAAAGAAATTGATAAAACTGATAAACCAAAAGACACAGATGAAAAAATTATAAACGAGTTATTAACACCACCACCAACAGGATTAAAACTTATCGAATTAAAAATAGTTGATAGTTTCGATGAAGAAATATCTAAATTAAAAAATCAACAGGATATTATTATGGGTCCAAGTAAAGTTTTAGCTTATATTCCAAAGAAAAATTGTTTATTAATGATTAAACCAAACGATAGCACCAAAAATCAATCCGCAACATTCGGCAGATTGCTGTGGACGGATGTGCAGGAAATCACTGGTCCATTAAAATTAGAAAAGTTATATATTACAAGAAATGAATTATTAAAATTATCAGACGGCCGTCGACAAAATAATTTGAATAATATGAAAAAGAAATTGAAAGAAATGTTTAAAAATACAAGTATAAGAATACAAATCATGAAGGATTTAATAAGGATAACTTACCCGGCAATGAAGAAACTATTGTTAAATGATTATCACATACTACCAACTAGTGGACATGCAGGAATAAATAGAATGATTAAAAATATAAAGTGTAAATACTTCTGGACAGGAATGCAGGAGGATATAACAACATTTATAAAACATTGCGAAGTATGCCAGAGAAATAAACATATTAATGTTAAAAAACAACCAATGATCATAACATCAACTAGTGAAACAAGCTTCGAAAAAATCTATGTAGATTAAGTCGGACCATTAGATGAGACAGCTGATGGATATAAGTATATACTCACAATACAAGACAAATTAACAAAGTTCATAGAAAATGTTCCACTTAAGAACAAAGAAGCAAACTCTGTGGCACAAGGACTCGTAGAAAATTTTATTTTAAAGTATGGAGTACCAAAGAAAATTGCTTCAGATCAGGGAACAGAATTTATGAGTATTGTCTTCAAAGAGATGTGTAAAATGCTAAAAATAAATCAAATGTTTTCTACAGCTTACCATCACGAGAGCATAGGAGCGTTGGAAAATTCACATAAAGTATTAGGAGCATACTTAAGAACATACGTCACGGAAAATCATACAGATTGGGATAAATGGTTACCGTATTATACATTTTGTTATAACACAGCTGTACACTCTGAAACTGAATATACACCATACGAACTTGTTTATGGAAAGCAATGCAAATTACCTTCAAACCTCGCTAGAGAAGTTGAGCCACTTTACAATTATGAAGACTATAATATAGACCTGAAAAATAAGTTACAAATAGCACATAGAGATGCAAGAGAAATTTTAGGAAGAAAAAAGTTAGATAGGAAAAATAGGTTTGATAAAGATAATAGAGTAAAGGATAGTACATATGAAATAGGTAGTTTAGTTTTATTAAGAAACGAAAATAGAAAGCAATTAGATCCTATTTATATAGGACCATACGAAGTAACAGGTAATGAAGGTGTTAACTGTGAAATAAAAACAGACAGAAAGAAAATTTTAGTACATAAAAATAGGTTAAAACCATACTGTATATATTTAATGCTAGTAAACGAGAAATAAAAAAATAAATAAAAAAAATAAGAGGAAAGGGGACGCCTGGAAACCCTATATATATATATATATATATATATATATATATATATATTCCATACTCATGAATCATTAATAAAAATAAGAATAAAATTATTAGGTATAAACATTATAGATGTAAAAATTATTAAAAGTAAAATTGTTAGGTAAATAGAAACTACATATAAAATTTCGTAAAGTAAACTAATATAAGAATTATATTGACAACTAGCTATTGTTAAGATAAATATAATAACCGAATTATATTGTTGTTATTGAATTTAAATTTTAATCTAATACAAGTAACAAAAAAAATACTTGACGACAGAATTTTTTTTCGAAAAGTAAGGATAATGAATTTATACATATATGAAGAATAATGAATTTTATACTTTATTTTTAAGAAGAAAAAGAGAAAAATATATACATATAAGTTGTAAAAAGAAAAAAAGAAAAAATCTTAAAAATATAAATATTAGAAATTGTTATGAATGTAAGAAATTTTTTTTATTGTAAGAATAATGTAAGATTCAAATATATGTTAGCGCTAAGGAAGGATATTGCAAAGAAGGGATCTTTTAGTATAAGATTCATCCTTTTCCGCCAGGAGGGGTGGTGTGACGGATACCTACTAAATGTATATATGTATATATATATAAATATATATATACATTACATATATCAAACAGATAAATATCATACGATTAATTGAAAAAAACATATACAATTATTATATTCAAAAATATAATATGTATCGTTTAATATTTTGGTGTAGGTGTCACAATATTTTTATATACAAAGCGACCTACCGCAAATGTGTGCATTGTGCATTGTACATATATACATATTTGTACGAAAGTACTTATAATTAAAAATATGTATATATGTACATATGGATTTCGGGTTATGCACATTTATTAAATATTGGAATGTGCATAATAGGCTAAATGGCACATTTGGTTGGCATTATATTTTTCCCAAGAAAAAGGGCTATTTTGCTGGCGCAAGCAGATATACGAATTCATAAGAATTAGTTAAGAATTATTGTAATGTTAATTACAACAACACTGTAATTAGTTTTAGGGTATAAAAAGAGCTGTACTGAAATAAATAAAATCACTTATTTGTCAACCAGCAAACTGTTGTGTTTAACTCCTTAATTGGCTACTCGCTATTAAGAATAAAACTAACTTGCTGAAACCAACTGGCATTGGCTCTAATAGCTAGGTCAGATTAACTATAGGCGATCCGCTGTAGTTATTAGTAAAAGCAAATAAAGACAAAGTAAGGGCTATAATAAGATATAGCGATTCTCAGGTAAAAGACTATAGGCTATCCGCTGTAGTATAGGTACCGAGCAACGTTGGGCAGAGGACCAGCCAACGTTACAGGGAGATACTCATCGAGACCTTTAATTTCATACCCCACATGATGTTTATTATTTTTGGCCAACTTTCCAGGCCCTTACATGACTCTTGTTGCCCTAAATACTACAATTACTTGCCCCAAAAATATCTGTTCTTCCAGACCTTTAATTTGATACCCATATGATTTTTTTATTTTTGGCTCCATTTTTTGGGGCCCCACATGGTACTCCTAACTTGAAAGACTACCCAACGTGATGTACTCAGCAAAATCTTTAATTTGATACCCCACATGACTTTTGAAAATAGCCCCATCGCCCAGCCATGAAAATTATGTGGCACCAAATGGGTCATATCACAAGCTTACGTTCGAAATTTGAGTTAAATCGGTATATCCGTTTAGGAAGTATCCTCAGGTAAACAAAACATGAATTTTTCAGGCCCCCACATAACCCATGTTGCCGGATACACTACCATTACTTGCCCCAAAGATATCTACTCTTCCAGACCTTTAATTTGATACCCCACATGATTTTTTTAATTTTTGTCCCCATTTTTTGGGGGCCCCACATGGTCCTAGTTATTCGAAACACTACCCAACGTTATGCACTCATTAATACCTTTAATTTGATACCCCACATAACTTTTTTGAAAATAGGAGCAATCCCTCGCCCCCTCACTGTGCCTTGAAAATTATGTGGCACCGAATGGTTAATAACACGAGCTTAAGTTTCAAATTTGAGTTAAATCGTTAAAACCGTTTAGGAGCTATGTCCAGGTGAGGAAAACATGAATTGTGAATTCAATAAAAAGGAAGTAAAAAAAGTTTGAATTTTTTTTAAAGTGATTTTTAAGTTATTATAAAAAAATTATATTGAATTTTAAATAATTGTTGAGTGAGATTTTATAGTTTTTTATAGAAATTGTTTTGTTAAATATAAAATTTTATAATATGTAAGTGTAATCATAGAAAAATACATAAAAATATTTATATAATATGCAATATTTATATAAAAAAATATATTTGTAAATTTTAAAATTATTTTATTTTCAACTTCAAATATGATTGAATATGAATAATTCATATAGGTAATTTAATAACAAAATATTTATATAAAACAAATTTCTTAGCAATAATATATTGTAACACAGTTTTATTTTATAAAAGTTATTTTACTTTAAATTTAAATTCTACACCATAAAAATAAAATTCAAAAAATTTAAATAAAAACTGCAAAATTAATGTCAAAAACAGCTGTACTGCCAATGAAGCAAAATAATAAACAACGTTTTTTTTAACATTCGACTCGCCTAATAGCGAGGCTACTTACAGCATAAATCGAATGGCGTGGCAAGAGACCAGTCGAGAGGTAGCGAGACGAGAGTCGAGTCGACTTCTATCATAGGGGTGATTGTATTTGTCATTATTAATTTTTAAATTGTAAATTTTCATAAAGAAAATCAATTCTATTACCATGTTCTTTTATTATATTTTCAATATTATTAAATTTATTATTTAAATTACTTAAAGCATTTTTATATCTATCAAAAATGAATATGTTTGAGTATAATTTTGAAATTCTACATCATTTTTATTATTTGGGTTATTATAATTAATATAATTATTTGTATTGCCTGTCAAAATATTTGAATAAGATATTTTCGGGTTCACATAATTGTTTATCATCTTGGTTTTAGCATATATTTTTTGTTGTTGTAATTTTATTCTTAAGTTTCTGTTTTTTGTCTGTCTCATATATTCTGGGTAACCTCTATACGTTACAGGATGTTCTATATTACCGAAAAGGGCACATTTTAACTTTTCTTTATCTTCTTGGGCGCCAATCTCACATTTCCCTATTTCGTGGTTTTTATTGCATTTAACACACCTGTAGCTGATTTTACAGTTTGAAGCAACATGCCCTAAACGTTGTCAGTTTTTACATTATGTTATGCCTATTTTTTTTAGTTTTTCCCATCTGACTAATTGAAAATTAATTTTACGCATTTTGTATATTGAATTAACGTCGCTTTTTGGTGAAATTTGTACCAGGAATATTGGTAATATTTTTTTTCTAAAATAGATTTTCTTGTGGCTAGACGTATAACTCTAACTATTTCAATTCCATATTCATTCATTGCGATTAATTCATTTTTAATATCTCCTAGATCGTCTTGTTCATTTTTAGTCCTTTTAATGTATTTGCACTATAATTTATTATTTTTTTTTTCATTGTTTATGTGTTGTGTACTTTCATGATCAGTACATGTGTTTTCTTCGTGATCAAATTCACTTATTATATTCATATCACTATTGTTTTCAACATTTGTTTTCTTTTTATCGCCACTATTTTTTTTTTAATTGTCCAAGTTCATTTTTAAGTTTATTAAGTTCTTTTCTTAATTTTATATTTTCATTTTTAACTTTATTAAGAGCGGTATTTTCTAGTTTATTTATTTTTTGGCCTCCCATATTGTGGCTGGCCACATTTATATATTGTTTTTTTTTTTTTTAAAGTTTTATTAACCAAAAAGTTTTTGTTTTTTTCCTTACAATTACAACTAACACTACTTTTTTTTTGATTGCACTGTATTATTGCTAATACGACCTCTCTCTAAGCTGGTTAAAACCGAATTCTACTATTTGGACATAATAATGATTATTTGTAAAACAAACTCATGTATAATATGACTTTCAGCAACAATAATTAAATCAATTAAATTATTTATTGATTTTTTAGAATTTGTTCGAAATAATTCTAGAATTAAATTACAATTTTAGAATAAAAGTTAATTTGTAGGTATATCGAAACTATTTTAAGCAATGCAATGCAGATTTATCTATTTAAAACCACTTAAAATACGTGAAAAAAAAAATTAATAAAAATTGTTTTTGGAGAAAAAAAAAAAAAAAAAAATATTTTTTGTATACCAAATTATTTTATTTCTCAATGGAAGAAAAGTTTCGACATCAGGGTGTATCATCGTGCGTCTAAGACAAATCTACTTAATTTGGATTTTTTTTGTAGTAATTTTTTTATTGTAAAAAAATAATAATAATATTAAATAGTTTAAAATTGGTTTTTTTGTTTTGGTTCAATTTACTATTATTTTGTAGAATATTTTAGTGGTAGTGTTTCTATTTTTTTGTTGTTCTTAAACAACGTATTTTCAGTGTGCGGTTCAACACCAGCCTGATGCTGAATTCTGCTGCTGCAAAAAAAGGTAAATTCAATCCTATTTAAACGTAATTTTTTTTTGTAAATAAAGTATACCACTTTAATATTGAACAAAACAAAAAAAACGTATATTGAACCGGAAAAATAATATTAGAGTTATTATTTTTTTTTATTTTTATAAAATTCTTAATACAATTAAAATTTATTAGTATTTTTTTTTGGTGTAGTAAAAATTTGTACTACATATTATTAAATAAATATTTAATAATAGGTAAAAGTAAATTTCTTACAATTAATATGAATTATGCATATAATATATTTTTTTCTCTTTTACCTAAATGTCATTATAATTATAGATTTTTTTATTTACTTTCCTTTTATTGAATTTACAATTCATGTTTTCCTCACCTGGACATAGCTCCTAAACGGCTTTACCGATTTAACTCAAATTTGAAATTAAGTTATTAACCATTCGGTACTTTAATAACTTTCATGTCCTGCGAGGCTGCGTGGTGTTGGGCCTATTTTCTAAAAAGTCATGTGGGGTATCAAATTAAAGGTCTTCATGAGTACATCTCGTTGGGTAGTGTTTCGGGTAACTAGGACCATGTAAAAAAAATCATGTGGGGTATTAAATTAAAGGTCTGGAAGAGTAGATATCTTTGGGGCAAGTAATGGAAATGTTTGGGGCAGCGCGGGTTATGTGGGGCCTCAAATTATTATTAATTTCCTTACATGTTTTCCTCACTTGGGCATAGCTCCAAAACGGCTTAACCGATTTAACTCCTATTTGGAACTTAAGCTCCAAACCCATTCGATGCCACATAATTTTCATGGCCCGGAGAGGGGGAGGGGATTATTTTCAAAAAAGTCATGTGGGGTATCAAATTAAAGGTATTGATGAGTACATCTCGTTTAGTAGTGCTTCGGGCAACGAGGGCCATGTGGGACCTCAAAAAATGGGGCCTATTTCAAAGAAGTCATGTGGAGTATCAAATTAAAGGTCTTGATGAGTACATCTCGTTGGGTAATGTTTCGGGTAACGAGGGCCATGTGGGGCCCCAAAAAATTGGGCCATAAATAATAAACATCATGTGAGGTATAAAATTAAAGATCTGGAAGAACAGGTATCTTTGGGGTAAGTAATGGTAGCGTTTCGGGCAACAAGGGTCTCGTGGGGGGCCTGATAAATGGGGCCCCCTTATAAATATCATTGATTCTGATAAATTCTATTAATTCTCATAAGATCTCTTTATATACTAGTAATTCTGATCAGATTTGCTACCATTCATTTTGATCAGTTCTACTTCCCTTTATAAGGGGTCTATTTCCGTTTTACTGTACTTCACCTATACTGAATTTCTAATCTAGTACGTTTTCAGTTAACCCTACTACAATTAACAATTACTGAAACTCTAGATACAAGAATGTAAGATTATATAATTTTAGTATTCTTATTTTATTAGTTTTTAGTCACATATTTTTAAATGAATTGATTAGTATTTTTTTATATAACGTAGCATATATGATCTATTTTCTTTTGGTAGAAATTTATATATAAATATTTTCTTTGATTTTTGCTAATTGTTTTTTTTTTGATTATTTAAATAATACTATATTATATTCTATAAAATGAAATAAATTCTTTTTGTTTTGATTTTGATAATTTACAGATTGATATCTTCTGTAATTTATTTTCTGTAATATAACACAGAAATGTCTAATATTTCTATCAGACATTTAATGCTGGAGATAGTCTTGCTGCCCGCGCTGTTCCCGTGCTGCTTTGGAATGTCAGAAAAAAGTTCAACTATATGAAAATATATGGCAGCTGTTATACTTGCCGCGCGCATGCTGCTCGCACTGTTCGTGCTGCTACAAAGTTGGGGAATGTTGAACTTTTGCTGCTCGTGCTGTTGTGAAATGTCCGGTGTCAGTTAAATAAAGTCAACTGTTTATTCAAATTTTGAATTTTAATTAATTAATTTTTCATAACTCAAAAAAAATCATTTCATAAAAAAAAAAATTCAAATTTTGAATTTTATAATTAAATAATTTTAAAAAAATAATATGTCAACTGGTGGATTTGAGGAAAAACTTATTGAAATGGTAAAGGAAAAAGAAATTTTATATAATAAAAAGTGTGGTGGTTTTAAGAATATTGCCAAAAAAGCAGAAATTTGGCAAAATATTTCAATCACTTTAGGACAACCAGGTAAAAAATTAATGAATGTGCTTTTATAAATAGGTTAATCTGTTTTTTTTTTTTATTTAGTTTCAGATTGCATGACCAGATGGAAGACTTTAAGAGATAGATACATGAGAATTTCTAAAGAGAAAAAAAATATTCCATCTGGCAGTGAATACAAATTTAAAGCTGAGTGGGAATTTTATCCAATGCTAAGTTTTTTAGCTGACCATATCCAGTTTAGAAGGTAATAATTCTGCATAAAACTTTGTAATATTAATTTTTATTTGAAATTATTTATATTATAGAACTGTGGGTAATTTTTCTGCGGCAGCAACATCAAGTAACATGTCTATTTCAAGTAGCATGTCTATTCCAAATGATGAGTCAACAAGATTTGATTTAGATGCTGATAATGATAATGAATTTTCATACTCAAATATAATTGAGGAAGATGAAATATATGTTGAACCAGATGAAAAAATTGAAAAAGTCGAGAAAACAAGAAAAAAACGACAAAAGACTGATGTTCAAGAAATTGGTGGTGAAATATCCACAGCTATTACTGCACTTGGAAATTATTTGGACAAAAAAAGTAGTAATAGTAATACAAACATAAATAATAAATTTTCTGTGTCGATGGATGTTCTGTTAAGTAATCTAACTCCAGAAAATAGGACGAAAGCTGAAAAAAAAATAATGGAATTTTTATGTAAAGCTCAGCTTGAAAATTTAAAAAATGGAGATGTTGATAATGTTAAAATGTGAATAAATTGTATCAAATACGTAATAATTTCCTCTTTCATATCTCCACATTAAAATGTTTTAATTTATATTCTTTAACTAAATGCAATTAAAAATAATTGAAATAGAAACAAATAAAATTTTGTGTGATAAATTTATTTTATTTTTTTTTGCTTATTGATTTTTCCTTCTCCTATAAAATAATTTTTTAGCATGTCTCGAAGTTGAAATGCATGTTTTGATGCATTATTAGAGCCAATTCTATTTTTATGATGTTGAATAGCTGATGATGACAAGTCTAATACTTCGCGCCATCTTCCAGGTCTAATATTACCATTTTCATCTTCATTATCAACAAAACTTGGAGGACAATATACATGTGTTGATAATAGATTTAGTTTGATAAAATTGTGTAATGCTACAGTTGCCAATACTATCTGTAATAAATGTTGAATAAATTTTGATTAAGAGTACCAGTATACTTATTTGTAACACGTTCTGAATTTACCTTTTCTGCATTTTTTGGAGAGCAATTCAAAGTGGTCCTAAGTATTCTCCACTTGGCTACCAAAATTCCAAAAGCGTTTTCAATTACTACACGCGCCCTAGATATCCTGTAATTAAATATTTTTTTTTCTAAACTAAGACATCTTCCCGGGTAAGCTCGCATTATATTATTTTTTAGCGGAAAAGCTGGATCTCCAATAAAAAAATGGGGAAATTTCATTTCTGATTTTGGAAGTTTTTTCTCTCCTGGTAGTGGTAATTTGTTGTTAAACAGTTGTTTACCAAATTCACTTTCAGATAAAATACCTAGAAAGAGTAAATATTACTATTAAATTAAATATTATATAAAATAATATGTAATAATAATTACCACCATCACTTTGACTTATCCAGATTGATCTATCCAGATTTTCGTTTCTGGTATAAAATCGTCTAACTCGTTTTGTTTTTTCTTCTTCTTCTACCAACAATAAATATCCATAATATGATGTTAATATTGTTAAAAGTATTATTATTAAGTCACTATCACTTATATTGTCACTCATTTTACTTCCTACTTTTTTCAAATCTTTTTTATTTTGAAATTCAAATATTTTTATTTTGACACTCTAATATTTTTTTTTTAAATTTTTTTTTATTTTGACAATTACAATTTGGCAAGCACCGGCAGCACAAGCAGCAAGACTAACTGGCCAAATTTGCCACACCAACAGTAAGAGCAGCACGAGCAGCACGGGAACAGCGCGGGCAGCAAGACTATCTCCAGCATAAGGCTGTGTAATCACAGCGATAATAGGATAATATATATTTAAATAGATAGCAAACTCACGAATTACTGGAGCAGCGCCACTTAACGTTTTTAGGAAGGCAAACTAAATTCATAATTCTCTCCCCTCTCTCCGTAAACCGTTTTTTTTAAATTATAAATAAAAATTAATGAAATAAAGTAATTTATATTAAATTTTATATTTTATTAATTTTTCTCGTAACAATTTTTCTTGCAAAAATATGTCGTGCAGGTGTATGGGTTACTACAGCGTCCTGAATGATTATTTAAGTTCTAAAACATAAAGAGAATAATTAGTAAAAAAAAAATTTTTATTTATAAATAATAATTATAATTACTTTTTCATAGAATGATTAATGATCTAAATATTTCCATAGACTGATCTAAGAATGATGGATACGCTAATTTTTGTAAAATTACTTCAAAATGTTTACTCAATTCTTGTGCAGCCTTAAGTTTAATTTCGTCTTTTGCTCCCGAATCACCTTATATAGTAACATAACGTCGAAAAGTATGCACTTGGCTCACATCGAGCTTAGGTGAAGCCAATGCAACTGCTGGAATATATCCCGCAGAATATATTAGTTTGATGTTAAATGTGATGTTATTGTAATGAATAGAGAATAGACAAAAAATCGCAATAAGAAAATTAAGGTTAGAATTTTAACTACAACAAATAAATATATAATAGAAGTTTAAACTATAATTTTTATTATAGAACTTACCAATAACTTAATTATATCAAAAATGTTTTAAACTTAACTATTATTGTTTTATTATTCGTATTTCTAAAGCATCACAAACGACAAACGTTTTTAAAACAATAAACAAATTTTGCAAAATGCCAGATGTTAAACGTTGTCAACATAACCTCAAAATATAAAACGACACTAGCGCTGCAGGAATTGCAAGAGGAAATAATAATAATTCTATAAAACTATTTCTTCTAAGATTGCAGGCCGTGAGTGCTCGTAATTTATTTCATTTCAATCAATTTAAATTTTTAGAATCTAATTAAATATTTGAAATATAATAAAATTGGGACAGTAATTTTAAATTAAATTTCTAAATTGGAGAAAATATTTATATATAGTCCACATACTACTAATGATTTGTTGTTATCGGGTAGAGTTCGCTTTGAACAAGAAATTAGGTTGGTGAAATCCTGCTTTTACCTCTTATTTGTAGTGCATTCCATTTCTATCGATAGCAATGGCACGAGGACATCAAAAAGTACAATCGCAACAAAAAGCTCAGGAGAAACAAGCAAAGCTTAAAAAACAACAAGGACATAGCGCTACTGAACAAAAAAAGGCAGCTCAGAAAGCATTGGTTTTCAATTGTGCTGTTTGTAAGGTAAGCAATATTTTGATTTTAATAAATGCACGTTTTCGATTGATTTAAATTTTAGTCCCAAATGCCAGATCCTAAAACTTACAAGCAACACTTTGAAAATAAACATCCTAAGAATGAAATGCCAGTCGACCTTAAAGACGTCTAAAATTATTCCCATAATCAATTTATAAATATTAAATTTTATGAAAAATTAAAATTTTACATGCTGGTTTTTATCGATTAAATTTATTGACCTATATTAACACTACTTGTAACTTGTACTATAAATATTGATGGTTCTAAACATAATTTTGATTTTTTAACTTAAAATATAGTTTTAATATTAGAACAAACGACACTATTAAAAGTCGTTGGAAATCAATTTTTGCGTGAGACGTAAGTTATTTATTAAGAACAATAATTTTAAATTATATTACAGCTATGAGGATATTAGAAACTGATTTTGTAATTTTGTTTCCTTATAACTAGAAGTTATATACAAAAATAGTTCTAATAGTATAAATTAATATATTTTTTTTACAATATACATATATTTAAAATTAGGTATAAACAGAGAATGCTCGCAAATGGACAAAATTCATAATACAATTTAACAGAAATTTAGTATGTATTAGCATTTCATAAGTCAGCTTCAAAATTTACTCAGTCATTGCTCTACCATATCATAGGTTGATTAAATACACTACATCATCCTGGATCGACGACGATTTTTTTTTCAATATATATAGCTATTCTAGTACCATTTAGTTTATAGATGATCAATCGCGTAGGTTGTTCTGACCTCTGGTTCAAATTTGTGTTCAACTTAAAGTTGTGTAGTCCATTTGTACAATACCAGAGTCAGTGTCTAATTTAACTAGTATTGGAATTTAGGATTATTATAATTAACTAATTCATTGTAATAATACCAGGGGCTGTACAGGCTTTCATGTGATGACTTCAATCATACCGAACTGTAGAAGTTGAGACGAAGAGATAGTTCAGTCAACTTTAATCAAAAGGGCCTATAACTTTACAATCAATATTTTTATTATACATCAAAACATTAACAGTCTTAGACGAAATGTACGTTAGCATTTAGTACTTTTTTCCAATAAACCACGTTTCATTTTTCTGTCTTGAAATATGAATATGATTGTGAAATAAATGATTTTAAGGGTCAATCCCACCAAAAACAGAAACTTTTTTTTTATTTTTTAAACTTACGATATTTTCAAATTTACAGGGTTTTTCAGCTAAAAATATTTGTAAAAAAATATAAAATAACAAACAATATTTGTCTAATTCATTTTTATTGCTTGAAATCGCTTTATTTTTATAAAAAACGATTTTATATCTTTTCTAGTTTTTTTTCAAAGTTTCAATTTCTGTTTGCAGAAGTTTGCGGGCGCACATTTCTATTAAATTTCGTTTGCAACCATTACATTATGAAAAAAATCAGCTGTTGTGGTTGTTAAAAAAGACAACCTGTTTCTGTTTCGGTTTTTGGTGGGTGTGCAATGTTAAAACTTGAACAGAAAAGTAAAAAAACAAAAAAAAGTTTCTGTTTTTGGTGCGATTGACACTGTAATATATCGGATTATAACTTCGAAATTTTGTAATAATTCCTATGCAACTTGTGATGTGAACGTATTTATCAGGTCTCGTTATTATTGCTGCATTTCTTATAATGGTGTTGATATAATATTGAAAATGAAAAAATTGTTTTTATGAGTTTATTTATTAATTACATAAAATTCTCAATGAAGAAGTTTTTTTTGGATGAAATTATAAATTTGTTAAAAATAATAACTATTAAATAACTCTCGGGTATTAGATAAAAACTTATTTGAAATGGATTCAAATTGAAAGTACTAAAAATGAACCTACCGTGTAATAGTTTCTGGTATTTCGATTTTTTTGTTCGTTTTCTTAATAAACCAAAATTTTCATATGAAAGTAATTACTTCGACTTTAGAATTACAGATCATTGTGACAGGCTCACAATGGGACAATTTTTCAAAAGGATTGTCTGGTAAATACAAACCTTTTTCAACTTACAAATTTGATTTTCAGAAAATAAAATCTTTGTTTTCTGGGAAGAGTGTATTCTAAAGATATACCTTCTTTTGGATAATTAAAAATTCATTAAACATCCACAAAATATAAGATTAAAAGACATCCGTAAAGTTAATTAACTAAAATTTTAAATTGTGGTGATAACCGATTTTAATTTTAGGGATATTTTCAAAGATATTTAAAAACGAATGTTTGTTTTTTTAAACATTAATATTTTTTATAGTAATAAAGAATTTTGGTTTTGCTGATTATTATTTCAGACGGAATTATTAAAAAATTTATATTTTAGCTTCCCTAATGATATGGAAACGAAAATTAGATGGTTATTTGAAGTAAATATGTTGTCAGAATGTTAGAAAGAATTCAACATACCATTTTAATACTATTATTTATTACAAAACAACTATAAGATAGTTTTTATTAAGAAATATGTTATATATTTCATTTTCATAAGACATTTTAAAAATATCAAAATATTTATTCAAATCTATCATTTGGTTATTAAATTTTAATTTATAAAAAAAAAGCTTTTCTAAAATAAAAAGAGCTTTAATTCACTAGCTGCAGTTTCTGAAGCCGTCACATAGCGTCTCCTGTATATTTACTCTAAGATTATGGGATTATGACAGTTGCTTTTAAACAGTTGCTTTTAAATTATATTGGCTATAATTTAATATGCTGGTCACACAGTGCAAATTATTTGCAAAATATCATTAAAAGATTGATGAACAAAGCAATTAAGATATTATTCAATTATGATTATCTCACGCCAACAACAGATTTGTATAAATCAACAAATAAAATGGATTTACAAAAGCTGATTATATTAGAAAAATGTAAATATGTATTCAGAATTTTAAGAGGAGAATATAAATGCTCAGTTAATTTGACTAGAAGAAATGAAGTCCATACTTATTCTACTAGATTTAATAATAACGTCCAAAATATTCAAACAAGAACCCAGGCGCAAAATAACTCGCTATTATCAACAGCAATTACAGCTTTTAATAACTTGCCCGAAATAGTTACTCAACAGCCAACATTATCGCTGTTTATTAAAAGATTAAAGATATTTTTATCTGAGAATTAACTTATAATAAATTAATTTTAAAAAACTAAAGCTAAATTAAAATTAAAATATAACTTTAATTTAAAATTTCAATTAAAATCATATTCAAAATGAATATTAATAAAAAAAATTAAATTAAAATATTATTATTAAATTTAAATTTTGAAGATAAATACGAACTAAAAAATGCCGCCTACATCAAATACAAGTAGAAAATTACTTAATTGAGTAGGTATTTGTAAATATTTAAAAAAAAAAAAAAAAAAAAAATTATTTGTAAAAAAATTGTAATAAATTATTGTAAATAAAAAAAAAAAAAAAAAAAAATGCCATAATCAGGAGTGGAATTATGTAATGTGATAGGCGATAATCAGTCCTGCGATAGAGAAAGGAGATCGTTAATAAATTTCCCATTATGCTCAGATCAAAGAAATAAAGGATAAAGTGTGCATAAATTTATTTGAAGTATTTAACGCACACTCATACAACAAATTATCTATGGATTAGGTAGTCCATTGTAGTAGGAATTTTTTTTTGGTCTTGGCAAGACGCTCTAGCCTTTTGATCATTAGTACAAAAAATAAGAGATAAATAAATAAAAAAAAAAATTAGTTGTAATATTTTTGTTTTTATTTATATTATTTATAAAGTTTTAATTTTAATTTCCCTTGAATAATATTAATTTAGTAAATTTACTGCGAGCAGATTCGTTTGAGACACCTATTTTAGTTAACCAAATATCTCTTCTTTTTTTATCATTGGTTAGTATCCTAAAAAAAATTAAAACAAAATATTCTTTAATTGAATAATAATTTTGTTGTCTAAGAAATACAATATTATCAAAACAGTCAAAGCACTCTTTAAAGTAAAACCCAAGAGTAAAACACACGCCGACACTGTATTAAATTCAACTCCATTTCAAATTGTACCCCAATGTCAATGTATGTGTGAACAAAAATTAACTAAGCGTTAATTGTTTTGACTAAAAAGAAAATGTAAAAACTTCGAACTTGATAAAACAGACAGCACACACATAAACAGAAATATAACTAGCAGTGATACCATCGCAGCGAACAAAAATCTAGATTTTTTTTAAATTATGCCAAACTTATTAAAAATTGTATGAAAACTAGCACCCTATTTTTATACGCTGGTCACTATACATATTTATTATATATTTATGTTCAAACAGAGACGACACTATTAAGTTTTTATATAAGGTGTGAAAGAGTCAAATATAAAAAGAAATTACTTCAATTCAATTTCTACTTTATAGTGTAAAATTATGTAGGGACTTTATCCTTTAATTCTTTGATCTGAGGCATTATGTAAGTAAAGTGATCACAAAATGCCTATGTAATGCACGAAAATACTCGCATTTACTCTCTACATTAATATTGCCACACGAAAACATTTTCTTTTCGGAAACTTCAATTACCAGCTGATTTGTGTTTTGAATTTAAATATTTAATAATGTATGCAAATTTTAATTATATAAATGATTCTCCAAGTAGTGAAGATAAAGAATATACAATAAATATTAATTTTTTACGAAGAAATTTGCAAGATAGCTGCAATCCACTTGAGGTTCCCAACAGAATATTATCTATATAAAAAACATCATTGGAAATTTCTTCACAAATTTCTACTTCTTTTATTGATCTATCTGTAAATTTAATTAGAAATAATTAGAATAATTTGAATAATTGTAATTAATTAGAAATTATGTAAAAGGTATATAATTTAGAGTATTAAAATTTCCATTTCCATTTAATTGCGCCCTTCATTGATATTACAACAAAAATTCATTAATACATAATTTTTTAAATATTTGAATATTATATGGTATTTACATTTTATAATTTTCTTTTTGTGTTTCTCTATTTATAATAGAAATACAAGTACACTCTGTATAATTGCATTTCTATTGTTATTTAATTTTAAGTCTAATAAGTTTTTTTTATTTACATTTTTCTTACTTTTTTTTATGCAAAAAGTGACAAGGTGATACCTATTTAGGTATCACCCCAAAAATGACATAAATAGACGGCAATCATGGTGATTATCACTTTACATAATGCCTTAATTTTTTTAGCGACAGTTTACTATCGCGTATCACCTTACATAATTCCACTGCAGCAAAACCCAAGCTAGTTTTCCGTCTTTCTATGAACTTAGAAAGAGAGAGAAAAATAGAAAAATAACACTGGAGTTGGTGATAATACAACTGTTTATCAAAGCTTTATCGTAAATAGATGCTATAAATTTGTTGCCAACTGCGGCTTTATCGTAAATTGAACGCGACAAAAAAGAAAAATAATTCAATATATATGCCTGTAGGAACTTTTTTTGACATTTCACAAAATATATATATATTTTAGAAGGAATTGAAAAAGTATAATTTAAAATAAATAATTTTTGAAATATTAAACATAAAGGCTTCCCCAAACCGGCGCGTTTTTTTTGCGGCAGCGGCGCGAATAAAAAAACCGCGCGGAAATCGCGCGAATAGCGCATATTAGGCCACACCGAAGCGGCGAAAATTCGCTCTTAAATTTCAAAATAAATATGTCATAAATCATAACTTGACATATTTATTTTGAAGTTACATCGAAGTTTGTTGTAGTTTTTTACAAAAATATTAATTAATAAAAATTTCAAAAAATTGTTAATATTGTATTATCGTATATAGTCCCATATTTTGTCTTTTTTACGAATATTTTTATATTCTTTATTGGATAGATCATATAAAATTTGATATTTCTTAATTGTTTCAATCAATTTTTCCATTTTATCCAATTTCTCCATTTTTATTTCAAACAAAATAAAAAAAAAAATTTTAATCGACAAAAAAAAAAAAAAAAATTTGACATTTGTTGCGATTTTTACAAAAAAACGCTGCTTGCCGCGTTTTTTTTTGCGGAAAAAATTTGTATGTATATCTGCGGCAAAAAAACGCTGTAAAACCGCGCGGAAATCGCGTTGGTGTGGGCACATTCATAAGCCGCCATGTAATTAAATTTCGCGGCAAAAAAACGCGATGCTGCCGCAAAAAAAACGCGCTGGTTTGGGGAAGCCTTAAGTCTTTCTTATTTTTTTTTTAATTCCTTGAAAAATTTATATTTATTTAGATGCCAGATTTTTTTATAAATGATTTTTTTATATATTTATATTTTATTGTTCAAAATGATGCTATCTCTGTCTTGCGAAAACTATATATATATATATATATCTTTTATTCCCGGCTAACCTTTATCGTAAAAAACTGGCCTGAAAAAAAGAAACTTAAAATGGCATTTTGAAAAGCAAGATAATGACCGAATCCCCATTTGATATGGTGCACCACAACTTATTGCTCGATAATATTTATAACGCTAGTTGAAGAGAGTTTATGCATAAGTGGTTTCCTTCGTATTAATCTCGCAAACTCAAATAGCTAAAATTAATAAAAAATATAGCAGAATTAAGAAAATTCAAATCGGTGTACCGTATACCACAGGTCCGTCATAGCTCCAATTATTTGTTAACATGCATAAATTCAGTGCTCACACAATTATTTAAATCTACGAGAATTATAACCGTTTAAATTTAATTGCGATTTAGATATGGTTAGAAGATGGTTTGCTATATATAATCGATTATTAGTAGCAAAATTAAAATTATGTTTTTCAATATTTCGAGTATTTATAAAATTTATTATAATTTTTTTGTTCATTCTACAACTTGTAAGAGATTTCTAAAACATTTTCAGAATGTAATCGTCAAATATCAAATGCACCTTCATTTTTGTGAGAATTTTTACTGCTCACTTAATTATTTTAAAATGAACTTTGTTGATTCCCTCAAATATTTAGGTATTATAAACGACAATAAACTAAATTGGTTAGAACCACGGCCGTTCAACTTCGAAGAAAATAAGAAAATGGTTTATAAAATTGACATTATTTCCGATTTCAATTTCAGCAGCGCTAGTGTCGTTTTTAGTGTCATTTTATCAATTTTTCATTTTTAGCAATTTTTTATCAATTTTATATTTGAGGTTATGTTTATGATTACAAACATTTAAAATTAAAAACGTTTGTGTTTTTGTATTCATATGTTTTGATATTTGATCAGTGTTTAGCGTGTTTAGAAAATATATTTGTGAATTTAAACACTATCTTTAAATTTTTAAATTATTGTATAAAACTACTTATACATAATTATTGTTATGAAAACTTTCCGGTTCCTCCAGGATGCAGGCAGCAACGGATGACCCAATACAAAAAAAGCTTTCAAATATTACCAAAATCATTTTTGTAAAAAAAGCAAAATCAATAAAATAAAAAATTTGCTATAAATTATTTTCTTTATTTATTTTTATTTATAATTAAAAAAAAAAAAAAAAGGTTATGGGCGTTATGGGAGAAAAAAAAAATAAAAGAATAGGGTTGGGAGTGAAAAAAAAATAATAGGGTCATGAAAAATTTAGTTCCCATTTCAATTTCTATGTAAGAGTGGCGCTGTTATAGATATTTGAGAGTTGGCGATCTATTAAGTATATATTATCTATGGTTAGAACACTGATAATTTAAAAACATATTTTTTGGGAATGGTAAGAAATATTTATCATTTTAGTAAATACAATTGTATATACCAGGCCTTTAATATTAATTTTGTTTTTATTTACATATAAATAAAATATTTATATTTAAGTTGAAAAAGTAAAACAACAATGTAGAAGTCTAAGAGATAGATTTTATAGAGAAACAAAAAAGTTTAAAAAGCTTCTGGAAGTGGAAACACATCTCCGAAATGTCGATCTTTAGTTATTAACAACATCTTGGTCCATACTCTTGATCTAGTCCATATTCTGTGTTTTCTTTTCTTCTTGTTATTATTTTATAATATTCATATAAAATCATTATATTACAATATGAAATATTTGTTTATATGTAATAGCTATACGAAAAGCGGCGGAAATTGCTCGCACTCCATAAACTGCTAACTTAACAGTAAACATTTAAATTGATAGTCAGGCCGCCATCAAATCCAAAGCAGTGAACGAATGCCACTTGGCACTGCAAACCTGTGCACAAACAGGAATGTAGAGTTATGCTGGGTTCCCGGCCACTAACATTAAGGGCAACGAAAAAGCGGATGAACTTGCTAGAAGAGGAGTAAACCTAGAGCAGGTACCCTCCGAGCAGGTTCTAATGCCACTGAAATCTCTAAAAAATATACTGGATAATAAAACCTTAGCGCAGTCAAAAAAGCGCTGGAAGGAGTTATCCACGTGCTCTACAACTAAACTTATGTGGGATACCTACAACGTCAAAAAAACGAAAACACTAATAAAACTACCGCGCTCGCAATGCAAGACAGCAGTCGGCCTCCTCATTGGACACTGCCTGATCGGCAATAATGCGCGTAGGCTTGGACTAATCATGAGCGATCAATGCAGAAACTGCGGCGATCCAGGGCAAGTAGAAACCCTAGAGCACCTCCTGTGCCACTGTCCGGCACTCGCTAGGCGTAGAGCTTGTAGCCTGGGAGAGCCCTACTACCCAACTCTGAAAGAGGTTTCGAATTGCAGCATTAGAAAACTCATCAAGTTTGCAGCAATTACGAAATCCTTCGAATTACTAGATAACCCCTTAGCGCTTACTCAAAGTTAGCTATCCATAAAAGTGGTACCGCTATGGACCCAACGTGGTCTATGCGAGGCTCGGCCGCCACTATAACCTAACCTAACCTTATATGTAATAACTTGCCAAAAATAAAATCTTTTGACAGCAACATGTGTTAAAACACGTACATGTATTCGGTATGCTTTGCTGCACGCTTTAACGCATGCCTCAAAGCACCAAAAAAACACACATGTATTAAGCATAATGCTGGAGATACTCTCGCCGCGCCGCACTCGACTATGGTTTGAAATGTCAAGTGACGCTCTACCGCTTTGAGAGTATCTACTCAAAAATTCTACAACCATCACTGCCATGGTTGTAGAATTTTTGAGTAGATACTCTCATAGCGGTAGAGCGTCATGATAACAAAAACAACCAAACATTTACTTGTTTTTCATATAAAATTTCATGTTTTATAAAATTGTTATATAAAATTTCATTAGTTTTTACTGCTTCAATTAATTTTTCTTCAAAACTCATGTTACTTCTTTAACAAACAATTTTTTTATGAGAATTACAATATAAAAAACTGACATTCCAAACCGGCACGGCGGTAAAAAGTTGCAATTCAACCAACATTGTTGCGGCACCAGCGGCACAACGATGGCGAGTTTATCTGCTTTCATATATTTCTATATATCTGAACTTTTGTTTGATTATGTGGCAAACCGGCGGCGAGAGTATCTCTAGCATAAGGAACATCATATATTTTCGCTGTAATTTTTTTTTGAATTTTTTGGGATTACCTATTTTTCTTTAAAATGAAGGTACATCGATTACTTGTCTATATAAAAAAAATTATCTTAAAAAAGTGTAAAATATAGTGTAAAATCGACCGAACTAAAAACTAAAAATGCAAAGGATGTTATAATAATAGTAATAAATTTCTTTATTTCATATAAAATATCAGGAAAAAATAGAACAAATTTTAAAAATATTATTTTTTAAGTTTAATTATTACGCAAAATTAGTATTAAAACTTTAACAATTTTTTTTATATGAAATACCTAGGAACTTTTTTTTGTGGCGAATGTACCGTGGTTATTTCTAAATTGTTACTTAAAACCAATCTTGATATAACGGTAGATGATTTCTGATGTATTTATAAATAAAAAAATAATTAATATAGACAAAAATTTATTTAATTATTTTTGGGGAAAATATGTAATGTGAAAATGTTCGGTTAGTAAAAGCTGAAACAACATATAAAGATGAAATTGCTGCATTAAAAATTGAAATCCAAAAAAGAGCATTTCATAGAAAAACTATGGAAACTAAATTTTTAAAATTTTACACCGAACCAAGTAAAAAAAAATACCGTCGGGATCTCTGGCGGGAGGAGGTTGCGCGCTCCAATGAATCCTACTGCGCGTATTGGCGGTAACTCGGTACCGGTTTGTCCAACCATGCCGAATTAGCCTAAGAGGAGGAGGCAGACTAAAGAGATCCAAAACACTGAAGGACTGAAGCCAATATGAGCAAGAACCGCGTCGGGGGCTGCATGGGTATCAGGTGTATAAAAGTGATATCGCTAACGGTCTCCTTGGGGTACCAGGTGACTCTCCATTGTAACTAGCTTTGTATACGTACGGGAGCTGTACGGATGTTGACATTACTTTTTTTTTTTTTTTTTTTTAATTTGATTAGTGCTTTATTTTCTTTAATTTTTTAACAATATTTTTCATTTTTTGATTCTATATAAAGCTAATGGAATATTATAATATTTATATAAATAATATATATTTATATAAATATAAAAAACAAATTATAAATTATCTATTTTTATAAACACAGTGCAATATTATTATTATTTAATTAGATAAATAATAGAAAAAACCAATCTATTAATATAATTAATATAATTGACTAATCTATTAATTAAAATATTATATATAAAAGATATAGTAATAATTATATTATCTATAATTGAATATTATATTACTTTCCCGCCGTACCCGTTGGATTTAAATGAATTCAAATAATAAATAAAAAATATGCAAACGCCTTCAAACGTTTAGACAAACGAATCGGCGATTGAACATTTGAGTGGAGGAACTGGTGGCCATGCTTACCTCCTCATTTACTGCAGAAAAACAAGAAGCGGAAGAAGCGCTTCATAACAACATCAATAACCAGGGACAGAATGATCTAATTATTGATGAAGCAGAAGAAGCACTTCGGAAGATAAACATTAAAAGAACAGAAACCGAATACTTTTCTGGTGTATCAGACAATAAAATCTGAAAGTGAGATCTGAAGAAGACCCCACGAAAAACAAGCAAGATCAGATGGCAGTATGCCAGAACTGAAGCTTAAAAAGGTAGCTTTAGGAGGGCTGCAGCAGGTGAAAGATCAGAATCGCAAGATCAATCCTAAACCTTACTCTTGAATCATCCCTAAAACCGTGGGAAGATGCGATGCTCAAAGTTGTAGATGGTGATAGTATAAAACTTTTTAAAGTAAAACCTAGTGTACGTAATAAATTTAATTTCTATAAATTATATGATTTTTAGAATCTAATTAAATATTTGAAATATAATAAAATTGGGACAGTAATTTTAATAAAAAGTGACAGGTCAAAATGTACCAGCAAATAATGACCTGAATTACACAACCCTCTTTATGTAAAAAAATAAATTTCAGTTTGTTAAAATTTTATTTTTTTACGCGATATGTACGTACATTTTGACCTGAAACTTTTTTTGTACGTCAGGTACAGGCTTCAAACTTTCAGCTTTTTGATAGACAATAAAATGGCGGTTAAGCTAAAATATTTTATTACGTAACTTTTTTGAGAATTCTGATTTTACTCAAAAAAAAAAAATCCAACTTTGAGATACTAAATTTGCACCTTGGCAACACCTGATATCATAAAACGATACTTCAAAATAAAGCTACGACAATTACCTGGCGAATAAAATTAAGAATCTTGATTAAATAGTTTGCGAAATTTTGCAATTTATGTAAAACTAAATTTTTTTTAAAAAGAAATTAATCACCCTGTATCTCGGTAACGGTGCCTTTTAGAGGCCCCCTGTAGAACGATTTTTTTCATTTTTCGTCATGCCCAATCACCTCCCGAAATTAATGCACACGCAGCGCGAGCACCCTGTATACAGTCCAGATACTACTAATGATTTGTTGTTACCAGGTAGAGTTCGAGTTGAAAAATAAATCAGATTAGTGAAATCCTTCTTTTACCTCTTATTTGTAGTGCATTTCGTTTCTATCGATAGCAATGGCACGAGGACTTCAAAAAGTACAATCGCAACAAAAAACTGAGAAGAAACAAGCATAGCTTAGAAATAACAAGGACATAGCGCTACCGAACAAAAAAAGGCAGCTCAGAAAGTATTGGTTTTCAATTGTGCTGTTTGTAAGGTAAGCAATATTTTGATTTTAATAAATGCACGTTTTCGATTGATTTAAATTTTAGTCCCAAATGTCAGATCCTAAAACTTACAAGCAACACTTCGAAAATAAACATCCCAAGAATGAAATACCAGGCGACCTTAAAGACGTCTAAAATTATTCCCATAATCAATTTATAAATATTAAATTTTATGAAAAATTAAAATTTTACATGCTGTTTTTTTATCGATTAAATTTATTGACCTATATTAACACTACTTGTAACTTGTACTATAAATATTGATGGTTCTAAACATAATTTTGATTTTTTAACTTAATTATAGTTTTAATATTAGAACAAACGACACTATTTAAAGTCGTTGGAAATCAATTTTTGCGTGAGACATAAGTTATTTATTAAGAACAATAATTTCAAATTATATTACAGCTAAAAAAATACTGTAAATTTTGAGGATATTAGAAACTGATTTTGTAATTTTGTTTCCTTATAACTAGAAGTTATATACAAAAAAGTTCTAATAGTATAAATTAATATATTTTTTTTACAATATACATATATTTAAAATTAGGTATAAACAGAGATTGCTCGCGAATGGACAAAATTCATAATACAATTTAAAAGAAATTTAGTATTAGCATTTCACAAGTCAGCTTCAGTTTTTTTTGCCGAAGATATCCATACAAATTTTTTCCGCAAAAAAAACGCGGTAAGCAGCGTTTTTTTGTGAGAATCGCAACCAATGTCAAAAATATTTTTTATTAATATTAATATTTTTTAAAAAACTACAACACACTTCGATGTAAAGAAATATTTTTTGATTTTCTTTGAGATTATGACATTTTTTTGAAGTTTAAGAGCGAATTTTCACCGTTTCGGAGTGGCTTACTATGCGAAATTCGCGCGATTTCCCCGCCGATTTTTAACCGCGCCCTTGCCCCTTTCCGGAAAAAAACGTGCCGGTTTGGGGAAGCCTTTAGTTTATAGATGTTCAATCGCGTAGGTTGTTTCGACTAGTTCTGACCTCTGGTTCAAATTTGTGTTCAACTTGAAGTTGTGTAGTCCATTTGTACAATATTAGAGTCAGTGCCTGATTCAACTATGTAATATTGGAATTGAGGATTATTATAATTAACTAATTCATTGTAATAATACCAGGGGCCGTTCGGGCTTTAATTTTAATGGTATGACTTCAATCATACCGAACTGTAAAAATTGAGACGAAGAGATAGTCCAGTCAACTTTAATCAAAAGGGCCTATAACTTTACAATCAATATTTTTATTATACATCAAAACATTAACAGTCTTAGACGAAATGTACGTTAGCATTTCCATACTATCTTTTTCCAATAAACTACGTTTCATTTTTCTCTCTTGAAATATGAATATATGATTGTGAAATAAATGATTTTATAATATATCGGGTTATAACTTCGAAATTTTGTAATAATTCCTATGCAACTTGTGCTGTGATCGTATTTGTCAGGTTTTTAATTTTTTTAAAATTTTCACAGTGCTTTATTAATAGTCCTTCAAGTTCAGTTTACATTGATTACTTAAAGCTAGTAAATATAAAATATTATATAAAAATTATGTTTAATGATCCTTCTATGGAATTATATTTGTCAAGGGTCTCATTATTATTGCTGCATTTCTTATAATGGTGCTTATATAATAATATTGAAAATGAAAAAATTGATTTTATGTGTTTATTTATCAATTACATAAAATTTTCAATGATTAAGGTTTTTTAGGATGAATTTATAAATCTGTTGAACAATAAGAAAAATAATAACTTAATTTTAGTTCGTGATTTATCATTGATTTATTAACTAACTCTCGGGTAGTAGATAAAAATTTATTTGTAGTGGATTCAAATTGAAAGTACTAAAACTGAATCTACCATGTAATTGTTATGTAATATAACAATTAAAATTAAAGAAAACAATTAGATAGGTTTTATCAAAAAAAATTAATGTATTTATTAATATTTATTTTTATAAGATTATTATTGTACGAAGCGCAACTGAAAAGTGAATAGTTTTTATATTCATTTATTGAATTAGAGTTCTGATTATTGCTTTTCCAAATGAGCATACTCCTATTTCGAAAAACAATAAGTTGTATTACCCAACCCAAGTTTTTGTAACTTAATACTCTAATAAATTATATGGCCAGACGGTCATTAGCTTTAGTAACTAAACTCTCATGAATTATATTTTGTTAAAAATATAATTGCATGAGAATTTAATTTTTGCAATGTTATCAAAGTATTATATTTAAAAAATGAATAACGGAAATAGGGTAGGGGAAAAAAACAATCGCTTAAAACAAAAAAATCTCAAATTTTTGCAGATCAGACGTCTGCCCTCCAATTTTCCCGACGAAGCACGTTTTTTCTTATTTCCGCCTTCCCCAAAACAAAATCCGCATCTCCGCCCGTTCACAACCGATTCAAATTTTACGGCCTGCCCGGTGGAATTTTGTTGGTTTGGGTTTCCACCAACAGATGGATTTTTATGCCTTTGCGGCGAATATAGTGGAGATGTCGAAATGACATTTCTAATTGTAATATTAAAAAAAAATCAAGCCACCATGATGGTGTTTAAATAAAAATAATATATTTATTGGAATAATTATTCGAAAAATAATATATTTATTGAAGGTATTATTTTATTTTTATTTATTTTATAATTTTTTTAAGTTTTAGGTGCTAAGAAGGCTAAGAAGAATCTAACAGGATGAGAAAAATGTACCAACATAACCTGTTGGCTATATTTTTATTTTTATATATGTTTGTCTTTTTTTTGGATAATCATATTGGAATTTATCCAAGGTGATTTTTCCTTCAACCAAAGTTCAGAGCTTGCAGGGCCACAAAACAGGCTTGTATAACCCGTTTTTACGTGGATACAAGTCTGTACTCCTAATCTAATCTATAAAAATTAACTTAACTACCCAAAATTTATATTCCTAACTACTATATACTTAACCTACGATAATTCATTTTTTTGTTTCTATAATTCATTTAATTAATTTTTTCTTAATAATATTTCTAAAAAAAATATAAAACTTAAATCTAAATATCCCATCTAACCCTAATAATAAAATATTTTTTTTACTATTATTATTATTTTACTCTAACTATAATTATATTTTTTTTTATTTCTTAACCTACTCTAACATATCCTAATCCTAATTCACTTAACTACCAATTAATACCAAAAAAAATCTAATTACTATAACTAATCCTATTACTATAATCCTACTATTAATAACTACTCTTATTATTAAATTTATTTACATTATTAACCAATATTTTTTATTCCTAGAACAACGTGGGGCTGTCCCACACCCTGAGCTGTCTCATGCTCTATCGACTGAGTAAGCCGGGCCTTAAGGCTTAAGGTCTTTGCCGTGTACGATATGCGTTTTGTTGCTCGCTTCGTCTTCAACAATGAAACACACTTTGCCGTGTCAGGATAGAATTTTGCATTTGACCCACGGCTTAGCAAATTTGGCGGATATATGTTTCTGCTGGTCACTTTGGACGTGATTACGACGAAATACGAATTGACCAGGTATGTACGCTATTTTTCTGGTACGCAAATTATACGTTTTTTGATGACGATTTTGCGCTTTCTTTAAATTTTTAATCACGACATCAGTTATTGCTGGATTTTTCGTCGGATATTCCACTAGCATGTCCTCCTGCAATGATTGCAATTTCCTCAAGAGCTCATACGCTGAACCATCTGTAATCATATGGTACCCAAAAGTTCAATAGAACGGTGAAAAACCAGTTGCGTCATGCACTACATTTCACAACGCACAAGCGATGTGGCTAAGGTGTTTGTCCCACTCTTTATGATTGTTACTGCTGATATATGCACGGATTGCGGTAATGATGTTTCGGTTGACTCGTTCAGAAGCGTTGGCTTGCGGATGATATGGTGCCGTATATTTATGACTGATGTTATAGTTGGCTGTCAGTTTTTGAAATTCTTTCGAGATGAACTGCACTCCGTTATCTGATACCAACATTTCGGGAATTCCGAACAGATAAAAGACTTCGGCTTCTAAAAATTTGATGATCGGCGCGGTCATAGCTTGTCTTAGTGGTTTTAGTAAGATGAATTTACTGAACTGATCCAAAACAATTAATATGTATGTGTTACCATTTTTAGATCGCGGATAAGGTCCAAGAAGATTCTATATTCACATACTGCCATGGACGCACTGGTGGACTTTGGATGACCATCGATCATCATGGTGCTGTTTAACGAGGTTCATCCACAGACTTTCCGGAACCCAAACTTTCCAAATCGGAATATCGGTGAGTACTGACGCTTTCCTAAACTTAACCCTTTTATAAATAATATTGCCGTCAATTTTGATGTCAGGAAAACGATCAATATTATCCTTAAAAATTTTCAATTTCTCCTGGTAGTTTGGATCCAGAAAAGCCTGATCCGTTAAACTGATGATACCGTTAGTGATGATGTTTTGCTGCAACTCGTCCACCTCTCCTCTCGACAACGCATCAGCCACTACATTTTCCGAACCTTTGCGGTGCACAATCTGAAACTCGAAGGCTTGTAGTTTCAAGCTCCATCTAGCCAATCTTCCAGCTAGATCCGTTTGACACATCAACCACTTTAAGCTGGCGTGATCTGTTATCACAGTGAACTTCGTGCCTTCCACATATGGTCGGAATTTCTTCAAGCTAACGACAGCCGCAAGACATTCCTGTTCCGTAACGCTATAGTTTTTCTGCGCGTTATTCAGCTTCTGCGACATGAACGCTATAGGGTGTTCATGCCCATTGTCGTCACGCTGGAACAGAACGCCCCCGACTCCCGTCTTCGACGCATCACAGTGGATGAAGAATTCACGGCTAAAATCTGGATTAACGAGAACTGGCGCTTCCGTTAATGCGGTTTTCAAGGTAACGAAGGCTTTCTCGGCACTGTCATTCCATTTTTCAGTCGTTTTTTTGTTCAACAGGTTCGTGATCGGTGCTGCCAACTCAGAATAGTTTTTGATGCATCTATTGTACCAGCCAGTCATACCAAGAAATCGACGAATTTGCCTTGTTGTTTTCGATTGCGAAAAATTCTTGATGGCGTCGATTTTTGCTGGATCAGTATGGATTCCCTCGCTGTTGATGATGTGCCCCAGGTACTTAGTTTCTTTTTGACAGAACCTGCTCTTTTCGACGTTAATAGTTAATCCAGCTTTCCTCAGACATTGAGCTACTTTACTCAAAAGCGACATGTGAGTGTCAAAGTCTTCCGAGAGGATCAGGAGATCATCAAGGTATACAAAAACATCCTCATGAAGCTCGTAAGGGATCACCTTATCCATAAGCCTGCATACTGTCTTCGGAGAGTTGGACAACCTAAACGGCATAAGTTTGAATTGGAACAGGCCCCGTCCAGGAACAATAAACGCTGTTTTATCTCTCGAGTCTTCTTCCAGCTCCACCTGCCAAAAAGCCATCTTCAAATCGAGACTGGTGATGTATTTTGTCCTTTTCACTCTGCTGAAAATCGAGTTGATGTGAGGAAGTGGATGCGGTTTGGTGATAGCATTTACCTTTCGAGTATCTAAGCACAACCGGAGCGAGCCGTCTGCTTTCTCACCATCGCCATCGGTGAGGCACATCCGTTCTTGCTTTCCTCAATAATATTTTCGGCTAACATCTTCTCTATTTCAGCGTCTAGAAGATTCTGCATTGGTACTGACAATGGATATGGACGCGAGACTAAAGGCTTAGCGTCACCAACATCAATTTCATGTTTCAACAGCGACGTCTTACCCAACCCATCTTTCCTAAACGATGGAAACGAATCTATGACGTTCAACAATTTTTCCTGCTGATCCAAGGTTAAATCATGTGCATTTTCTTAATGTTTTAATTCGCAGACTTCGTGATTGAAAAACGGCACGGCATTATAAGCCTCTAGAAAAATCAACACCCAGAATCATCGATCTTTTGATGGTAGGAATAATAAAAAATTTAATTGTCTTAACTATATTATTGTAACTTATATCTAAATAAACATATCCTATCACCTGCTGGCTTGCCCCATCAGCTGTACGGATATCTGAACTTAACCTACTATACTTAATGCCTAAATTTTCTAATATTACTAAACTATCTTTACCTAAAACACTAATATTTGCCCCACTATCTAATAATGCTAAAAAAATTTGATCCTTAATACTAATTCTCATAAACGGGCGATTATCCCCATCAACCCGAACTAAACTCGCTTTTAATAATTTTCTTAAACCTAACTTATATTTATTTGCTCTAACTAATCTATTTGTCTTAACTAATTCATTAATTTCTAATCTACTTACAGGACTAATTTTGGAAACTAAATCTAAATTATAATAATCTAATGCTTTTGTGGAAAGGATTTCTCCACATTCCCCTTCCTGCGAAACCGTTTCCCGCACCAATGACGGACTGACATTTCGGACAATTATTAAAATACTTATCTTTAAACCCACACCTATAACAGACAATTTTTAAAGGACGAAGACAATCACGGAACACATGACCCATTTCGTCACAATTAAAACATGATGTACTGACTATTCAGATCTGGACGTTGCACATTTGACGGAGCACTGGACGGAACAAATGTAGACTGTTGGACAGAATACAATTCGTTAGGCTCGACGTTGGAATTGAAACATGAAACTGGTGCAGTGACAGAAGCGATGATGTTGTTAGCCTCTTCAGCTTCCGGATTTTTCGATGCGTCGATCTCATATATGTATGTTCGGCGAGATCGCACCTGATCCTCAGCAGTTTCTCCAACTTCCTTCCATTTTCGTTCTAGCCGTTTGCACAATTTGTCTAGCTGTGACATGGTGATGATGTCTTCCAGGATCAACGCTTTTTTGTAACCAGGATACAGGTTGAACATCATGCTGCTCAGAAAATCGTCATCCGAAATTTCTCTGTTTAGACGTAACCGTAGACCTTCCATATCTAGACGATAATCTGAAAATTTCTCCCTTGCACGCTGTTTCCTGCTCTCCATCATCCGTTTAATATCACCATCATCTTCACCATCATCAAATTCTTCGTGCATGGCTAGTTTTAATTGTCTCCAGGTGGTTTGTGGATTACGCCGTATATATTGCCAGTACCAAGTTTCCGCACGGCTTTTCAACAGGTGGTTGACTGCTAACACCAAGTTTTCGACAGGATACCTATCTCCTCGTGCTAACGTTTCGATGCGGAACAAGAACTCCTTCAGCGACAAACCTCTACCAGAACCATCAAAGCACACGTGCCAATTCGACACAGGATTTCTGCGGTGTGCATCATTCAAACGTGGTTCTACAACTTCATCATCACTTGGTTCGGTATCGCTTGCAGGACCCATTCGAACACGCGAGTTACGATGCGGTTGAATTTCAGGATGCAAGGATCTGGATGATGTCGTTGGTTGCACCGGCGCCATATTTGTTTCAGGATGTTGTCTTGACGCGGGGTTCTTGCTGTGATGAACGGAGTATCGAATTTCGTGGAACTAAAACGATGATCAATCTGCACGAAATTCGGCGAAGTGTTGGACGAACTCTGTTTGCTACCCACTTGCAAACCTGAAATTTTATTTGCTACCGATGAATCCGAAACAAGTTTAGCTGGCTCCCGAAATCCTGATGTGCCCAATGATGAAGTTTGGACTGTGGATTTCTTGATGGCTCCTAGCTGCGCACCACTATTTTCTCTTGATTCAGCCGTCGGCTTAACACAGGTAGGATGCGATATATTTTTATTTAAATCAATTTCTTTTCCAATTACAGTCTCTTTAATAATTTCAACTTCAGGTACATTAGTTGCGACATCAGTACGTGGAACTTCAGTTCTAACATCTGGCTCCTCTAACAGACGCTCAATATTCTGCAGAACTGGTGATCCCATACCGGAACGTTCTTCCTGTTGTAGCAACTCACAGGTATAATTTTTGATTATCTCTAAACCTTGATCGATTTTGTTGATTAAACCCCTTGCAACTGTGGATAATTTTGGATCTGCTCTCTTCAAACGTTTCACTCTTTGCAGAACATGGATACTACGGCTTTCAGCTACTGACATCAAGTGCTCATCTTGTTCGCGAATAGCACTTTCCACCAACGCTTCACAAACGTCCGCTCTGGATTTACACCAATCCAATTCAACCCTCAGATCGTCAATGATTACAGACGGCAACTGTTGAGGTACACGAGCTTCTTCATCTAATGCTAGACGTAATCGTGGAATCTTTGAAATCGTTGTATCAGGTAATATATTTAAATTTCTGATTTCTAATTCGTACAATAATTCATCTTCTTCCAATAGTGACGGATCCATTTCAACAAATTTGCTAACAATGAGCCAAATACAAAACCTAAAAATTGTTTATCAGACAAGACGCAACGATGATTACAGCCAAAAAAATTTCAATAATAAAAATCGTTGTTTTTAATTTTATTTATTTATTATTTAATTACTAAAATGTATAAAAAAAATTTCCCCTAAATCAAATTTTATTTATTTAATATATATATTTTATTCTAACTTAATAACTATAATGTAATGCCTAAAAACCTAAAAAAATTATTTTTAAAAAAAATTTATATATTTGTAATATTATATATAATAAAAAAAAAAAATATATTTTAAATTATATCAAATATAAAATAATCAAAATATATATAACAAAAATAAATCTTCTTAAATCAAAATGGCAAATTCATTTATTCTTAATTCTAAATCTAACTATTTCCCTTTACTAGCTACAAAATAATCCTAAACTTAATCCTACAAAAAAAATTACAGCTAACAAAAGTAACCTAAAACAATATATTTAACTAACCAAATTAAACCTACAAAAAAAAATTATTTAACTAACCAAATAAAAAAAAAATCCAAAAATACTAATCAAATTAATAAATGATATTAAACCCTATCTTTATTAATAATAATTTATAATTTTTAAAATAAGGATTCATTTACTAATTACAGGTATTGACCAGGAGGTAACTATATTTTATTTCCACCAATATTTTTTTATTATATTTTATTAAATCCAAAACCTTTTTATTTTTATTAAATTCCACCTTCGCTACAAAAAAAAATCCACCAGGTTCGCTGCACGCTCTCCCGATTCACAACATAAAATTTCCAAAAAAAATCGATACTTTAAATCGCCGACTTTAAAAATCCCAGCCGATAGCCCAATTGTTAAATATTTTAAGGGATGCATTTTTCGTTACGGCAAATTAGGTGTTTTCAACGACAAATTAGGTGTTTTCAACCACAAATTGTGTAATTGAACGGCAAATTGTGTAATTAAACGGTAAATTTTGTAATTGAACGGCAAATTGTGTAATTGAACGGTAAATTTTGTAATTGAACGGCAAATTGTGTAATTGAACGGCAAATTGTGTAATTGAACGGCAAAATATGTAGCGTATACTAATATTAAATAAATAAATATACCTTGTTCTTGTAGTATAATGGAAAAAGAATAATACCCTTGTTCTTGTAGTATAATGGAAAAGGGAATAATATTTCTGGAAGACTATAATGTGAAAAATTGTCGTGCAAACTTCTAATATTGTCGGGTTGGATACATATTCTGCTGTGCAACAATTGTCGTTCCGTATACCTAATTTGTCGTGCTGAAATATATTCCCCATATTTTAATAAATTTTAATTATAATAAATTCGTTCGCCTAAAAACCAGGTTGACCAGATTAAAAAAAAATTCAAAAAAAGTTTTAGAATATTTAAAAAAAATTTAAATTCCACCAAGGATTGATTCCATCATTCCGCATTATAAGGAAAAGGACAAAACAAAAAGGTTATAGGAATTGTAAAGGAAGTTAGGTAAAGGATAAGGAACTCCATCATCATATTCAACACACCGAATTCCGAACCAAAAATCAAAAAAAATACAAAAATAAAATAAAATAAGAAAAATCAAAAAGAAATACTAAGTTCTACAAACTACAGGTACTAAGACGGACATTTTCGACAACGAAAACAACGTCTAACTAGCACTTAACAAAAAAACACGAATGAGGACTATATGATGGACAACCATAATATTTGTCTAACTCAAACAAAAATTTACCGCTGACGGAACATTAATTGGACAACCAAATAATTTTCTAACGCCAGGAAAACAACAATTTAAATTTACAACAATATTTTATTTACTCTAGATTTAATCAATAATTACTTTTTCAATTTCAGAACCGAACCCGATGCATTAAATATTCTGATGAAGAGGAACGTTGTTGATGATTTGACTTACCTACAACGCAATAAGCCACTAGTTTGGTTCAACGATGTTTAGCTACTAGTTTTTGTTCGTGCCACTAGTTTGGGCGCCATTTGTAACACCGCACAGTTCGGTTGACAAATTGCAACAGAACCGGAGGACACCACTTGGCTTTGACATGTTAATTTCATTTAAAATGTATTTAATTTTGCGGGGTGGCAATGGTACCCGTGCACCATTACACACTTCGACCAAAAAGTAAATCTTTGGCCCACTCAACAAAAAAATGTTGGAGCGCCACTGTATTAATTTAACAAAATAAAAAAATTTCAATACAAAAAAAAAGCTGCTAACTAGGGGGAGCAGATAACTCGTAGTATGTTGTTTAACAGCGATTTATGTGCAAAAGTTTTTTGTAATTAACATTATCTTTGTAACAAACAGTGCTTTCTTCAAAATTGCTCATATTTATTATTTATTGATTTAATTTTATATTTTTATTTCTTTAATAAAGTAATATTATTAAAATAACTATAATAAGTATAAATATGCGTAATCACGAATCCAACCTGTGTACAAAATTTCATTGAAATTGGATAATATTTACCATATGTTCTAGAACATATGAAATATTAATCGGAAATTTTAGCATGGACCCCCTCAGACTACTAACTTCTACCTTAGTCTACACATGCGTAATCACGAATCCAACCTATGTATCAAATTTTATTACAAACTGATAATAATTACTATATGGTGTAGAACATATGAAATATTCTTTGGAAACTAAGTTGCTCAAATATTAGTTTCCCATGAACACAATAAAACTACCTGATACAAATTTTTGGAGCAATAAGTAGGTCACAAATTCAACCTGTGTTTGAAATATAATTGTAATTGGGTGCCAATTTCTGTATGATGTAGAGTATTGAACTTGTGAAATATAATTGGACATTTTAACATGGACCCACTGGATTACCGACTTTAAACTTTGCAGACAGTAAGTACATAAGGAAGCTACTATGTGCGTTAAATTTCATTCAAATCAGATAATAAATACCATATGCTCTAGAGCATATGAAATTTTAATCGGAAATTTTAGTATGGACCCCCTGAAGGTATTAACTTCTATCATGGCCAACATATGCATAATCAGAAGGTCTACCGTTGTACCAAATTTCATTAAAATCAGATAATAATTACATGGTATAAAACACGTAATTATATAAAATTCGGAAACTAAAACTGTTTTCTAGGAACCCCCTGAAGGTCTCCAAATTTCAGGAGAGTCAACTAGATCACAAAATTAGCCTATATATAAAATATCTTTGAAATCGGTTAACAATTACTATATGCTGTAGAACATATGAAAAAAAAAAATTAAAAATTAAATCGGAAATTTAACATGGACCCCCTAATCCTACTAACCTGTAATTTAGTCAACCTATGCAGAATCATGAACTCAACCTGTGTACCAAATTTCATTGAAATCGGATAATAATTACAAGCTGTATAACATAAAGAAAATATTCTTCGGAAACTAAGTTGCTCATATATTAGTTTCCCATGAACGTACTATACCTACCAACTACAAATTTGTAGAGTATCAAATAGATAACTAAATGAAACTGTGTGTTCAATATCATTGAAATTGGGTGAAAGGTACTGTAGATATAGAGAGTTGAACTTATGAAAAGTAATTACGGATTTTTACATGGACCCACTGAAGTATCGACTTCAAATTTTACAGACACCAAGTACATACGGAAACTATCATATGTACCAAAATTTATGCTAATTAGATAAAAATTACTATATGCTCTAGAGTATACGAAATTTTAATCGGAAATTTTACCATGGACCCCCTGAAGTTACAGACCTGTATCTTGGTAGGCTTGTGGACAATCATGATACCAAGCTATGTTTTAAATTTCATCCAAATCTGAGACATGAATTTTTTTTTACATAAATGGGGAAATCTAACATGGTCCCACTGAAAGGATCGATCTCATCTTGTACCGGCACCTGCGCGAAGTCTGTTAGAGCCTGTGTGCCAAATTTCATTAAAATCGGACGAGCGGTTCTAGGAGATGTTGCTGCGTACGTATACGCGTCCGCCGTACACTTTTTTTTGCATTTTCGGACTCCCCGACCTCGGAAACGCCTAGAAAAAAATTTTGAGCGAACTTTTTTTTTTGACCATCCAATCCATCACCAGACTTCATAGTATTTCATACTACTCGTAATTTAACAAAACCAAGTGAGTCTGGTTACTTCACAATATTGCGGAGGAGACGCGATTTAGAAACTTCCAAGGTTTTCAATTATGCGGGCGCCAGGTCTTGAGTGATCCACAACCGCGGACCACCAACAGAACAAGACCGAATTTGTATCAAAAAAAAAAAAACCTTGAAAGTTTCAAGGACCGATTGGGATTTCCTCCTTTTTGCCAGCTTAGCTCAGTCTGAGGGGCGTGGGTCAACCAATCGATCGTACCTGCAAATCAAATCAACAACAAGGAAGGGAAACAGGGAATACGGCCTGACGTCATCAATCCATGGGCGGTGTTGCTTTAGCCAGACATTCTAAAATAAATCTTCCAATAAAAAAAAAATTAAATAAATAAAAAAAATATATTGGTGTTTCTATTTTTTTTTTCCAGTGGTTTCAGATGTTCCAGTTTATTATCATCAAAATTTATTTTAGAACAGTATATAAAAAAAATAATTGCAACCATTGAACTGATTACCAGGGTTTTTTTTTCTTTTTTTTTTGTTGGCAGCTAATACTAGATTTTTTTTTTCTTTACTAATCTAATTTAATTTATACCAAAAACCAACATACCTTATGGCACGGTTCTGTCTTGACTAGTCTGGCGCAGCCGGCTAAAATGTAAAGTTTATATATTTTCGAAATTTTTATACTAACTACCACCAAAAAAAATTATTAAAAATAAAAAAAAACCAACATTACTAAATTAAAAAAAACCAAAATCATAAAAATAATTAATTACACATCATAAAACAATTCAAAAACTACTCTACAAAATTTAATTATTAAAAATCATACAACAAAATTAAATCCAAGAAAATCAAACTACTCTACTAATAATTACAATAAAAAGTACAAAATCTGAACTGGAACAGTGCTTTACGCCACTTAAATATTTTCATTAATCTTAATATAATATTGTACACTAATAATTTTTTTTTCTTCTATGTTTAATTTTCCTTTTCTAAGGAAAATTTCCTGCATCCGAATCTCCTGGTGTATCTCCGTTGGATAATCGCCTACCCCCTCAACTTCAAACATCGATCGACCAGTAGCTCGGTCGATCCGAATCTCCCTATCCAGTTTCACCAGCTGGGAGGTTTTTTTTTAATGTGGAAATAAATCACCACAAAATTATTGTTCCGCGTTTTGTGCAGTTCCAACCCAATTGTGGATGAACAAAAAAAAAAAAACCCACACCAATTTTTTTTTTTCTGTTTGGTGGACACAACATATGGGGAACTTTCTTTTTTTTTCTTTGGTTTTTTTTTATTTTAACCAATTTAATTACTTTTTAAATTTTTAATAAAAAAAACAATAGCGTAAAACAAAAAAAATCTCAAATTTTTGCAGACCAGACGTCTGCCCTCCAATTTTATTCCTTTTTGACTCCCCCGACGAAACACGTTTTTTCTTATTTCCGCCTTCCCCAAAACAAAATCCGCATCTCCGCCCGTTCACAACCGATTCAAATTTTACGGCCTGCCCAGTGGAATTTTGTTGGTTTGGGTTTCCACCAACAGATGGATTTTTATGCCTTTGCGGCGAATATAGTGGAGATGTCGAAATGACATTTCTAATTGTAATATTAAAAAAAATCAAGCCACCATGATGGTGTTTAAATAAAAATAATATATTTATTGGAATAATTATTCGAAAAATTATTATTATTAAGGTATTATTTTATTTTTATTTATTTTATAATTTTTTTAAGTTTTAGGTGCTAAGAAGGCTAGAAGAATCTAACAGGATGAGAAAAATGTACCAACATAACCTGTTGGCTATATTTTTATTTTTATATATGGTTGTTTTTTTTGGATAATCATATTGGAATTTATCCAAGGTGATTTTTCCTTCAACCAAAATTCAGAGCCTGCAGGGCCACAGTAGTCAGACTTCTGTTGCATCAACGTAACGTAGTACATAAATTTTAAAAAAAAAAGTTAAATTTTTTTGTTTATTTTTCTTTATTATTAAGAGTTACTTAAACATTTTTTTTTTTTTTTTAATGAATTAATTCTTACAATTACATAATGTAGATTTATTTTATTCAAAAAGGATTAGATTAAAAATTATTTTATAGTTTAAATGTTATATTAAAATTATTTTGATAATTTGTATGATATAAAAATTAAAGAAAAGATTATTTTAATTTTGAATAATATTAAAATTAAATTAAAAATGAACTATTTTATAGTTTTATTATTCCTTCAGATATTTATTACTTAAACAATTTCTAAAAGAAATTATAGTATTTTACCAAATTATTTCATTCATTTTCTGTAGCATTTGGTTGCCTAGTGCATTTGATTTTAATATACTTTTTGTAAAAAATATAACAGACAATAATGATGATTGTTAAAATGATAATGGAGATTGTTACATAGAGTATGTTATTGGAAATTGGTAACATTTGATTAGTATGACGGTACTGGGTATGTATGTTTTGCAGAGTTTTAAGTCCACACTAAATTTGTCAAGATTAAATTCCTCTAATTGTGTTATATGCGGCGTATGAATATTATTATTTGTTATGGTTTGTATCGTATCGTTAGGAATGTTTACATCATATGTATATATTATTGATTTAGTCTTTGCTATTGCTGCCTGAGATTGAAGAGTAACTAATTGAGTGAATGCTTTGCAGTTTTCGCCCAATTTAAAGATTCCACTACCATATAGTTTTTCCGTTGATGAAGTGCTGTTGCTAACAGATTTTATGTTTATAGTTGTTGGTGTTACATATAACCAATTATTTTGTTCATATAAATTGAACCACACTTCTTGATTTATTTTAATTATTTTGATTTCGCAATTTTCAGGTTTGTCCTCACCTGATAACAATTGAGTTATGCAATTACGAGTGTTAAAATTGTAACATATTAAATTTTGTATTCTAAATTTTGTATAAGTGTACATTCTTCTAAATCTAAATAATTTTTATTCATAAAAATATAACGTTGTGACTCATCGTTTATTGTTCAAATATAGTAAAAAGTATCATTATAAAGTTTTCGAGGTAAACCAATTAATTTGTATAAATTGAATGTGTCTGTCACTAAAGGAATTTTTATTTGAATGTATAAATGATTTTTACTATGTAGTGGTTCTACTTGAACAAATGAATTTAATAACCGTAGATTTAATCTATTAAGATTAATCGGGAATTTGATATTTGAATCTTGTTCAAGTTGAATATGTTTAATTGTATTTGTGAATTTAAGAATTTATTATTGAGTTTTCCTAATTTTGCTTCTTGTATTAGATTTATAAATTGGTTTTGGTTTGATATGAGAGAGTTTGCTGATAGTGATACTATATTTGAAATTTCATCAAATTGATGCATGATTATTGCGTAATCTGATAAATTGTCTATGTTGCAAATTATTTTATTTAAATTTTTTCGTATTTGCACGAAATTATTATTAAGTTTAGTGTTTGTCAAGTTGAATTCATCTACTAGTTTATTAATTACTGTTGTATGTTGATCTTGAATATGATACATATCTAATTGTTGTTTTTCCATATTTTCTAAAGCTATATTTATTTCTGCTGCATCATCAGCATACATTGTTCCAAACAGAAAATTTTGGAGTTTTCCGATTTCATTAATTAAACCTCTTTTTTGTCGAGAATCTCTTGTTTGAAAAATTTGATTTATTATTGCATTACTGAGTTCTATTTCATGAAGTAATTTAGAAGTTAAACTTATTTCAATTTTACAATTTTCATATTCAGACCTTTTCAAAATTTCTTCGCAAGTCAAAATTAATGTGGGTTCAAAGTCGCGAGATGGTAAATTAAGTCTTTTTAAATAAAAGATTATGGTTTTTAATTATAATATAAAATATTTAATATTTAATAGAACTAAAACAATTTAATACAAAGATATTTTTTTTAAAATATTCAATTTAACTTTTAATTCTGTCTGTTCCAGACGATTCTAAATCGGTTTCGAAATCAGATGTATCATTATCACATATATTTCGCCATGGTTTCATTTTATCAGCTGCAGATGATGAAATTATTGGCCCTTTATGATCTCCAACTTTTTGTACGCCGTATCGATCATTTCGTTTTACGTTTGTAATTTTATATCGTCCCAGAAATTTTGGATATAATTTTAAACCCGAACCAAATTGCGTTCTTTGTATTGTTACCATGTCATCGATTTTTTCCTTTTCTTGTTGTAATTCTTAATGTTTTCTTGTTGAATTTTTAAAATGTTCGTTTTAGCTTCGCTTCGTAATTCGCTTCTTTCGCTGGTAAACTGTTCAATCATTATTTCTTCCAGTTGTTTTGCTAATTCGATATCTTCTGGATTTTTCATTTCTACACCAAACATTATTGCAAAAGGCGTTTTACCAATACTTCGATTGATTGTGGAATTTATAATTTTCTGTACACGGGGAACATGTACATACTATTTAGCCGAATCGTTGATGCTTAACTTTTTTAAAATTTCGATTATCGTGGCATTTTGTCGCTTGACTTGACCATTTCCGCGTGGTACTCCCGTTGTAATGCTAAAATGTTGTATTTTATTATTCGTACAATATTCATTAAAATCATTGGATGTGAATGCCGTTCCTTTGTCTGTGATGATTCGTGTTGGATTACCAAAGATATTTGCTTGTAATTCCAACTTATACTTCCGCTGATGTAGTAGATTTTACCGGATAAATCCAAGAAAACTTCGTAAAAGCATCGATAACAATAAATAAATGTTTGTAGTTGTTCGACGTGGTTGTTAATGGTCCAACGTGGTCAATATGGTAAGTATGCAACGGAATATCACCTTTTTCAATTGGATTTAGAAATCCTTCTTTCTTGCCACTTTTACGATTTGACAAAATGCATGCTATACAATTATTGATGTATGCTTTTATATTATTGTTCAATTTTGGTATTACATAATCTTGACTCAAAATGGCTGCTACTTTTCTAAAATTAATATGACCTTTGTTATGTACGCTTCCAATTAATTCTTTTTGCATCGATTTCGGCACGACTAATAAATTTGAACCATTTGCAAATTTATAAAGAATATTGTTTCTTAGCACGAAATCATCATGCTCTCGATCTTGGAGAATTGTAATTATCAGTTTACAAAATTCATCATTTTTTTGCGCCATTTCAATTTTATGTAATATACCATTTTCAATTTGCATAACTATTGGATAGTTATTGAAAATTGGATATTTTCAATTTGCATAACTATTGGATGATCCTGAACGATGCAAAACTGTGCAATGAAATTCTTGAAGCATAATAGCCTATCTAGCTACTCGCGTACAAATATTTTTTTTGTTCATAGTTGCTTGAAACGCTTTGCAATCTGTATAAACTTTAAACTTCAATGCCAGCAAATAAACTCGTAACTTTTCTATACATTTTATAATCGCTAACACTTCATGTTCATAGTTCGTGTAATTTTTTTGAATTGGTGAGGTTTTGAAACTTAAATAAAATAAAGGATGAAAACTATTAGTAGTAATAATACTGCCGTAGAGTAAATTTGTTCATCGCTAAATAAAGACCGTCCGTTTAACAGAATATGAAATGACACCACATAACTAGAAATCAATGTGTGTTATGTGGTGTAATAAAGATATCTATATAGAGATGGTATGATGTTCAAGTTTTTTGATAGGTTGCAAACATGTTGTATGGGCTGTGCCTGTAAAACTTGAAAATCTTTAATACTTCTGTAACCACCAGTAGAGTAAATTCGATTTTACCTTACTACTTAAAACTACTGTTAATGTAAATTTGTTTTATGCTAGTGTAAATCATCTGTAAAATAAAATAAATAAACTGTTATTTCAGTCGTTTCTGTTTTTCTGTTATCGTTTAAATTCCGCCTATGTAAACAAAAAAAAGCACATGTTTTTTGTTATTTTCTTATGTTATCATTCTCGATCAGTTTATAAACTTAAAGTCCAGCCTTTGTAAACAAAAAAAGTAACAGGCGTAAAATCAAAGCATAAAAACATACAGTCAACTTTTGTATTTATTTATGCATTTCTTGATTACGTAACTAAAATTATTCAAGTTCATTAACATAACAATGAGTTCAATACGCTATATAATAAACATACTAAATGTATTTCTTGCCACTTTTACGATTTGACAAAATGCATGCTATACAATTATTGATGTATGCTTTTATATTATTGTTCAATTTTGGTATTACATAATCTTGACTCAAAATGGCTGCTACTTTTCTAAAATTAATATGACCTTTGTTATGTACGCTTCCAATTAATTCTTTTTGCATCGATTTCGGCACGACTTATAAATTTGAACCATTTGCAAATTTATAAAGAATATTGTTTCTTAGCACGAAATCATCATGCTCTCGATCTTGGAGAATTGTAATTATAAGTTTACAAAATTCATCATTTTTTTGCGCCATTTCAATTTTATGTAATATACCATTTTCAATTTACATAACTATTGGATAGTTATTGAAAATTGGATATTTTCAATTTGCATAACTATTGGATGATCCTGAACGATGCAAAACTGTGCAATGAAATTCTTGAAGCATAATAGCCTATCTAGCTACTCGCGTACAAATATTTTTTTTGTTCATAGTTGCTTGAAACGCTTTGCAATCTGTATAAACTTTAAACTTCAATGCCAGCAAATAAACTCGTAACTTTTCTATACATTTTATAATCGCTAACACTTCATGTTCATAGTTCGTGTAATTTTTTTGAATTGGTGAGGTTTTGAAACTTAAATAAAATAAAGGATGAAAACTATTAGTAGTAATAATACTGCCGTAGAGTAAATTTGTTCATCGCTAAATAAAGACCGTCCGTTTAACAGAATATGAAATGACACCACATAACTAGAAAGTAATGTGTGTTATGTGGTGTAATAAAGATATCTATATAGAGATGGTATGATGTTCAAGTTTTTTGATAGGTTGCAAACATGTTGTATGGGCTGTGCCTGTAAAACTTGAAAATCTGTAATACTTCTGTAACCACCAGTAGAGTAAATTCGATTTTACCTTACTACTTAAAACTACTGTTAATGTAAATTTGTTTTATGCTAGTGTAAATCATCTGTAAAATAAAATAAATAAACTGTTATTTCAGTCGTTTCTGTTTTTCTGTTATCGTTTAAATTCCGCCTATGTAAACAAAAAAAAGCACATGTTTTTTGTTATTTTCTTATGTTATCATTCTCGATCAGTTTATAAACTTAAAGTCCAGCCTTTGTAAACAAAAAAAGTAACAGGCGTAAAATCAAAGCATAAAAACATACAGTCAACTTTTGTATTTATTTATGCATTTCTTGATTACGTAACTAAAATTATTCAAGTTCATTAACATAACAATGAGTTCAATACGCTATATAATAAACATACTAAATGTATTTATAATTTTTATATATAAATATATTATATATATATATATTATATATATATATTGAAAATTATTTAGATATCAAATAATAAGGTAGATATAAAATTAAAACCTATCAAAATAAAAAATAATGTTATATCAAATTGTAATAATTTGTTATCTTTTGTTTTAGATTTACTTTTTTGATAGTTTTTTTAATTTTATATCTATCTTAATATTTGATATCTAAATATGATAACAATTTTTATATCATTTATTTTTATGTTAATAATAAAAATATATGTTTATAAACATTCATGTTACAAAAAAAAAACAAGATTTTTTTTAACATGGTATAGTATCTAGAGTTTTTATACAAAAAGTAAATACCTAAAAATACGTTACATTTGTTAATATTAAAACGTTTTTTGCAAACGTAATCAGTAGGAGGGGCTAGGAGAGTTCTGGATACACTTCCAGCAAACCCCAAGTTTTGGTGTTTGGTATTGGTATAAGCATGTTTGAAGTTGTAATAATGTGCTAATAAATTTGGTGTATGTCAGTCGGTCTGTCGTTTTGTCAGTCTGTCGGTTTGTCGTTTTGTCGGTCTGTCGCTTTGTGTATGTGTATGTGTGTGTGTGTGTGTGTGTGTGTGTGTGTGTGTGTGTGTGTGTGTGTGTGATTCGGGTTTGTTCGGGTTCTTGTCACGTGGTGTATATGTTCGGGTTTGTTCGCGTGTGATTGGGTCTGTTCGCGTGTCGGTCTGTCGTTTTGTGTGTCTGTCGATTTGTCAGTCTGTCGGTCTGTCGTTTTGTCTGTCTGTCTGTCGGTCGGTCTGTCGATTTGTCAGTCTGTCGGTCTGTCGTTTTGTCTGTCTGTCTGTCGGTCGGTCTGTCGATTTGTCTTTTTGTCGATCTGTCATTTTGTCTGTGTGACGGTCTGTCATTTTGTATGTCTGTCGATTTGTCAGTCTGTCGGTCTGTCGTTTTGTCTGTCTGTCTGTCGGTCTGTCGATTTGTCAGTCTGTCGGTCTGTAGGTCTGTCGGTCTGTTGTTTTGTCTGTCTGTCGGCGTTTTGTCGGTCTGTTGTTTTGTCAGTCTGTCGGTTTTTAGTTTTGTTGGTCTGTCGGTACGTCAGTCTGTCTGTTTGCATATGTATAATTTTGTGTGTGTTTGTTTGATTAAGTAAAAGTGTGAACAAACCCTCAAATTTGTTAAACCTCTGAGTTTTTTAGGTTTGTTTTGATAAGAATATTTTTAATATATACATATGTATGGTTGTTGTTGTAAAGAATTTTTGGTGTGGTTTTTTAATTTTTTTTTTTGCGTGGACATATATAGTATCATTATTTTTTGTATATACTAAGAGAGGAACCTAATCAGATTCATATATATAAGTTTGAAAAATTTGTGTTATCTATTGAGTTAAACGTAAACAAATAAGATTTTAATTAAATAAACAAAATTTTTGTTATTGAATATTTAAGATAATGTCAAATTATGAAATTAAGGACTTACTATAAATATCTAACTAAATCCATATAAATTAACAATAACAAATTAATAGAGTTACAGTGAAAATATACGTCATGAAAAAATGTTTTGATGTGAAAATATATGTAATGGTCATAGATATTTTGTCTGCAGTAGAAAATGGAAATTTTTTTTTACCTTTTTTTAATTTGTTAGCATAGATTTTTACCGCTGGGTTATGGTTGAATATTTTATGATTTTTATTTTTTTAATAAAAACTATTCTTATGAATTTAAAATTAGATACCCAATTTAGTATAACTCTGTAGGATGACGTGGGAGGATCTTAAAACGATTAGTGAATTTGATATTGATGTAGAGACATTATCTAAAATTAATTTTAATAAACAATTAATAATAATAACAAATTATTTAAACGAAAATAAAGATTTTTTAATTGACGAGCATAGAGAACATTTTGAAAATTATTACAAGATATTGATAAGATTAGTGAATGATGAGACGGAATGCTCAATTCATGATCACCACCAACCAATTTGTATGTTGGCTTCTAATAGTGTAGATTATTGTCTTAAACTTATGAGATTATATGCGAGATTATCGAAATAATAATTAAAGTTATTCTAATTTTTGAAATCATGTTGTTAAATATGTTGGAAATAAAGAACTTCTTAGAAACTAATTATAATTTAATTGAAAATTCTTATAAACAATTAATATTTGATTTCATATTGAGATTCCCACACTTTGATATTAATTGTAGTAATTGTATGTGCAATAAAGATTCATTGAAATGTGACTGTATAATGATGAGAATTAGGTATTGTGAAATAATCAATATTATTAATTCATATAATTAATGGATTTAGATTTAATTCCACAAAAAAAAAATAACAACAACACCAAGTGAAGCAACATCAACATGATTATGAGTATGAGTCAGAAGATCTAGATATATAATTGATGTTAATTCCATGAAAGAAACCTTTGCAATTACTATTACTTGAAATTGTAAATTTTATTGAATAAAAGACTTTTTTTTGTTTTTATTTTAGAATTTCAGTTTTATTTATCCATGAGTTATGTTGACTTGAAAAACCAAGCCATTTTACAAATACTTTATCTTTATTCGTTTTTAAAATTTTCTCAATCAGATACATATTATTATGTTTTACTTTATTTAGTTCTAGTTCATAGAATCCTCCGTGAACAGGTTGACCTTGATAATCTTCAATTAAGTATGTTATAGGGTTTGTATTTTGAATTTTCCGTATTTTAAAAATTTCTGTTGTCCAATTTGGTGTGTAACCTTTTTCAAAGAGATGTTTGTATTTACTTATGCGCACATTATCACCAATTTTATATTTGCCGTCGGTAAATTGTTTTATATGTGAATACACAGTTGAGAGTAAATATTTAGAATTTTGTTTTGTAACATCATATGGTCGCATTTTTATTGTGCGATGTTTTTTATGATTATATTCATTAATTAATTGTTTTAATATATGAATCCATTTATATGACCCATTAAGACTGAAGTTTTTCCACATCATATTCTTTAAAGTTCTATTAAAACGTTCAACTATTGATGCTTTTAAGAAACTGTATGTAGAATAGTGATTTATGTGATATTTTTGTATTAAATCTTGAAATATTTTATTAAAGAATTCGGTTCCATCATCTGTTTGAAGATTTTTTGGTTTTCTTCCGACTTTGAAAATTGTATCCATTGCTTTAGTTACTTCTTTACCGGTTTTGTTTTTAATTGGAATTGCCCAGCCAAATTTAGAAAATGTATCAATTACTGTTAAAAGATATCGATGATTTTTATTAGATTTCGCATATGCACCCATTTCAACTAAATCAGCTTGCCAAAGATCATCAAAACCTTTAATAATAACACGTCGTCTGCGAAAGTTTTTTCGAGCTGGTCTATGTAATTCATCGACAACATCCTTCTTACTCATTTCAATGTAAAATGTTTATTATAATATTAATTTTTATTTATATATAGAAACATATATATTTCGCATTCACTCATACTTTGGATCAGTATTAACTTTAAAAGGTTTAGTAACAATTGTATTGGTTTTATCAACTTTTTTTGCATCTGATATTGTTTTTATATGATTAAATACAAAAGTTTCAAATGTTTCATATTTTTTCAACAAAGCTTTTTGTTCTTTTTGTAAAACATCCAGTACAAGCTTAACCTTTTTCTCAATTAAATCATCAGTATAGCCTTTTGTTGCAACATCATTTTTCTGAACAGGTTGATGAACATTAACAATTCGTTTATATTGAATGTCATAATCATTTTTCTCATCTAAAATAAATCCTATTCCATAAGGTCCTGTTGGACCAATAGATCCTGTTGATCCAATAGGTCCTGTCGGTCCAATAGGTCCTGTCGGTCCAATAGGTCCTGTTGGTCCAATAGGTCCCATTAGTCCTCGTAAAGGTTTTCTGACTGGATGACCGGTACGACCAAACTTATCTATAGGCATATTTGCAAATGATGTGATTTCTTTAAAATATTTCCTTTTATTGTATAATATTAGCCTCTCTCAGCTCCTCCAAAATACAAATAATTTCGTTATTATGATTATTATGACCAGCCTTTTGAGAACCTACTAACAACTGCAATCTATCAACTAGCTCATTTGGATCGTCCCAGTAAACATAATCAAGCTTTCTTTTAGAAACTTTCATCATAAGGCCCTTGCCTGATGCTATTGATGATGATGATGGCTTTCGAGTATTATACTGATGTGGAAATAATTTTTTAATTATTAAATTATATTTATTACTTCTATTTCCTCGGATTTGTTGATTTGAATCATATTCACGCCTATGTGCATTGGTTTCTGTTAATATTTTTTTATATATGTTTAAATCTTCATCAGTATATTTAGTTGGATCTGGATTTTTCATAAATATTAACTCTTGCAATCCAATTGAACTAATATATGAACTTTCATCAATAATTATTTCATTTTGTTTTACTTGTATTTGTTTATTACCAATTTTCCATTCAGCAGAACTTTGATCGAAATATGGACCAAAAGTTGTATCAAAATTTGTTGGTATAGAAGACGTAGATTCAAATATTTTGTAATATTTTGATATAGGTTTCTCAATTATATGTTTTATAGGTGTTGGGGTTAATAAAAGTTTTGATGAAATTTTTTTAGGGGTAGATGTTTGATATAAAGTATTTGATTCACCTACACTGTCATCATCAGAATCAGTTTTGTTCGATTGTCTTATACTAGAAATATCATCATAAAATCTTCTTTTCTTTTCTTTTTTAATTACACCAAATGATTTTTCTTGTTTTATTTCAGGATAAATTGATTTTTGCTCTAATGCTTTTGTAACATTTTTGAGTGGTAATGTAATTGGTTTAAAATGTTCTTCTAAGACATGTTCTGCTTCCATCTGACCAGATTTTAAAGATCGATATTTATTTTTTACCGCTTTACTAGTCTTAATAATATCTTTCATAATTTTCTCGTTCATATTTGAAAATGTGTATTATATTTAATTAATTAATTAAGCTGTTAATCGGTTGAGTTATTGATCTGTTAAGCTATTGAGTTGTTAATCTGTTGACCGGTTAAGCTATTAAGCTGTTTAGCTGTTGACCTGTTGATTGGTTGAGCTATTGAAGTGTTCTGTTTATATCTGTTATTATTAATCTATATAACAGAATTCATCAAACCCTCTACGATAACCACCATCTTGCTTTTCACTATCTCTATCTATAACTAAAAAACCATATTTTTCATTCCAACATTTAAGACACATTTCATGAAATTGTGCGAATGTCATATCATTGCTAACATGATCTGTATAAATATGTCTTAGATTCATATCATCCTGCTTGAAAATTATTAAAAAGTTTGCATTATCGCGAATGAGATGTTTTGGTATATGTGTATAAGATTGACATAAGTTAAAGCTATCAATATTATTGTGACGACCCATACAAAAATACTTTCGAATATTATTCTGTTTATCACATGCTACATCATCGAAAATAAATATAGAATGTGATTTTGCTTCTTCAGGTGGAATAATATCACTATTGTTAGAATAAGTGTAAGTAGTAATTGGGTTACTTTGGCCTGGGAACCAAAGTGCAGTCATGCGTAAAGAGAATAAGTCATGCGTGTTATGTCATGCTCAGTCAAGTATGTCAAAGGTGGGCGTGTCACCTGTCAACATGTTAATTGGTGTTAATTGTTGGGCGTGTCACCTGTCAACATGTTAATTGGTGTTAATTGTTGTTAATTGTTGGGCGTGTCGTGTTAATTGTTGAGCGTGGGAAAGTGTTGACCGTGGGAAAGTGTTGACCGTGGGAAAGTGTGTTGATGTGTGCTGCCTGTGGGAAAAGTGTGCTGATGCGTGGTGTCTGTGGGAAAGTTGTTAGCCGCTTCCCGCATGCGGCTTGCCGCATGCTGCTTGCCGCATGCCGCTTGCTGCCCGTGTGATGTGCAACGAAACTTGTGGGTATGTTCATGTGTGACGAAACTTGTGTGTCTGTTCATGTGTGACGGTTTGTTTGAGTTTTGTGAAAAAAGTTTTTGTGTAGGAATTGAACTGGAGTCCAAGAGAATAGAAATATATTTAAGTCGGTGGTCGCGCTACCTATTGCACCACCAACCTTCTTGTATTTACAGTGGAAAGTTGTTTAAATGAAAGCAATGCCAGAACCCCTATAGCTTATGGTATATATTATATATATAATATATTTTTTGATATTAGCAAAAAAAAAATGTTTTGGTTTTGAGTGGATTTGAACCGAGGTGTGTTGTGTGGTAAGTCAGTACGCTACTAACTCAGCTATCTGGCTAAGAAAATTTACACAGCTAATGATGTGTTTTGTGATTTTGATTATATATATAGTTGATTAATATAATTTTGTTTAGTGTACATAATGTCTTTGACTACGGCAGATGTAGTAGTAATTTCTAATTTTTTATTTGAGTATAAACCGTTTTTGTGTGAGTATCATATAAAAAAATTAGAAGGTCTTGTTGAGGCAATAAATTCACTTATTAATAAGGGTGTTAAAAAGACACAATTTGGTGAGCATTATAAAAACTGTATTTGGTCAAATAATAATGCAACATCGGGACCTGATACATGTGTGTGTGTGTCAATAACATTTAGATATAAAGACGCTTTAAAGGTGATAAAGAATTTTAAAAACAGTTACGAGAATCTAATAAGAAGAATTGATGAATTAAAATTGTAAACATGTTACCATTTATGCATCCATTTACTATGATTATAGCAGGTCCATCAGGGTGTGGAAAAACAACTTTTGTTTGTAATATAATATGTCAGCATACAAACTTAATTAAGCCAAACATAACCAAAATAATTTGGTGTAACCCTGAATTGACTGCTGTACCACACAATGTACCTTTTGAAAATATTGAGTTTTTAGCTAATATACCGGAGGAAATAAATAATGAAGGTGATGGCAACGTATTAATAGTATTAGATGATTTAATGCTAGAAACTTATAATAAACAGGTATGTGAATTATTTACAAAAGGTTCACATCACAAAAACATATCAATTATTTTGTTAATACAAAATATTTTCCACCAAGGTAAATAATGTCGTGATATATCATTAAATGCTAAATATCTGGTTTTATTTAAGAACCCCCGTGATAAATCTCAAATTGCACCTCTGGCACGCCAAATTTTTCCTGAAAAAACAAGAGAGTTTATAAAAGTATATAATGAGGTTACATCACGTCCTCATGGTTATATAGTGTTAGACTTAACACAAAACATTAATGAATTGTACCGTATACGTAGTGATATATTAGAAAAAAATTATTCTGTTTGTTATTGTACCGCAAATGATTTAAATAACAGAGCTTACTGTGAAAAATATGAAACGATTGAAGAGAAACCGTCATATATTACGACTGTTAAAAAACCCTAATAAAAAACTACGTAATAGTATTTTGAAGTCATGCGATGATGATGTTATAAAGACTTTAATTGAAATTGCAATTAATACTTTAAACGGTAATAATAAAATATCAAAAAAGAATTTAACATTTTTAAAAAAACATAAAAGTGCAATAAGATGTTTAGTCAGTACTAAAAGTAGTTTGAAAGCAAAACGTCGAATTCTTATTCAAAAAGGAGGCTTTTTACCTGTTATAATTGGAACCGTGCTATCAGGTATTATTGGTAAATTAATAGGTGATTATCAGTCGAAAAATGAATAATATGCAGCGTATGATTGTTATACCCCCCGATGTTTTTGTAAGATTTAAAAAAATAGTAGAAAATGAAAAGAACTTAAATATTTTAAATCATAATATTGAAAATCTTTTAAATAATAAAAAAATAAACCCTACACAAAAATGGTACTTGTTAAGACAGAATTTAATAAAGTATGCTAATCAAAGACGAACAGGTTTGGCTATACCCTCTCTATTTAAAAGAAATAATGTTGATACAAAAAATACTGAAACTCAAACAAGACTTAAATTTGTCCAAAATCAGGAAACACAATATGAGCCTAATATTAAACAGCAAGAAAATTATGAAGACAATGAAGTTTTTCTCGACTTTGACCCAGTAAAAGAACAACAACAACAAATATCGCAATATAGAGAACAGATTAGTGATGAAGATATAGATATGGAATATGATGATGATGAAGCTGCTGAAATTGCTTTGCAGAAAACATTACCTGAAGAGCGTTTAACTAGAAGATTGTCTTCTTCTAATTCCAATGTAAGAATGTTTAACACAAATACAGGTGGTGTTATTACAGTAGCATTACCAGAAAAATCTCCTACAAGACAACGTACAAATTCAAATAATTCATTTTTTAACCAAAGTATTTTGTCACCTATAAATACAAGACAACATGCACAAGCAAGTGGTTCATTGTTAAGAAAAAGTATTTTGTCAAAATATCCTGCAGAAAAAAATATTAAAAAAAGGAAGCCAGCAACACCTGGCACTCCACCACACACACCCAAGCAATATAAACTACATGGCACCCCTCCTCTCTGGGAAAACTACAAATAACTGATAAAAAGCTATAAATAAGCGTTAAAAGGTTAAATTTACCAATTGTAATTATCAATTCACGAGATAATTTCTATATTACATTGTTTAGTAATGATTCAGTAAATTTTTTTCCCGATAATACTCTGGCAACTTTTGAAAATAGAATACCAACACATTTAGATTTAACTAAAGCCGATTGGCAGGTTGGTCTTTCGGAAATTTTTGTTAATGACTACCTACAAACTGATTTATATGAAAAACAAAAATCAGCTACTATTGCGTTGGGGGTTCATTCAGTTTTAGTAGGTAGAAATAAACAACTTGTTAAAAAACGTCTGGGATATACATTTTACCATGAAGATAGTGCCAAATTTATGCATGATGATTGGAAACGAAATTTTTTACCTACACTTATTAACAACATTACACCGTTAGGAACGTGTACACGTACCGAAGTAGTACATGAGTTTTATAATGAACTGTTAGTCACTCTATCGAAAGATGAGACCTATAAGAGTGAATATAAACCTGTTTCGGAAGCAAATAGCCTAAAATTTATACGTATATCAAAAACTTTTAACGAAGACAGTTTCTATTTAAAACCAGATGTTGAATATACTATACCAGAATTAATAAAAGAGCTTTTCCAGCAAAAAAAAAATATTATTGAATACAAAAAAACAATACTAGACTTATTTGAACGTACGTTTAAACAAATAAAAGATGTAAAAAGTGGTATGTTACTAGTATATAGTGATATTATTCAGCCAGAAATTTTTGGAAATAATAATATACGAGCGTTGCGTGCAATAAATATTGATAACTGTAGAAGACAAAACAATATAGAATTTAAAAATATACAATACGTTCCATTGGAAAAGAAGATTTTTGAAACTATTGCCATTAATATTTCCGATCAGTATGGCAAAAAAATTGATTTTGTACCAAACTATTATCCGACAAAAATTGTATTACATTTTAAGAGATTTTAATAAAAAAAGTATATAAATAAAAACAACACATAAAGCTTTATCGTTTTACTTAAACATGCATCGTGAATACATTAAATATTATTCTTCACAAGCTGGCGGTAATATAAATGAAATAGGACCACTTTTACAGGCATATCCAACAATCCAGCGAGGGCGTGGTTTAGGTAATTTATTTGGAGGTTTATTTCGTTTTTTAAAACCTGCATTGGCTACTGGTTTAAATTTACTAAAAGACGAAGCATTCAAAACTGGCTCTAATATTTTGTATGATATAGCGTCAGGGTCAAATCCAAAAGAAGTATTCGAAGAACAAGCTAAAGCAGGCATAAAAAATTTAAGAACCTCAGCAGTGAACCAATTGCATTCAATGTATGGTAGTGGTAGAAAGCGAAAAAAAAGTAGTAAAAAAACGATGCAAGTAAAAAAAAGACGTAAAACTATAAAAAGACGTGTAAAACCGAAACTATATTCAATCAGTAGAAATAGGCGGAGAGCAGGAAATAAAAAATCACGTGTTCTAGATATTTTTAATTAAAAATGGTTATTGTAGAATGCATGAAGTCAGAGTTAGATCTTTTCACAACACCACCAATATTTTACGAACTGATGAAGTATTTTACGAACTGATGAAGTAGTCTACAATCCATTAGCCTCGTTAGAGGCATCACCTTCTACAATAGAATTTGTCTCACTTGGTAATGGTGATACATACAGAGATTTAGCATCAACATATATTAAATTTAAAGTTCAAATATTAAAACAAGATGGAACAAAATGGAGTTATGCCGATACAACAGGATCAGGTGCTGATAAAAAGTCAATACCACAGCCTAGTGTAGTAAATAATTTGTTACATTCAATGATTAAACAAGTAAATGTAACATTAAATGGGAAAAATGTAACACCTTCTGATTCTTTTTATAATTATAAAAGTTATTTAATATCCTTGGTAAGCTATGGAAAAGATGCTAGCTCAACACATTTGGAAGGATCCGGTTGGGAGTTAGATAAACCAAATGTACATGATATTAATAACGAAGGTTCCAAAATAAGGCAAAAACAGTACAAAAACTCTTCTACTGTTGAGCTAATGGGAAAATTACATGTGGATTTTTTTAACACACCTACTTTACTTTTAAACAATGTTGATGTGAGAATTTCGTTAACACTGGAAAAACCAGAATTTTATTTATTTTGCGCTGATACGGATGAAAGCTATTTAAAAATTCATGAAGCAACACTATACATGAAACATGTTACAGTTAACCCTAATATTTTATTGGCTCACAACACTATTCTTGCAAAAACTAATGCAAAATATCATTACAAAAGAGGAGAATTGAAAACATTTACAATACCAGCAAATACTTCAAACATTTCATTGGATAATGTATTTATTGGTCAGCTACCTAATACATTATTATTTTGTATGGTAAATAATGAAAACTTTAATGGAAAACGATCAAAAAATCCATATCATTTTGATCACAATAATTTATCACAATTTCAATTATATGTAAACGGTGTACAAGTACCAAATTCGCCAATTGAAACAAATTTCTCTGAGAGTTTTTGTAATACCAGAGCATATTTAACATTATTCAAGGGTACAGGAATACATCATTCCGATAGAGGTCATCAGATCACAAGAGAATATTTTTCAAAAGGCTACACAGTATTAGCTTTTGATTTATCAGCCGATGGATCAGGTAATGAAACATGTCAAAACCTGTTAAATCAAGGTATAGTACGCATTGAAGCAAAATTAAGTTCATCTCTGTCAGCAACCTTAACATGTATTGTTTATGGAGAGTTTGATGCATCATTAGAAATTGACAGAAATAGAAACGTTTACACAAATTTATAAATAGTGCCACACATAAAATAAAATTTTATTGTACAATTGGTTGTAAAAGGTGATACATCATAAAATGCTAAATAAAAATAATTTACCATCATATGCCTTAGTGGATATATCATTTATAGGCTATAAAACATATTCTTTTAGTCATAAAGTAACCATTGCCGGTATTGAAGAATCAAATAAATCAGCACATTTTGAATACAAATATGTATACCCAACAACAGAGGTAAACTCAGAAACTGCAATCAATGGAAATTTATACAACGATAATATAACACAAACTATAAAAAAAAAATTAAAAAGATTTGATGTGGTATTGGTGAATGGAAAAAACAAACAAGAGTTTTTAATAAAATACATAAAGTGTGAGACGCCTATTTACGATATCTCAAACTTAACAGAACAACATGAATACACAACAGATTACAAAAATTCTGCGGACGAATAAATATACAAAGAAATATTTTAGACGCGTGTATGCTTTTAATCGTATTCCTAAAAGAATAAAAAATAAACCGTTTTGTATTGTTGTTAATTCAGATCCAGACACAAAACCTGGATTACATTGGTTTGTTTTAAATTTTCCAAAAAAAAGTTGTGCTGAATATTTTGATTCTTACGGAGATCAAACTATCAAAACAAATATTATAAACAAAATCAACCAGAATTCGAAGCAAAAATGTTTTATACAAAATACAAAACGTTTACAAGCAAGTCAATCAAATGTATGCGGATATTATTGCTGTGTTTTTTTATATTTTCGTTGTAGAGGTGTTTCGATGCAGAAATTTCTGAACATCTTTAGCTATAACGATTTCATTTATAATGATAAATTAATTTTAAAAATGTTTAATAAATTTTTCAATGTTTAGGTAATATATATATATATATATATATATATATATATAATAATTGTAGATTCCCTCTGTAATTTTTTTTAAAAAAATGTTAAATACAAACAAAAAAAATTAAAGGTTGTTGTTTATTTATTTAAATATATAATATTTTCATTACATAGCAAAGGTATTTCCACAAAAAGTTTAGAAAAATTAAATAAAGTATTAAATTTTGGTAAAAAAAAATGCTCTCTTTTTAATCTTTTTACTTTATACATTTCACAATTTTTGAAATATTCAAACACATAATCTTTTACATATATTTCGTTAACATAATTAAAATATGCATGACTAGTTATAAAATCTCTGATTTCAACAACTTGTTTCCATTCGTTACTATTCAGCAAAAATGTTAAGTTATGGGCGTCCTCGTCATTACATATATTTTGAACAAACATCAACCAAAGACTATAGCTGAATTTCATAGGTGATTTACCTACTTTATCAATAACAACTATAGGTTGTAAAGTATGTGGATGAAAACCTGATGAAATTTTAGAGTCTCTGTTTAGAAAATAATGATAAGCAAGTAATAAATTGTCGTTTATAGCACCATCCATTGTAATGTTTGTATTATAACTAATTTTAAAAATCAATTTTATTATATTTAATCATATACATATACATGTTAAAACAGTTTTTTAGAGCACAGCGTTTGTTAACATTTGTTTGTTCAATTGAATGAATTACGCAATACGAATTATATTCTTGTATTTCATTTAATCTTGGTATATCTTCGCCTATATCTACTACTGTAGTTGTAAATGGTAAATATTTAACAAGAAGATCTTTTTTCTGTTTTCCTTTCACATAAATAGTATATGCGGCTAAACTTTTTAATATGTGTGGTAAATTATTATAGTCTATATGACCGCTTGTCCATTCCAATCCATTTATATTTTTGGTGTTATAATTATTTTGCTGCAAAGCTTCCTGATTTAGTTCTTGATGGGGATAGGGTGATTTGAAGAAATAAAACCGTGGTAATAACGATCCCTGTTCCACTGAAGCCATCTCTTTTACAAAATATTGTTTCCCATTACCAATCACAAATTGAAAATCAACAAAAATTATTTGTTTTTGCATCTTGCTGGTTTGAAAAAAGTATTTATACTGACTGTAGTTTAAGTTTATGACTAGTTATATGGTTATAATATGAGTAAAAAGTCAATTGTAGGTGAGTTGCATAAAGCGGTAAGGAAAAATTTTAGAAGACGTGAAGTTAAACAGAAAGGGGTTAATGACACATGGCAAATTGACCTGGTAGAAATGATTCCGTTTGCAAAATTCAACAAAGGTTATAAATATCTTTTAACAGTTATTGATATTTTTTCAAAAATTGCTTATGCAGAGCCAGTTAAATCCAAAAGCGGAATAGATGTAACAAACGCTATGAATAACATTTTAAATAAAGTTAAACACATTCCAAAAAATATTCATTCCGATCAAGGAAAAGAATTTTTTAACAGTAACTTTCAACATTTAATGAAATTAAATAATATAAATCACTATCACACATATACAAAACTTAAAGCTTCCATTTGCGAACATTTTAATCGAACATTGAAAAATAATATGTGGAAACAATTCAGTTTACAGGGTAATTATAATTGGCTTTCAATTTTAGATTATTTAATTAATAAATACAATCATACATGGCATAGGACAATAAAAATGAAACCATACCAAGTAACAGAAAAAAACGAAAAACATGTATTAAGAACAGTTTATAACAAACCAAAATTATATTTAAAAGCTAAATTTAAACTAAATGATTATGTACGAATCAGTAAATCTAAAGGAATATTCCAAAAAGGTTACGAACCAAATTGGTCAACTGAAATTTTTAAAATAGCCCAAGTTAATTCAACAAACCCTGTAACATATTCTTTAACTGATTATAAAGAACAATCAATAAAGGGAGGGTTTTACGAGTTTGAATTGCAAAAAACAAAACATGCTGATTCATATCTAGTTGAAAAAATAATTAAACAAAAAGGAAATAAAGTTTTGGTAAAATGGCTTGGTTTTGATAGCACACACAATTCTTGGATTGATAAAGAAGATATTTTAAAGTAATAAGCAAAACACGCAAAATAATAATTAATAAAAACAAAAGGTAGACAAAGTCTTTTTAAATGCGTGTATTTTAATAACCCTTCTAAATATTGTTTAATATTTTTAATTTACATTTATTAATTACATTTTTGTTTATCATTTATGTTATAAATAAAATGCAACAGGTGTATGTAAAAATTTTCTAGATTTTCAACAAAATAAAAAGTATAAAAAGTCACTAAATATTTTATTTAACTTCATTTAATTTTGATTATTACGTGGAAAAACTTAAAAATGAATAATAATAATGGACAACGTGGTATGGGCCGTGCTAGGCTTTTATTGGCAGCAGCAGATGACCAAGAACGCACATCGTTTATTTTTAGAAATAGAAATATAATAGAATTGCCTAGAATTACCAGGCCAATACCAGCAAATCCAAATAGTATTTGCGTTGTACAAGGTGTTCGGTCCAGATTAAATAATGAAGAGGACCGTAGATTATTTAACAACGCTTTAGATAGCGCAACCACCGAGGCTATCTATAGGGACTCTGTTGAGCGTGCGAGGATCACAAACCGATACATTGTAGAGAGGGAACTGTTAGAAGCTGAAAACTCTCGGTTAGTACAACAGCTCGAGGAAAGAAGTTTAACCCGTCAGGAGTTGCGTCTGAATGCACTAGATGAATTTGAGGAAAGTAGACAGAATCTACAAGAAAATTAAAAAAATTTATATATTTTAAATTTTTTTATTAATTTTATGTTTACAATAAAAAAATTATTTAATCAAAATCGTCTTATAATTTTTTATATCCAAAGGGTAAAGAATCATAATCAGATTGAAATTTTCGTTTTGTAGATAGAGGCGTATATTTTTTAATTTCAGGTACCACAATAACAGCAAATTCTTTAGTCCTTCTAAAATTATTTGATAAAATTTTTATAGGTTCCTGCGGCTGTTCATTCACAATCATGTTTTTAATTGTGTTAAAATTCACCAGTTCTGAATTTTTATGATTTAAACATATTCCTTTAACTTTACAAACTGTTTTAAATGTATTTTTGTTTGTAGAAAACACTTTAAATGCATAATTTTTGGGGCCTCCACTTACAAATTCATCAATATAACTACCTGGTCCATAGTCACTTTCTAACTCATCTGTCATATCTCCTACAAAAGCTCCTGTTGTCGGATCATACTCATTCTTTCTGCTTATGTATATAACAGAATCTGTGTCATAATAAAGTACTCGGTTATCAAGTTTTTCTAAATAATTGTACAATTTGAGTCTTGCTTGTGCTGTGGTGTATGCAGCTATGTTTACATTCGCAGTCATTAGTTGTGTTTCGTTGTCTTCTTTGTATTCCCAGTTTACAATAATTGTATTTTCATTTATTGGTAAAACGTTATTTATGATGATTAAAGCATTTGCAAACATTTCGTAAAGCTCAATTGGTTTATTTAAAATTGTGGTTTGTGGTAAATTTTCACGCTGCCCAAATTTTCCCCAGAAAGAATTTAGTATTAGTTTCGCTAAAGATCTTTTTCCTTCATTTTTCACAATTTCTTCAAATTTCAATTGTATTCCTTCATTATTAAAAAATTCTTCAATATAGACGTCTTTTTCCTCTTGAGTAGCGCAGTTAGAGGGGAAGCCTGAAGCTGATTGTTTTAATTTGATAAATTTATTCATCATTGTTGTAAATAGACCACCACATTTTTTTAACTTATCGTATTGTTCAATTTTGAATTCCCATATCTCATATATTTGTAGCATTTTATAACCTTTTTCAATAGCTTTTACCACCTCTGCTATAATCCATGTGCCTATTAAAGCTTTTTCCTCATCATTATGTGTACAATCATTGTTGTTTAACTGATTTGAACATGATCGACACAAAGTAAACATTAATTTGTTGTTTTGTTTCATAGGTAATACGGGGTGATACAAATTTACTGGTGGTAAAATCTTACATTTGATCACTCCTTCGGTTTTGTTTAGATCCAGATTTTTACAAGCATCATCACCGACAAAAATTTTAGGATGCCCTATAGGGAACTTTCCGTATTTACATACCCACGAGTATAAAGAGCACACATCAATATATTTGATTTTTTCACCTTCTTTACATTTGTAGTAGGTTCTTGTATTACCAGTTCGACCACCATAAAATGCTTCTCTTGGATTCAATGGTACTGTATTTAATAATGAATGTGTAAGTAAAAACTGCATATCTGCTTTTGTATGTAAGTCTTTACGAAAATTGCATTCCCACATCTCTATGACCTCATATCCAAAAGAACGTAAACGGCTGCTTTTTAAAACTGTGGACTCATACCTCGTATTCAATGTTTCATTTGAATGTTTATGTAATAATGAATCCCTGTTACGTGTCAAACACACAGGATGGCCGTGGTAATAGCAACCATGAAATTCAAAAATTTGATTTGTCTCTCTACAGAAGCCATCAACTTTGGTACCATTTATTATAGCTTCATTACCTTTTACAGAGTGTTCTATATCTATTTTTCTTTGATTTTCTTCCCACAGCAACCACTGTATAGCAATTTTAGACTGTAAGTTACCGTCTTTATAGTTATTTTTTGGTATAATACCAATTGTTTGTGGTTTTAAAAAATTGCGTCGAAACACTAAATTACAAGTTGATGCAATTGTACAGGCTTCTGTAAAAGGACAAACATTGCATTCGTTTAATAAAAGACGTCGAAATTTAATGCATGCTTCTGTTAAAATACGTACATCATTTTGACAATACAAAAGTAATTCATTCTGCATATTAAACTCATTGTCTTTATTATTATTGTACCATGTTAAAAAAACCTCTCTTTCATAACTTTTCATATTGTCGTGACAGTAATATTTTATAGCTGGTAATGGACCTGTATATTTAGCGTTTGCTATTGTGTTAAATAAATGCGGAAAATAACCTTTTCTAAAAACTGATTGCAAATCAAATGCTTTTGGTAGCTGTGCTAATGCCATTGGAAAATAATTTAAAGAATCAATGAATTTAATGTTGTGTAATTTCATCATTACTATTTTTATTCCCTGCATTATTAAATTTGGACATAAATCTGTTTGTAACAACAGGTAATTTAATATAAACTGATGATCAAAAGCTTTACCGTTATGAGCAATCACGGTAACATTTTTAAATTTTTTTTCAAAAGTAAGTAAATTTTGAACAAAATTACTTATTACGTTTTCTTTGTAAATTATCTCTCTAAAGCCACATTTTTGACAAAAAATTAAGTTATCTATATCGATACATATTTCACAACGTTTTGTAAAAACACATAAATTAGGTTCGTGTAATTTTATTTCGCCCAAAACGTCACCAGAGTGAACTTTTTCACCAACAATTTTCTCTTGTCTTGTTTCAAGATCATAAAAAACAAATAATACATCTTTTATTTTTGGTTTGTTTGTATCACACTTCATATAACATTTGTGTTCTTTTTGTACAAAACGTGAGCATATTTTACAAAAATATTCGTCACAAATGTGCTTTCTAATAGTTTTAAAAGATTTCAAACATATTAAACAGCGATTAATCATGTTACAAGCATTTTTATTATTTGAACTTGCTGCTTTATGATTGTTGTAACACATCTGACTTTTGAAATATCTGTTACATAACGTACAGGTTTTATTTGAATAATCTTCACATCTATGGTCATTTTTATTATTATACGCTTTATTACATTCAACACAAAAATAACTACAAGCAAAAGCTGCAGTAAGTGATGTTATCACATTGTAATGATTATTGTGATGCAATAGATTTAATCTTAAACCGTTTCCAACTCCTTGAAATATAACATCTTTTCCTTTACTGCCATATTTATAAACCGTAATTTTATAATTTTTTAAATGATCTTGAAATTTCTGCAATTCGTTTATGCCAGCTCCTTCTGAAGGAATTTGTATTCCCGATTCTTGTAACAAATTCATCGTACGGATAGTCTGTATTTTTTTTACATCTTTTCTTATTTTTATTTTATCAATATCATTTTCGGTTGTTGCTATAGCTACAACTAAAGCTCTTGGTAGACAAAGATAATCTTTATTATTTATTGTTATAATACCTTTACGTTTAATGCATTCTTCATTAAAGGTATAAAATTTAGCTACTTTTCCTTGTCCACTAGGCATTTGCACACTGGTGACTGTTAAACAAAACGTATCTGTACTCAAACCCTCAGATTTACTTTGAAATATTTTGGATATTAAATCCCACACATCGTCTATTGACACGGTAGAGGCTTCTCGAAAACTCATCCATCCTGGTCCTAGCTCTTCAAAACTTTTGCCACAAAAACTAATACCTACTTGATCTGTAGGTAGAAGGTTGCTGGTTGCATATGCAACAATTTCTTCAATAGATGATCGAATCCAAGTCACAGGTTCCTCGTTAATAGGTACATCTTTAATTGTAAATTCCAATTTTTGCGCTTTCAAATTAAATTGTCTATTTAAAATAATTGATTCACTTTTAATTATAAAAAATCGGGACATTTTAAACAAACACTTTTCTGTAGATTTAAGAATAAACTTATCTCTCAATAAAAATTATTTTTAATCTAGTAGCATATTTAGTTTTAAACATTGCGGAAGTGCATTCATGTATGAGTGTTAATGTATGATAGCATAATGTTGTATCATATTTTTTCTTAATAAATTAACAAATTATTGCTTTGATTTTTACGGTACAATAATTTGTAAGAATATTAAAAATTGTCTATGATTTTTAATTAAAAATAAAAATGAAAAAATCTATATGTTTATCACTGTTTTTCGTTAATTTAATAAATTAACAAATTATTATTCTGATTTTAAAAATATATATATATATTAAATATATATATAATAAGTTCTTTAACGCTTTAATGATTTTTAATTAAAAATAATAAACTGTATGCTTTAATAGCATACAATGTATATGTTGTATCAACGTTTTTCTTTAATTTAAAAAATAACAAATTATTATTATTCTGATTTTTACGGTACAATAATTTGTAAGAATATTAAAAATTGTCTATGATTTTTAATTAAAAATAAAAATGAAAAAATCTATATGTTTATCACTGTTTTTCGTTAATTTAATAAATTAACAAATTATTATTCTGATTTTAAAAATATATATATAATAAATATATAATAAGTTCTTTAACGCTTTAATGATTTTTAATTTAAAAAAAAAAAATAATAATAAAATGTATGTTTTAATAGTGTATATGTTCTGTGTTTTTTCTAATTAAATAAAAATCACAAAATTACCATTTTTATTTTATTATTTTTGCGTATAAAAACTCAGGGTTTTCAGCATATAATATCAAAATACAACTAACTATCCAGAAGTGCATAACATTGAAACTTTTATCATGGTAAATTTTTAAAATTTTTATTAAAATTATAATAGTATATTTATATTTTCTTATTGTAGAATTTTTTAGAATCTTTTGAAAAACTAGCATCAGGAAAAGAAACCCAACTTTATACAAAACTCGATGATCTTTTTGTGGGAAAAGCCTATCAGATTGAGGCTTTCAAATTTTTAGAGACCCGCTTTGGTCAAAAAGTAATTGTGGATCTAATGGATAATGGAGTCATAAAACGAGTATTTTTACCAACAAGAATTTCCCAGACAATAACAACAAATGAAGAACTTCAACAGTTAAACAACGCTGATTATTGTTTAATATTTCAAGGGCGTGACATCGAAAAAAATAATATGGCAAAAATTGATTTTATAAGTACAAACATGTAATTTTAATTATTTTATAATAAAAAATGTTTCATTAAATTTTTTAATTATTTTATAAAAATTCTTCTGGCTTTGCGAGTATTTGAACCGCGGACCCCTTGGATTGTAAGCCTACACTCTAGCATCTAAACTACTGACCAGTAATGTTTAGATTGTCAGATAATGTGTTTTGTTAGTTTTTTGTTTGTATGTAAAAAATTTATTTTTCATATTAGTATCATAATCATAACAAAAATATAATAAAAGCATTTTCAGCATTGCTATAGTTGTACCCTGAAAACAAAAAAAAAACAAGCGAGAAAAACCAGAACCTTTTAAATAAAAAACACAAAACATTTTTCTTTTTATATCTGAAATTATTATTTTTTATTGTCATTATTTTTTTTTTTTTTTTTTAAATTAATAATTAAATACATAAAATATAAAAAATAAATATATAAAATGTAAATGGTTAAATATGTAATCATTGCTGTTGTTGTTGTATTTGCTGCATCTATAAAATTAGGGACTTAAAATCGAGAGTTTTGAAAAGCACATAATTTTTTTTTTTTGCTTTCTGTAGAAATGTTAAAATACATAATAATATATATATATATATATATGATAAAAATAATCTGAAAATTAGAATTTTTAGAACATGAAAAAAAATAAAAACACAAATTCTTTTTTTTTTTTTTTTGTTAATGGTATAATTATACAAATTTATTTTTCGTTTAAAGTTACAATTTTTCAAATTAAAATTTTAAAAAAAATAGTAATTAAACAAAACTAATTACAAAAAGCAAAAGTATAAAATAAATATTCAGGGTGAGCTCCAGTCCTACTGCTGCATTAGGTTCAACTAAAAAAACATCTGTTAAAGTAAATAAATTAAAAATACAAATTAAATTTAAAACCCCATATTTATTTCAAATTAAATTTTTACATAAACTTAGTAATTCTACAAAAAAATTATTATAAAAATAACTACGTAAAAATAACTAAAAACTACAAGTAAATATATGAAATTGAAATTAATAAAAATTATAAGTAAATATATGAAATATTCCAATAGCTAAATAAAAAAAACAAATAAAAAGTACAAAAAAAAAAATATATCAAAAAGTGGCAAATATTTATATATAGTAATTATATAATGCAGGATTAAGAATTAAGTTTAAAATGCCCTCTAAACTCACCATCAGCCGAATTACCACTTCCTGCTATTTCCTGATCGGACTGAAATTAAATGATAAAAATAAAAAAATATACATAGATTTTGATTAAATTTAAATTTAATTTTTTACCTCATTTCTTAATGGTTTATATGAAGTTCGGTGGTAATTCACATGCAAATTTAGAGGGCGGTCAGTTTGAACAGGAATCAAATTGTCTCTTTGAAGCAAACCATTGAAGTTTACCTGGTTATGGAAAGTCGCATGCCCCACTATATGACTGTTAAAAGTCATAGTGCTGTTTCCAAAATTTAAATTAAATATGGTAGAAGTAGAATCATTTTTAAAAACGGGGTTAATGGGTAGGCAATCAACCTGAACCCACATAATGCAGAAAAATGTAGTAGTAAATAATAGAGAATTCATAATGATATTATTTTGTTAAAATTTTAATAAACTTTTTAAAGTTTTAATTCTGTATATTTTTTAAATTTTAATACACTTTAAAGTTTTTTTATAATTTTATTTTTATTTAAATTTTTATTTAAATATTTTTTATAATTTTATTTCACGAGTAATTTTTTTAAATTTTAATACACTTTTTAAAGTTTTTTAATTATGTAATTTTTATAGCAGAGACAAAATATTTTTTATAATTTTATTTTACGACCGATCATTTAAATGCTTTATGCAAGAATAAAAATGCATTATAAAAATGCATAATTAAATACTCGTCTGTAATAAGATATTTTTTGAAAAAGAAAAAATAATTTTTGAAAAATGCAATCTTGTATTAATTGATTATACGCGTTTTGAAAAAAAACAAAAATCAGCAAAAAACTATAATCTAATTTTATATTTTATATGCATTAGATTGACCTTTTTCTATATGTTACAATATAATCATAAATTTGATATTAATTATTTTTCATATTTCTAGGAAAAATAAATGCACTAAATATTACAATATAATTTATTTCCGCATAAAGAAAACAAAGTAATAAATATACTATTTTGAAATTAATATAAATATGTAAAGTCTACATGTGTATTTTTACATTTTATAGTTTAGTATTATTTTTTATTATTTATTATAATGATAAGCTATATACCAAAAGTAAATTGAAATTTTTTAATAAAAAATAATTAATTTATAGTTTTAATTATTGTTTCTGTAAATATGTTAAGTATTATTTTTTTTATTATTTATTATAATGATAAGCTATATACCAAAAATAGCAAAGACATTATGTACACTAAACAAAATTATATTAATCAACTATATATATAATCAAAATCACAAAACACATCATTAGCTGTGTAAATTTTTTTAGCCAGATAGCTGAGTTAGTAGCGTACTGACTTACCACACAACACATCTCGGTTCAAATCCACTCAAAACCAAAACATTTTTTTTTGCTAATATCAAAAAATATATTATATATATAATATATACCATAAGCTATAGGGGTTCTGGCATTGCTTTCATTTAAACAACTTTCCACTGTAAATACAAGAAGGTTGGTGGTGCAATAGGTAGCGCGACCACCGACTTAAATATATTTCTATTCTCTTGGACTCCAGTTCAATTCCTACACAAAAACTTTTTTCACAAAACTCAAACAAACCGTCACACATGAACAGACACACAAGTTTCGTCACACATGAACATACCCACAAGTTTCGTTGCACATCACACGGGCAGCAAGCGGCATGCGGCAAGCCGCATGCGGGAAGCGGCTAACAACTTTCCCACAGACACCACGCATCAGCACACTTTTCCCACAGGCAGCACACATCAACACACTTTCCCACGGTCAACACTTTCCCACGCTCAACAATTAACACGACACGCCCAACAATTAACAACAATTAACACCAATTAACATGTTGACAGGTGACACGCCCAACAATTAACACCAATTAACATGTTGACAGGTGACACGCCCACCTTTGACATACTTGACTGAGCATGACATAACACGCATGACTTATTCTCTTTACGCATGACTGCACTTTGGTTCCCAGGCCAAAGTAACCCAATTACTACTAGTGAAGTACCCCAGTTCTGGTATAGTTGTCATAACTTGATTAAGGAACTCATATTTTGGTTGGTGTAGAGATTTAGAATATACGTAAATATTTTCAAACTTTAATCCATTGGGTTGTTCTAATAAGCTTAATATAACATTTGTTTTTCCACAATTAGATGGACCCACTATTAAACATCGTATACTATTTGGTAGTAATTCGCCATGCTTTTTTTGTTTACAGCCGTTTCCTTTGATTTTGATATCTAAATTATTTACGGGTAAAGTAAAGTGTTGTTTGATGAATTTCATCTTGACTACTGGTAAATTTTCAACACTCTTAAATTTATATATTGCAATGATAAAACGAAAAATTTATCAGTCATAATAAATTGATTGCTTCATAATGATTGATTATAATAAAATTTATAACAGTCATGAGAAAGCTTTTAAAGGAGAAGGTATTCTGAATAAAATTATAAATAAGTTGCCAGTTGAATTACATTTACCAGGCGGTTATCAATATTGTGGACCTGGTACGAAATTACAAAAAAGATTAGACAGAGGTGATCCTGGAATAAACCCATTAGATACAGCTTGTAAAGAGCACGATATAGAATATACGAAATTTAAAAATACTGAAGATCGACACATTGCTGACAAAGTTTTAGCAGAAAAAGCTTGGAAACGTGTAATTGCTAAAGATTCTAATTTCTTAGAACGAGCGAACGCTTTATTAGTAACAAACGCTATGAAAGCTAAAATTAAATTAGGAATGGGTATAAAAAGACATAGGAAATTTAATAAAAAAATTAAAACAACCGTAAAGTTATTTCAAAAAGCCGTAAAAGATGCTAAAGATGTTATAAAATTACAAAAACCCAGTAACAATGATGATGCTATAAAATTGGCACTTCATGTAGCAAAAATGTGATTAAACGCAAAAAAGCTGTATCACCTAGAATTATTTCAGTACCTAAAACTGGTGGAGTCATACCATTTCTAGTACCTCTTTTTGCAGGATTATCAGCTGTTGGAGCATTGTCTGGTGGTGTTACTGGTATAGTTAAAGCAATAAACGATGTCAAGAATGCAAAACAAGAATTAATTGAGAATAAACGTCATAATCAAACAATGGAAAGTATTTCTATGGGTAAAGGCTTATATCTCAAACCTTATAAAACAGGTTTAGGGTTGTATTTAAATCCACAGCCAAAAAACTAATAGAAATCCTACCCAGGAGGCCATTAAGTGAAATTGATTTACATAAGTATGCAAAATTTATACCACATTTTCGAGGGGTATTTATTCGAAATAGTTTACCCGTAAAAGCCTTAAATAAAGAGAGTGGTATTGTTAATTTGGATAATTCATCGGGTTCTGGTACTCATTGGGTAGCATACAATAAAAATAAAAATGTTGTAACATATTTTGATAGCTTTGGAAACTTGCAACCACCTATTGAAATAATTAAATATTTAGGTTATAATTTGCAGTATAACTACAACTCATATCAAAATTATAATACAATAATATGTGGTCATTTATGTCTAGCTTTCTTAAATCAGTTGTTATAATAATAATTATTTAAGTTTTTGAAAATGAATAAAAAGAAATGTTTAAAACAAATAAGCTCATTGTTTCTTTGTTAATAATGTCATTCACATTGACATTTACGGGTAATAAATCTGTATTAACTACAGATTATTTTCCACCTTTAGAATTAAATGATGACTATGTTTGCGGACTTGTTGAATTAGTTGCTTATAATTCCATACCCAATATTGATATTCATAACAATATTTTACAAATAGATGACAATATAATTGCAATACCTATAGGCTCATATGAAATTGATGATATAGCTTCATATTTACAAAATGCTCTTGATTTATTATATGATGGGGCAGAAGATATTCAACTGATTGCCAACAATAATACGATGAAATGTGAAATATTGTGTACTAAGGATATTTATTTTGATACTTCAAGTTCGGTGGGAAAGCTACTTGGTTTCAGTAAACGAAAATTGACCTCTAATGAATGGCATTCATCAGATTTACCTGTAAATATATCAAATGTTAACACTATACATGTTCAGTGCAATATCATACATGGGTCATATATGAATAATAAGCAAGTACATACATTACACGAATTTTGCCCAGAAGTTAGTCCAGGCTATAAAATAAATGAAATTCCTAGAAATGTAATCTATTTACCAGTGAATACCAATCGAATAAGTTCAATCACACTAAGGCTTGTTGACCAAGACAATAACCTGATAAATTTTAGAGACGAAACAATAACTATTCGACTGCATTTAAAACCTTGAGATGCTTATCTATAATATCAATAAATATCCGAAAAAAAGTGAAATAAACATCAATTCATCAAAAGTAGTGAACAGGTTAAGACCTAAAAAAGGTGGACAGCTTAAAAAAATCTTGACACCAGCTAATAAGAATTTCTTAAAGTCTATTGGATTAAATTTAAAAAAATGAATGAAATATTAGATATTTCTCAAAACATTAACTATGATGAAAGTATTTCAAAAATTGAATATCATACTTATTCACCATTTCAACAATCTTTTAAAAACAATGATGTCATTCAAATATTAATTCAACATCAAAATCTGAATATTTTACCAAGTGAAAGTTTCTTGTATATTGAAGGAACACTTTTAGATGAGGCCGGTTTGGTTTCAAAAACTGCTCACTTAGTTAATAACGTAGCTGCATACCTATTTGATGAGATTCGTTATGAAATAAATGGTGTTGAAATTGATAGAACTCGAAAACTTGGATGCACATCAACATTGAAAAACTATATTTCCTTTAATGAAGATGAAAGTAAAATGGCATTCAATTCTGGATGGAATACTGCAAGCAGTAGTTTGTTACATAAAGAACATTTTAACTTTTGTGTGCCATTAAAACTTTTATTAGGATTTGCTGAAGATTATAAAAAGATATTGGTTAATGCTAAACATGAACTTATTATTACCAGAGTTAGAGATGATAATAATGCAATTATAAGCACAGTAGCAGATGAAAAAGTTAAACTTGAAATATTCAAAGTGCAATGGAAGGTTCCACACATACTTGTATCAGACAGCTCAAAGTTATCATTATTGAAGTTTATTGACAGAGGTATACCAATAAAAATGAGCTTTCGTAGTTGGGATATGTATGAATACCCAATTTTACCTCAGACTACAAGTCATGTATGGACTGTGAAAACTACAAGTCAAATCGAAAAACCACGTTATGTTATTTTCGCATTGCAAACAGATAGACAAAACCATTTGAGTAAAGATAATAGCTATTTTGATCATTGCAACATTACCGATTTCAAGGTGTTTTTGAATTCTGAAGTTTTTCCATATGATAATTTAAGCATTGATTTTAACAAAGGTCAATATGCAATCCTGTATGATATGTATGCTAAATTTCAACAATCTTATTATAATAAAGTTAGTCAATCATTACTTGGTAATCAAGGATTTCTTGCACTTGGATCAATTATTGTGATAGATTGTTCACATCAAAATGAATTGATTAAAACAGGGCCTGTAGATGTAAGAATCGAGCTTAAATCTTCTGTAAATATTCCCAAAAAAACAACAGCTTTTTGCTTATTAATTCATGATAGAATAGTTGAATACAATCCACTGACGAGTGAAGTTAAAAAATTAACATAATGAGTGTAATAGTTGATTTACAAGGTTTTCTTGGTAAAAATAAAAAATTCATTTTAAAGGAAATTGCAATACTAAGCAATGAACCACCATTTGAATGCAAACATTATATTATTGAAAAATCGTTTGCATTTCATAAACTACCTCTTGATCAACAAATTCAAAATTCTTGGCTATATCACAATCATCACGGAATACATTGGAATACTGGTACAAGCAAATTGATTGATGTAATTAAATATATGGAAACCAATTTATCAAACAAGAATATATATCTTAAAGGCGCTCAAAAAATTTCTTGGATTAATGATTTAATTGGATATATGGACAACTATTGTATACATGATTTAGAAGATTATGGTTGTCCCAATCTAAAAGTTTTAATGAATCAGTATTCTACTAACACATCATCATCATCGTCATCATGTCTTACATACACAGGATGTGCTGGGGGATGTTGTGCATTACAAAATGTTTATCTTTATAAAGAATTTTTAAAAAAAATCGTAAATGAATAAACAAAATTAATTTTGTATAACGAAAATATTGTGAATATTAATAAAATAATGTAAACAAATATTGCAATAGTTTTTAGTTTTGAAATAACCAATTTTATTTTTTGTAAGATATGATATCAAAATATTCATCATCATCATCATCATAACATCTAAATATAATAAAATACATACTTATATATTTTATAAAATTTTAATTCCAACTCAATAAAAATAAATAAAAGAATAAAGTGTTTATTTTATTTAAGAATATTTATTAATCAGTTATTTTATAATGACCCCAAGATCTTGTATCATATGAATCAGGTAGTAATTTTCTTTTGTCATCATTCGGATTTAAAGCAATTTTATTTTGTTGCAATGAGTAAACTATATGATTACGTGATATTATATTATTTTGATTACAATTTGTTACTTTTTTTAAAACCCAAGCAGTCTAAATAATCTTGAAAAGTTATCGATTTTTTAACAACAGCAGTTTTAACACCTTTTGCTTTCTTGAATACATCCTTTGCATTAACTCTAATTGCATACATCTTTGATCGAAGTCCAACGAATTCGGTCATTATTTTACCATTATTCTCATCTTTCATCAGACCAGGTTTTTTTTTGTTGAGCAATTCTATTCCATATTCATTATTTGATGGATAATCACTCGTATCAAATTTATGAATATCTGATTTTATAATCTTATATATATCATCACATTTTATTTCATATATTAATGAGTCTGTGTCTGTATACATCATTTTGCAATCAGACCCAAACTTTTCAATCATATAATTATAATGAAAATCATAAACGCATATCTTAGATATATCTAAAATACTAAATCCAATATAAATTGGTTTATTCATATATATTTCAGTTTTTTTTAATTCAATGGCTATCAGATTTTCATCAAAAATTCTCGAGCTATGAAAAGTTGGTTTAGCTATAAATGATTTTGCTCCATATCGTCCATTCCATTTTGTTAACAATTTCACTGTTCTATATTTTCTAACATTTTCCATCGTTTTGCCAAATATGGCGTTTATCATTAATTTATATAAATTTTTTTCAAAATCATTCTTAGCTTTAGTTCTCATATTTGTATTTAAATCAATATAACTTTTCAACCATGGTGATTGCTTGAATTTCAAAATCTTATGTATCTTAATTAGCTTAAGTCCATGTTGCAAAACCTGCTTCAAATTTCTATAATGTATTATGTATTTTCTTTTTGAATTTAAAGTTGTTAATAATTTCTCTGTTTTACTGTCTGGTGGTGCTAAATGTTGTGCGCAGAAAGGTAAATCGTTGTGAATATCATGCAATTCTAGAGGATAATCTAAATCTACTTCTAATATGTATCCTATTGAAGAAGTATTGCTTACTTGTTCAACATCATAGCATGATATTTCATTGTCGGTTAACCATTTAAAATCGTTAATTGGTAAATATTCAGACATAGCCCATCCATATAAATTATTTACATCGTAATACATTAAATATTTGCTTTCCTCGTCAGCATTATATGTAGGCATGTATTTATTGTTGGCTTGACTATAACGATTCGAACATTGACTTAAACCGCCTCGTATACCTCTTTCAATAAATAACAACATATCGATATCAGTTAAAAGTTTCAAGGTAACACCCGTGTATTTCAACATACAATCCCATGTAAAACCTGGTGTTGTATAGTAATGTGCTGGATCTAAACCATACGTAGTTAGACAATTATTTCGAAACGATTCAAAAACATCTGCTAACAATAAAATATCAGTTTTCATGTATATGTCTGAGTATTCACCTAAATTTTTAACATTGAAACTTGTCCAAACGTTTTGCGCATGATTGTAATCATCATCTGATATATTACAATCATTTAAGCAATTATAAAAATCATTTTGGGATGGGAAGTTATTTACATTTAATTTATTTAGTGAATCTAAAAAATCATATGGAAAAAATCCTTTTTTTGTTATTAAATTAAATTTTTCATAACTTAAGTTTAACCACTCCTTTCGTGTTATTAACTTTTCATGTAATGGGAGATATGATGAAAGTTTATCTAGTGAAGCAGACATGAAGCGAAATGAATCAATAAATTTAAATTTTATCTCGCTTTCATCAATCGATTTAACAAATGATATGTATTTATCTTTATTTGTTGGGAGCAAATATATTTTTCCTGGAAATTCTAATGCAATATCTTTAATAATAAAATGAGAATCATAGCCTGATAAATTGTGAAACACCACTGGTATGTCCTTTGTGATTGTATATTTTTGATTACATACTGAATGTGCAAGACCTCTGTATTTACCAGTCAGGTGACAATGATCTTTAACACGCCGGTCGTTTGCACCAAAAATTTTATTGCATATATGACATACTCGAGCATCTTTAAAATATTGTAATTCGAGAGTTGTTAACGCGTTCATTGGCTTAATATTAACATGAACAAGAAAAAGATTATCAGCAATTTCATTTAATTGTTGGGCAAACCATTTTGCTGGTTCCTCCCCTCGATATGATTTATAATACGATTTAGAATCATCATACGAACATTTGAAATAATATCCAATGCTGTAAACTTCATGTTTTTGGTAAAGTTTTGAGTGTTCAGTTTGTCTTACACAAATAGGTTTTAAAATTGACTCTAAATCAGCATATATAATAAAAGGTACCTTCTCTTTGTTTTTATACTTTTCAAAACATATTTCTGTTTTACTGGGTATTTTAATACTGCAAAAATTTTGTTTTTCACAATTTTTAATGTGACTATTAAGTTTCTCTTCTGATTTAAAATAATGTAAATAACGATCACATAAATATATTTTACCATTTCGTTTCGATAATTGTTTTGAAATTAGTCTAGATAAATTCTTTATCCAACAGTAATGATATTTTAATTCAATATTCTCATCACAATCAATATAATCATCATCATCATCATCAACATCATCATTCCTTTCATTATTATCATTGGAGTATTTTTCAATATCATAGTACTCTTGAATCATTAACAAATTTACATGTTTGATACATTTTGATTTTGTTAATCTCAATGGAAGTACTTTAAAATTATTTGCAGATAATCTTTTTAATATGTACACATTTATAGATATGTTATTATTGTTTTCAAATTTTGTAATTTGATTTATACATATAGGAAAATTTATTCCAGTTGTACTTAAAACAGTTGAATAATCTGGGTACGAAGATATTATATGAGTGTTATTTGTTGCTGGGTATAAAGCTGATACAATTGACCAAGCAAAACAAGCTTCATCATGGTTTTTTACATTAATACATGCTTTTTTATTTTTAATTGAAGGTGGAAGATCAATATATGAAGAACCTATCAATCTATCACAATCATTCATATTTATTGATAAATAATTCACTGATGAAAGAGTCCAACCACTATCCCTTTCTTGAAATTCGCTAAGTTCCCTCAGTATAACTTCTTGAATCTTTTTTCCAAACCACTCCTTGTGATCTTCGTATAGTTCAATTATCTGGTTTGAGGTAGATAAAAATTTATCTTCTTTTATAATTTCTTCTGAAGATTTATTTAAAAATTCAGCACATAATGTTGCATTGACTTTTAAACATTTTTGATTCGATTTTTCTATATAGATTTTTATATTGTTTACAAATGTATTATTCGAATCTGTTAAAAACTTAATGGGGTCCTTGTGATTGAGATTTATAATAATTGCTGTGCTTATTCGATTTGTAAAAGCACTTTCTATAACTTCCCACTGAACTCTTGAATTACTACTACTACTAATACTACTGTGATCACCACCACCACCACCACCACCAATAATAAGTGGAAATTTTTTCTGTATTAATGTTTTTACGCACTGTAACCGTTCAATTTTATATTCAATATGTTTTTTAGTCCCGACTTGTTTAGATTCTTTTATTAAAATTAATAATTCTTTCACATAATTATCAATTTCGCTAATTCTATTAACACTATCTTTACGAGATAAATTATTCATATTGATAATATTTTTAAATAGTTCATCTTCATACTTAATTTTTTTCACATCTGGTTCTTCACTATTATTACAATTTTTAGTCATCTTATAGAAACTTTAAAGAATTTCTTTATTTTATAATATATTTAATTAATTATTTTATTTTTATAGTTTAATAAAATCTAAACCTAATTCTACATAGAAAGTTTAAGGAAGACTGATACACTGAAATTGTTTACTAGTTCTATTTATATTATAAAAATTGTGAAATAATTGTAGGATTACTAATCCAAACAATTCTATTCTATATAAAAATGATTAATTTTCTAAGTAAGAAATAAAACCATATTCATATCTACATAATATAAGAAGGATGCATTTACAAAATTATTTTCGTTTATTAAAATTTTGCTTATTTAATCAAAAGCCTTTTTGTTTACGTTTAAGAATTGTCTAAAGAGATCATTAATTGTGTAAAAATTGTCATATCGATATAAGAAGGATGCATTTAAAACCAAAAAATTATTTTCGTTTATTAAAAATTGGTTTATTTAATCAAGGGCTTATTTGTTTACATTTAAAACATGTCTAAACAAGTCAGATCAATTTTCTAAGTACGAAATAAAACCATATCCTTATCTATATAAAAAGGAATACATTTAAAGCCATAAAATTCTTTGTTTATTAAAATTTTCCTCATTTCTATGTGTACGCTTTAATTTTAAGTATAAAAGCAAGAACACTTTAATTATTTCTTACACTTCTCATCAAGTATACTTCAAACATACAATAAAAATGGCAGAAAACTTTGTGGATCAACTAAATCACATCTATAAATATAAAAGTATCGAAACTAAAAAAGTAGGAGATATGATCAAGGATAAAATCTATAAAATTATAGATTTAAAAAAAATATCCACGAAATATGGAGAGCGGATCTTGGCAAGCTTCCCTAAATTTAAAGTTTTTATGCCCATGAGGTATAATTCTATTCCAGAAAAACATATTGAGAGGATAAAAAAAGGAAAATATGGGCTGAAAAATCGTGGAGCTTGTCAAAAAACCTTCAAATTAGAATTCGTTCAGCTAACAGATAACAATGATGATGATGATGATGAAATGGAACCATCTGACTACGAAGAAGAAGAAGAAGATTTAAATACATAAATTTAACTTTTATAATTTGAATAAAAAAATATTAAATTTAAAAACATATTAAGATTTTTTTTTTTTATTTTTAAAAAATTTATAAATAAAAATAAGAAATTTATATTTATTTTTAAATATCTAGCTATTCAATTCATGTTGAGTGGTTCAACATCTCTTCGCTTCCTGATGGTATTTCACCCTCTTACTTCAAAGCTGTAGAGAGTCATCCGACAATATACACATCTTGATTCTAGATCATTTTTAATGAAGTTGATGAATTCTTCTTCATTATAATAATGGAGACTTGATCTTGATACTATTATATCTTCATCAACATCATTATTATTTTTTGAGCAGCTTTTACAAATTCTTTCCACTCGCTTTTTATGAAGGTTGTAATCCTCATTACAATTAATTTCAACAATATACCGTACACCCATTTCTTCTTTCCAAATGAACGAATGAATTTAATAAAAATTAACATGCCTTATATAACAAAAAATATCCCCATATTTCTCAATGGTTAACACAAATTTTTTAAACATATATGTATATGAATCTCAATAGGTTTCTATACAAAAAATAGTGACCGTAAAATATTTATATGCATATACTCTATATGTCCACGCAAAAAAAAAAAATTAAAAAACCACACCAAAAATTCTTTACAACAACAACTATACATATGTATATATTAAAAATATTCTTATCAAAACAAACCTAAAAAACTCAGAGGTTTAACAAATTTGAGGGTTTGTTCACACTTTTACTTAATCAAACAAACACACACAAAATTATACATATGCAAACAGACAGACTGACGTACCGACAGACCAACAAAACTAAAAACCGACAGACTGACAAAACAACAGACCGACAAAACGCCGACAGACAGACAAAACAACAGACCGACAGACCTACAGACCGACAGACTGACAAATCGACAGACCGACAGACAGACAGACAAAACGACAGACCGACAGACTGACAAATCGACAGACATACAAAATGACAGACCGTCACACAGACAAAATGACAGATCGACAAAAAGACAAATCGACAGACCGACCGACAGACAGACAGACAAAACGACAGACCGACAGACTGACAAATCGACAGACATACAAAACGACAGACCGACAGACTGACAAATCGACAGACCGACCGACAGACAGACAGACAAAACGACAGACCGACAGACTGACAAATCGACAGACACACAAAACGACAGACCGACACGCGAACAGACCCAATCACACGCGAACAAACCCGAACATATACACCACGTGACAAGAACCCGAACAAACCCGAATCACACACACACACACACACACACACACACACACACACACACACACACACACACACACACACACACACATACACATACACAAAGCGACAGACCGACAAAACGACAAACCGACAGACTGACAAAACGACAGACCGACTGACACACACCAAATTTATTAGCACATTATTACAACTTCAAACATGCTTATACCAATACCAAACACCAAAACTTGGGGTTTGCTGGAAGTGTATCCAGAACTCTCCTAGCCCCTCCTACTGTAATCATTTGCCATAATATAAATTGTGAGAAAATTTATTTAAATAAACCGTTTTTTTTTTGCAAACGTAATCATTTAAAATACTATAAATTGTGAAAAAATTAAAATAAATAATTAGAAATGAAGCTGTATGCATTAGTGATACATCTGCTAAACACAACATTCTTTGTCTTTAGTTCAAACGATACGGGTTCGCTAATGACGAATACTTTTCACATCACCCAAGAAGGACATGCAGTTATTACAAATAACTGGTTCTGGAACAATCCAGAAAAACAAGACGTCCAAAAAGGAATCGTCAAAAATTTAGAAACTACCGAAGTACCTGTATTGCCAGCTCCTACAACAACACTTCCTACAACAACACTTCATACAACAACAACAACAGAACTTATTAAATCTTCTGAAGACAAGTCTTCATCAGAAGAATTTATTCCTAAACAGTAAGTTTTTTAAAAAAAATTCTAATTCATATACTAATTATTTATTTTTACAGTATTTTATTTACATTTTGCAGCTGTGATTGCGTCGAAAATACAAGGCACTGCCGATGTTTATGTTCTAACAACATCTTCATGGCGTGCAAAAAAGAGTTTGAACCTCCAACCATGAAATGAAGGTCAAACACCAACAAAAATCAAAAACAAAAAAATAATTTTTAATTCTTTTTTTAAATTATTTATTTAAAATATTATAAAAAATTGTTGGATTAATAAAATTTTTAAAATAAATAAATTATTATTATTTTTTTAATTTTTTTTTTACAATTACAGGGTATTACACCACATCGGTAAATAAAAGATTTTTTTTTTTTTCAGTTTTTACATCATCTTCAATCAACCAGTTGTATGACATCCCCTAAATATTTTTTAAAAGAATATGATTATTATATTTAATAAATAAAAATAAATAAAAAACTCAAAATTCTAAATTCAAAAAGTTTTTATTTATTATTTTAATGAAAAAACAGTTATAAATTGCAATCCACTTTTATAGTTTTCATTTTTTTTACAAAAAATCGAAAGATAGGAGTTTCTTCCCCTGGTTTCTTGCTTAAGATCATAAACAAATTTTTAGGCGCATTTTCTGGTAATAATTTTTTTTCTGTTAAGCCTTGCGATATTTTATTAGGCAGAAAATATACTTTTTCTCCCAAGTCAACCAAATATTTGGGACCATATTTGGTATTGGCTAATGTTATTCTGTTTATCAAGTACTCTTTCCCAATAATTAGTTCAGGCGTTTTTATTATACCTTTAAGCCTGATGCATCTTCTCCTAAATTGTTAATTGTTTCTAGAAAGTTTGCCTAAAATAAAAATCAAGATTATATATATAATATTTATATATTATATAAAATACTTACCATTTTTTATTTTGAATAAAAAGATTTTATTTTTGCGAAGAACTAAAATGAACTGTTAACAAATACAAACTTTAGGATACTATATAATACTCATTTTTAAAAAATAATTGAGGAAAGGATTGAGGACAAGTAAAAAAAAAAATCAACGATTATTATTTTAAAATTATTAAAAATTATACGTAAATAACAAATAAATTTTATTTTTATTTCACATGGAAAAAAAAACATAAATTACATATAAGTTTATAAAAAATATTTGTCAGTATACAAGCTCCAATTCAATAGCCATTGATTCGAATGTAACACTGTTACCACACCATGACAAAATTGATCTTATTTGATATTCTTTATATAAATCTGCTTGGCTTTCAAAATAAAATGCTGCACTTTTAAACTCCAAATAATATTTCTGGTGATCCATTATATAAAGATTTTGTAGTTCTTCATCAGTATGACACTCTATCCAATCATCATATGTGTAGAAATGTGCATTAAATGCAGCTCGTAATGATAAGTTTGCTAGTGTTGGGGGTTGATAAATAAACGCAATCAATTTAGTGTAATCCTCAATACTTAGGTGTAGTATGTCCATTGTGTTATTTGTTATTTAATTTTTTCATAAATATTCTTCAATTTATACTAAAGTAACCAAGGATATTATGGATAATAAATCTTATAGATAATAAAAATAAAACGTTTTTTTTATTTCACAACAAATTGTGAAAATTATTATTACTGATATTATTATTATCATGCTTTTTATATTGACACTTTTTTATAGTTAATAAATTAACTGGTTTATTATAGATATATTTAATTTTATGTCTATTAAATATTGATTTTATATAATAAAAATATATAAGTGCATTAACTGAAGTTAATAATTTCTTTATTTAAATGTTGTAAGATTATTCTAGGCGTTAATAGTTTCACAAAAGATATATAAACAAATATTCTAGTCTTGTCGTGTTATAACATTTTAAATTTTTGTAACAAGAACATTATACCGTGAAATATAAAGGATCGAAAAATAATGGATTTTGTAAGTACTTCATTTGTCCTTAAAAGTAAAGTACAAATTTTTTTTACCTATTTTTTATTTCTTATAGAATGCACTTAACAATTTAACTAGTCAAATTGCCGGTCTTTTGGGTCAACTAGCAACCGTGATGCAAGGGTTAAATCAACTGCAACAACAACAACAACCACCACAACAACAATTGTTTCAAGAAGCACAGCAACAACAACAACAAGCCTTACAAGGCCCAAGTTTAATGGTTGCAAACCAATTCCAGCAACAAAAACAACAACCACAACAACAACCAACACAACAACAACCACAACAACAACAATTGTATCAACAAGCACAGCAACAACAACAACAAGCCTTACAAGGCCCAAATTCAATGGCTGCAGACCAGTTCGACATTTATAACTCCGAATCAGCTCAAATATCAACACAATCATCGATTCAAGTGGGTACAGGCTCTAAAAAGTATGTTTATATTATAAGAAAATCTGTAGCATTTAGCTCTAAATTTAAGGTTAGTATAGCAACAATTATGTCTTTAAATTACACGACTATACTGATGACTTTGAAAACATTAACGATTGGTTAGAAAAATGTTTTCAAAATATGTTAGATTATATTAAAAAAGATTTTTCACAGGATGATTTAATGGGTCTTCAAATTTCAATACCTGCTATTGAAAACATAAGACCTATTGGATTATTATTTAAAATAATTTCAACTATTACACCACAAATGATAACTGATTTATTAACATCAGTTATCCAATCAAATGAGTCTTTTCTTTCAACTGATTTGATTGAAGTGTGAAGTAATTAGGGTACAGTCAGGTAAAGGATTATTAAATCCTGCTAATATGACTGATACAGAAATTATTTCGCGAAAAAAAAAGTATAATTGATGTAGGACATACATCTAATATTAGTTGTTTACCAAAATCAATTATAATTGGTAAATAGTTAGCTGATAATAATAGTAATAGTGTAAAAAAATGTTTACGTAAAAACTCAAAGCTTTTGAAACAGGATGTTAAAACACTGTTGAAAAGGTCTAACGTTATTATCACAGATACAGGGTGTAATATTGAGAAAATTTTTAAGTTTCAAAAAGTATTACCTGATTATAATGTAACCGTATATATGGATAAAAGCGATAGTAGTAAAATTATTCGTTTACAAGGAAAGGGTATAAAAAGTATAAATCTTTTTTATTTAGAAAACTCAAAACATTTCATCACATTGAAAAATGTTAAATGATTTTATGGGAAAAAGTATGAATGTAACTTTTGTAATGAATTATATTCATTTACACATAGCTGTAAAGAATTGTGTAAATATTGTTACACATATCCGCCGTGTTCTTTTGTCGCAACTACAACTTAATGCAACTTATGTCTTAGAATTTTCCGTGGCATACAATGTGATATGATTAAGGTATGTGAAAAATGTTTCAAATTTTGTAATTTTACTAAACGAAACTATAAACCACGTAGTTGTGATGAGAAACATTGCAGTATTTGTAATAAAATAGTAGATAAAGATCATAATTATTTTATAAAAATATATACAAAAAAAAGACCTGAAAGATTTACCTTAATCTTTTATGATATTGAAAGCACTCAAAATCAAATAATAGATTCAACTGAAAATCAAGCAATCAATTATCGTCATATCCCCAATTTATGTGTCGTAAATAGAGTTTGTCATTATTGTTATTTAAATGATGATGATGACTTCCAATGTCAAAATTGTACAAAACGTCTTTACATTTTTGAAAATAGTAATGAAAGTAATTGTATCAAGAAATTTGTTGATTTTTTGTTAAGCATTACTGTTAATAATAAACATAAAGTTTGCTGTATAGCAATATACAGCAAACTTTTATAATTTTAAAAGTTATGATGGTCAGTTCATAGTTTCGGAATTATTAACAAGAAATAAACCTATTAAACCAATAATGGCAGGTTTCAAAATTTTCAAAATTACATTTAATACAAACATTTCATTTATAGATTCTTTAAATTTCTTACCAATGGCTTTAGCAAAATTTTCCAAAACATTTGGTTTGGAGTTGGAGGGTGTTTGTAAAGGTGACTATCCACACTATTTCAACACCAATGAAAACTATAACTTTTTCATTATAGGAGAAATACCAGATAAAAATATGTTTGCTACTCAGGGTTTAAGTTTTAACGACTTACAAAAATTCAATAAATGGTGGCAAAATTTAAAAGATTCAGGTTATGTTTATAATAACCGAAATGAGTTAATAAAGTATTTTCAAAATGATGTTAAATTACTAAGAAAAGGTTGCCTTAAATTTATGCATGATTTTATATCATTGCTTAATGTAAACCCTTTTATGAAAAGTTTAACAATTGCTCAATCAGTAATGAATGTTTATAGAAAAATCTTTCTCAAAGAAAACACATTAGGTATCATACCCAATAATAATTACAGTCCAAAACAACAGCAGTCATTTATAGGTTTAAAATGGTTAGTGTTTGAAAATAATAAAGTTAATGGACAAATAAAATATGAAGTAGTTTTACCAAACTGTGGTATTCAAGTTGATGGATATAATTCACATACAAATACAGTTTATGAATTTTTAGGTTGTTTTTATCATGGTTGTCCTAAATGTTTTTATAATAGATCTTGTATTTATAACGGTGGTACATTTGATGACAAATATAATAGTATAATTTTTAGACTTGACTTTTTTAAAGAAAAGAAATTTAATATAAAAACTATGTGTGAATGTGAGTTTAAAGTATATTTAAAAATAAATTCCTCTGTAAATAACGAATGAAACAACAATCCAATACTTTTGTATCATACTTTACAACCACGTGATGCTATATTTGGTGGTCGAACTGAAATATTTAAGCTTTACTGTAAAACTAAACCGGGCGATAAAATTCGATATTTAGATTTTACTTCTTTATACCCTTTTGTAAATAAAAACTGTCCATATCCTATTGGTCACCCAAAAATTTATAATAAAGATGAATGTAAAAATATTCCCGATATTACACAAATTGAAGGTATTATTAAATGTTGTATTTTACCTCCTACAGACTTATATATACCCGTTTTACCTGTACGACTTAATAACAAATTACTTTTTGTGTTATGTAGGACTTGTGGAGAAAATGAAAACGTTGCAAATATATGTACACATTGTATTAGGGAACGTACTTTAGTAGGTACATGGGCCGCAATAGAAATTAAGTTAAGTTTAGAAAAAGGATATAAAATTTTAGAATTATATGAAGTATGGGAGTACCAAACAACGATATATGATCCTGTAACCAAAACATGCGGTTTGTTTACAGAGTACATGAACACTTTCATCAAGATCAAACAAGAAGCCAGTGGGTTTCCATTTGATTGTAATACTCCAGATGAACAAAATAATTTTATAGAAAAATATGAAACTGAAAATGTTTTATTACATAAAACAAAAGTTATTTCAAATCCATCTTATCGTAACACTGCCAAATTATGTCTTAATTCACTTTGGGGTAAAATGATTCAGAAAATGGAAAATAATCAAACTAGTGTAGTAACATCAATTGATGAATTTAATAAGCTCGTACATTCACCAGGTGTAGAAATTCAAGACTTGTTTATAGCAGGAGAACAACAGATTTGGATAAATGGCAGTATACACATACGGAACTCGCAACACCACTTAAACACGTCTCTTTACCTGTAGGTATATATACATACCACAGCACATGCTCGTATAAAATTGTATGAAGAACTTTATAAAATTGGAAAAAATGTTTTGTATTGTGATACAGACTCAATAATTTTTATAGAAAATAAAGATTCACCCTACAAGCCTGTTACAGGAAACTTTTTAGGTGAATTTACATAGATGAATTAGCAGACTATGGTCCGAGAACATATATTACAGAATTTGTATCAACGGGACCAAAATGCTATTCATATAAATATTTTAATCCTGAGACAAATCAAAATGGTGAAGTTGCGAAATGTAAAGGTGTGACATGTAATTTAACAAATAAAAAAATTTTAATTTGAAAACTTAAAAAATGTACTGTATGATTTTATGTCTAGTGGTACACACACAATACATGACGCTAAAAAAATTAAAAGAAAAAAAGGATTTGTAGTCATGACTGGTAGTGAATCTAAAAAGTTTGGATTTACATTCACAAAAAGAATTTGCATTAGCGATGATTTTGGTACAATCCCATACGGCTATCAATTACAAAATACAGTGTAATATTTTTTTAAAAAAAATGTAAGAACTAAAAATTGTATATGTTATCTATTTAAGAAATAATTTAAGAAATATTAAGATTGTTACAATATAATGAAAATAAATATATAATGTTTAAAAATATCTTTTATGTCTTCATTCGTATTACACATTTCATTTAGAACGTTTGCAAATATCCAAAACCAGGAACAAAAATTATAATGACAGAAAAAATATTTTTTGTTGATCTTCAGTTTGTGGTGGGTAATGGACATCACCTTTTCGTTAAAGAATTGGCAGTACTTAGTCAAGGTTCAATAATACCTACACTATATTTTTTTAAATCTCCCTATCCTAAAGAAGAACTAAATGATGACATCAACGTACAAGATAATTACATATGTACTAATATTAACAATTTACAATGGAATGATGGTCTCATTCCATACAATGATGTTGCAGATGTTTTGAAAACTTTTGAAAATCATAAACTTTATGTAAAAGGAATGCAGAAAAAATTTTTTTTACGTCAATACTTACAGCAATCATCATCAACAGAGATTATAGAGCTTGAAAATGATATACCCAAATTGAAATCTTTAAAAAATTACGAAGCATATTGCGATATTCATTATAACAAAAAACCAAATAATAGATGTGCGGTTCAAAATTGTATCAATATGTATATGTATATGTTAAGAAATAAAAAATTGGATTATTAAATTTTATTTTGTTTTTTATTTAAAAAAGAATTGTTTTTATTTTTACATTTCAATATTAAAATTAATATTTATTAAATTTTCGAATAATTTGCTTGAACAATATAAAGGTATTTCGAAAAATAATAGTGAATAGTTGCATGTGACAGATTCATCGGGATATAGTAGTCATCAAAAGATAATTGAAATAAACTTTTTGCTTTACATTTTTCCATATATTTATTGAAATATTCCTTTACGTTGTTGGAGGCATTGTTGTTGTATGACATGACAACATTTATAAATTCTATTATGTTCAAAAATTGTTGATGCTCATTTTTAAACATTGCAAAAATTTTAGTGTTGTCGTTGTCCAAAGTAAAGTTTACTAATATTTTTGTTAAAGCCTTTGATTCATTATCTTCCAGAAGATTGAACAATAATTCAGTTTGATCTGCAGAACGTTTTTCTTCTAATTTCTTGAAATTGGTAAAATATTTTTCCCATTCTTTAAAAGAAATGTATATAGGACATTCTTTAAAACGATGGAAAATTATTTCGGCCTCAAAAGTTTCAGTACTTAATCCGATTATTACTTTAGATAAATGTTGATCATTTAGAAAGTAAGTGTAGGCCAATAGTAGGTTTTTTGGAGTTCTAGTTTTCAATTTGTTGTTGTTGTTTTTATTATACTTCTTTTCAACTGTTGTTTTACTGTTAGCTGGAGATATGCGTTTTTTAGACCCCTTAGCTGTGTTCATCTTAGAAAATTAAAACTATTAGGCAATTGTATATTCATTTTATACATTTTCAGCTTTGCACATTTGCCAATTGTTCTTGGTATTTTTACTATTATTTTTGTTTACGCGTGTAAAAACTTGTTTAAACATGTTCAAAACTAATTTATCGTTTTTTGCAAAATTATATTTGTCAAATTTATTTAAAAAAAATTGCATGGTTTTTCCATTACATCGGTACCATAAATAAACACAACAATAATAACCACATACATTGGACATTAAACCCTGTAACTGACGTTCATTGACAATATTACAAATTGAATTACGTTTTAAAAATTGTACAAACTCCTTTTGTTGGGGTCGACGACCATATGAATCAAAGTATTTTTTCATCCCACAGCGGGACATACAATTGCAACCCAATGAGTTCTTGGTTTAGTTGAAGGATCTGTATTAACAATAATTATTGCTGGTCGTTTTATAAATTTAGGAATTTTATTTAATGCATAAACTCCTTTAAATTGCTTTCGGGTATATTTATTGCATTTCAGTGTATTTGTAATTTTTAATGTATCCATATTATTCTAATGCATAAAAATCAAATATTTTTGTCAATGTCTCTCCGCCTTCTTCTAGGAAATTTTCTATAAACTTTTTCTTTAATTTACCATTAATGAAAATAATATCAATTTTTCTTAGTATTTGCTGAAGTTCTTTAGTTGTTTCTTCGTTTAATAAATTTCCAAATGAAAAATTGTTTGTTTTGTCAATATCATTTAATTTATCTGTTGATGGATATTTATATTTGAATTCTTTATTGAAGATTTTGCATGACTCTCTGACTCCTGTAATACTTATAGATTTTACAAAAATTGTATTTTTATTATCTGAGCAGAAATTCATATCCACTAACGCATAATTCTTATGGACCATTTTTTTAATGTTGTTGTTGTTGATTATGTAGCTGTCTATTTCAAAATGTGTTAAAATGACTAAGATAGTCTATTTATAGATTTGTGTACACATTACGATTTTTGTCATTTTGTATGCTGCCATCAAACTCACCGTAAACAATACATGTTACAGTGCTACTTAAAGATTTTGAAAATTTAGCTTCAATTCTTACTGTTCCTTGGTTCAATAAACTTTGGCAAGAGTTGTTACCAGATATGTCGGGTAATAAATCAAATGCTAAAATGTAATATCCTTTGCTAAACATAGCTTTTGTAATTTGATGTCCCCGGTCCGAGTGATGAATTCCGGTGCCATTAAATAGTGTGTAATATGCACGTGTATCAATAGGATTTTTATCCGAATAATTCATTTCAATTGGTAAGTTTGGTATTTGAACACCATTTACATATATCATAAATTGAGTCATGTCGAAATGCTTTAAGTTAAAAGGATTTTTTGACCGTTTTCCCGAAAATTTATTTATTTATTTCTTTATTTAGTAAATTTAACTATTATTATAAAAAACAATTTTTTCAAAATTCATTAATTTTAAATTATGTTAAAGTTCTCTTTTAAATATGGCACTATTTTTTTCTTAAATCTAATAAGACTTTGCTCTTGTTTAAAATGCAATGGTAGACTATTGTATAATTTTAAACCATTATAGAAAATATTATTGTTATCCTTTTCATTTCTAACTGAATTTAATCTAAAATCTGCAATATTTCTTAAGTTATGACTATGACATTCTCTTACATAAATTAATCTTTTACTTAAGTACTTAGGCAACATATCATTTTTCATTTTAAAAATTAATATTAATACATTCATTTTAATTCTTTGACTAACACTCAACCATTTTAATGAATTTAACATAAAACTTCTTGATGTGTACCTGTTTACTTTAAGTATAATACGCATGGCTTTATTTTGTAATTTTTGTAATCTATTAATATTTTCATTACAACACAAAAATAATATTGACGAGCAATATTCAAAATGAGGTTTTAATATTGTATTAAAATTTTTTATCACATTTAACATAGACAATTTACATCTTATTTTTGATAGGAAATATATTTTTTTAGCTATTTTTTTACAAATATAATCTATATGACTTCTAAAATTTAATTTTTCATCTATGATTATACCCAAATATTTAATTTCCCTAACTTTTCCTAATATTATATTATCAATTTTAATATCATTATGCTGTACTGTATTATTAATTATCATGTATTTCGATTTTTCTGCATTTAGTTTTAGCTTGTTCATCCTTAACCAACAGTTCAAATTATCTAAATCAATGTTCATCTTACGTATACATTCTTCAACCGAATCACCAGATATATATAATAACGCATCATCCGCAAATAATAGTAATTTCGCATAAATAATTGCTTTCTCCATATCATTCACATATATTAAGAATAAAAGAACTCCCAAAATAGATCCTTGAGGTACACCAAGTAATACTTCAATACCATCGGACACAACATTGCTGATCCTAGTACACTGCGTTCTATTTTTTAAGTACAACTCAAACCATTTTAACTCATTATTTTTTAATCCATATTTATTAAGCTTAATTATTAAAATTGTTCGGTCAACAGTTTCAAATGCTCTTATAAGGTCTATGAATACTGCAACTATAACTTTTCCGCTTTGCATTTCCATTTTCCAATTAATTGAACCAAATTTAATAAAGATTCGCAACTATGTCCTTTTCTGAACCCTGATTGATATTCATAAATTAAACTATTTTTTTCAAGATAATGCTCCAATTGTTTAAATATAATTTTTTCTAGTATCTTTGATTCTAATGCAATCATATTAACTGGTCGGAAATCTTCACAATTTATCGAATTTTTTACTTTTTCGATTGGTACCACTAACGATTCCTTCCAGATTTCTGGAAATATGCCATTTTCTATTGAATTATTCATAACACTTAATAAATTATTTCCAATTAGATCAAACGTATCTTTTATCATGTCTACATTTATAAAATTCATGTCTCTTTTATTATTAAGTTCATTTAATATACATTTTAATTCATTTAGAGTGATGATTTTAAATTTAAATACACATTCGACATTACTTATTAAATTTTTATATTGTACTATAGGTATAGATCTGTTAATTTCAACAACACTGTTGACAAAATATTCATTAAATGATGTGGCTATTAATTCCTTAGTTTGAATTTTTTCATTATTGCAAATAATTACATTAATTTCAGATATAGATTGTTTCAATACCAGTGATTTAATCGAACTCCACATTGAATTTGCATCATATGTATTATCTATTTTTCTTTGAATATAGTTTTTTTTAGCACTCTGTAATTTATTTATGTAAATATTTCTTATTTTTTTGTATTTCTCCCACTCTGTTCTATGATTATTTAATACAGCCTTTTTGTATTGTTGAATTTTTCTTAATTTTAGTGCATTTAACTCATTCGAAAACCATCTATTTGAATCTTTCCTAACGTCCTTATATACCACAAATTCACTACTAATATTTCGTAGGGTAAAACTAAATATTTCCGCTTTTTTATCCACATCTACATAATATATTGATAATAACTCACTCCGTATAATTTTATTTCTGAATTCCTGCTTATTATAATTCATTATTTTAATACTTTTTCTTTCAATATTTAATACTTCTTTTAATTCTACTTTAATTTCAATGGTTTCGTGATCACTAATTTTCATTTTATTTTCAATTTTTGTCGTAATTTTGTAACAATCATTAACAATTACGTAATCTATTAATGATCTTGAATGGCTTGTTATTCTTGTGCATTCTTTAACTATTTGTTTTAAACCACCATCTGTAATTATTTCACTAATTTTATTTCTAGCGAAGTTATCACTTAACCAGTTAATGTTAAAATCCCCCATAATAATTAATTTTCCATTTATTGTACATAATTCATCAATAAAGTCTTTAAAAATAACAAAAAAATTCGCATTCATATTGAGATAGCTATTGGGTGATCTATAAAGTGCACCTAAATATAGTTTGATATTACCTTTACATATTTTTATAACAAGCCACCAAAGTTCAAGACCTATGTTCATTTTTGCAACAATTTCATAATTCCAATAATTTAATACTCCACCCGTATGACGAGATTTTGAATCTACTCTAATTATATTATAATTTTTTATATGTACTAAATTATCATCATCTAGCTCTGATAAGTGTGTTTCCGTCAGACAGACAAAATCAAAATTATTATCTGCTACTAATTCCTCCAATTCATTATAATTATTATTTACTCCTTGTATATTCAAATACACACCAACTATATTTTGTAATTGCTAATATTTAATTTTACTTTTTTCTATATTAAATTTTCTTTTATAAATCGGGCAATCTAAACTTCTAGTGTCATGGTCTATTTGATCGTGTTTTAAGCCATATCTACTACAATTCAAACATATTTTTTTTGATACATTTTTACAAGTCGCCGCAATATTGTCTTTTTCGCCACAATTATAACAACAACTACCAATAGTACAATTCTCAGCTTTATGGTTAAATCCCCAACATTTGAAACATCTCAAAACATTAAACTTCTCATAAACCTTGCAGCTTTCGCAACCAATAAAAATTCTACCAAAATCTATTATTTTTTTAAATGATGCACCATCAAGTTCAACAATTGCGTTAAACAAATTATTGTTTTTGTAGGAATTAAAAATTTTATGACATTTCACATAATTACTTTCCAAGCTATTTTGATTTTTTATTGATTGTTCAATTTCTTCCCCTGACAATTTTCCACTCATTCCAGCAATTAAAATATTTGGATTACGCATTTTTGGAATTTGCACATCATAATTCTCACCTAATTCTTTTTCTATCTCTCTCTGAATTTTTTCTACTGATTGTTTATTAGCACAATTTATATATATAGCACCATCTTTTTTTAACTCTTGTAGTTTGTTTATATTAACAGGGAGAGCTGAATGATTAATCATATTTGTTATTTCTACTTTTGTTTCTGCACTGGCTTGATTTTTTATTTTCTCTGATTCATTATCTGCTGTAATGATTGTCTAATAATGGAATTGGTGTGTCCCTATGACAACACGATCTCTTAGTTAAATTTAAAAAGACATCCTTACCTTATGGCAGCAATGCCACTTCAGTAGATAACAACTGGCAGAGTTTGCCTTCTTAGTTGTTAAGAAGTTTTTACTTTTCGCTTTATTTTCAGGGCGGGTTGCCTCTATGTCAAATAAAAGTGATTGATTGACTTCTGATTGAAAAGTGAATTTTATTGATTATTTTCAGCTCTTATATACCCTAATTATGTTTATACAGCAAATTCTTATTCTATTACCTTTCTTACTTAAATTTAAGGAATTTGTCAATTATGCATATTTTTATAAACTAATATTATTTCTTATTCTAATATTTTATGTATATAAATTGAAAATAAAAATTAATATCATGTTACAATTATTTTTTATACTAAAGGTGAACGAATGCATTACACTGTCATACAAAATAATATAGAATTCGGTAGTTGACCTATGAAGACGTTGTCGAGGGATATTTTTGAGCTATTTGACGGCACGGTGAATGTTTTTAACTCGACATGTTTATAATGGTATTTTGCATTTGATTTGTCTAAAACGGCATTATGAGCAAGTAATATGCTCGGATTTACTGTTACATGCCTCATAAATAATGTAGCTTCAAGTATCTTTATATGACTTTCATCATTATCGTCAGCAAAAAAATAAAAATCAGGTTTTTCCAATGTTAGTATAATTCTTATATCAACATTATTTATCAATAGTGTAGGTTGATTAAACATATCGACATGAAGTTTACCCATCAATTCAACAACCCCACTATTATTATACGGTTTTTTACGTTCTGATGCCCCACTATTTCCAGATTTTCCTACATCGTGTTTATCTAAATACCAACCAGCACATTCCAAATGTGTAGCTGCCGCATCACTTCCATAATTAAGTAAAGACTCAAGGTATGCTCTGTAATTATAATTGTTGTCAGATGAAGGAATATTTTTTCCATTTAGTTGAACATTGCATTGTTTAATCATAGAATGTAGTAAATTGTTAACAATTGATGGTTGAGGTATTGTTCTTGGAGGTGTAGTAGTATCTTTGTCGTCATTCCACACATATCCGTTTTTCTTTAAAAGGTGTTCTTTTAGTTTTAGATATGTTGATTACAGATCTCTATATGTATCTCCATGCCCCAAAGAAACAAATTCAATATTTGACAAATTATCTAACGAAGCTATTGGATTATAGGCTACTTCTTCTGATTTTAAAATACTTGATTGAATAGGCGGTGAATTAAATATATCCAATTCAGATTTCATACACTCCAACATATTTAATCGAAAATATCTAATACTCGTTTTTTAGGTGTTTTAACTTTTTTCACTTTTTTAACTTTACGTCTCTTCGGTTTGATATGTGAATGACTAGTTTTTGAGGGTTTTTCCTTTTTATAGCTCTTTTCCTTCCGGAACCATACATTGTATGTAATTTATTTACAGCTCCTCGTCTTAAATTCTTCAATGCTTCTTTTCCTCTATCTTGAAATACTTCTTTAGGACTTGCTCCAGGAGCAATATCTGATAAAGCACCTATTCCACTTGAAAGTGCTTCATTTTAAAAAAAATTTATACCAGATGATAAAAGTGGTTTTATATAGCGAAATAATCCCCCAAAAATATCTCCTACACCTCGACCCCTTTGATAATTTACTGCTGAATGAAACAGGGGACCTATTTCCTCAATGTTACCTCCTGTTTGAGATAAGTAGTATTTTATATAATGACGGTTCATTGTTTAATAGCTAACAATGTAATCATTTATCTTTATTTATATAGAAAATTTTATAAAATGTAATAATATCTTTGTGGGTATTACACTTCTGCTGAAATTTATATCATATCCGAATTTATCAGTTAACTTGATGGATATGTTATCAAAATATTTTTTCTCTACGATATGGTATTGTACATTATAATATTTGATTATTGTTGAATCATAGACGTTTTTTGTTTCAATAGTTTTAACAACTCTTACTTTTGAATAACCAATAAAACATGGTTCTCTTATATCTGTATAAATATTTATCATAGATGATTTTGTTATTGAAGTAAATTCGCTTAAAAACACTTCAAAATCTTTTAGAAGTTTTTCTTTATGTGATTTAATATTTTTCACTTGGTCAAAAATAACTTTTAAAAAACCCTTGACTGTATATGATCTTTGTATTGGTATTTTTACATCAAGTTTAAGACTGCTTGTACTTATACACTCGGCTACATATTTAGTATCTTTAATTTCTAGAGTTTTAGTCGGTTCTTTATAATTATAATTATTATCATTTGTTAAAAAACTATATATTTTTGAAATTAAATGTCGTTCACATTCTTTTTTGTTATGTCCTGGACCCCCAGAGATATTTTCAAGAAGTTTAGGTAAGATTATTGCCTTCCAATCACATCTTGAATCAGATTTCTTGAACGGAAGATAAGTTTTTCCTATACCTAATATATTTTTATCAGTGCTGCCGATTATTATAAATGCACTCTCTTCATAATCTTCATTGAAAATATTTGGTATTAAATCATTAATATATATTTCGCAGACACCTACTTTCCAAGTACCATGGGTTAAATTGATTACACTTGGAAGTTTATTTGTGAAACTTGTTAGTGAATTATTTTGATAGTAATTAGTAGAAGCATCACTCAAAAGTGTAATATAAAAATCATCTCTTTGATTCATTTTTTTTATCTATAAGATTTCCACTTTGCAATATCTAGTGCGAAGGTGGTTTTTTTTATCCTTTTCTAATTTTGAAATAATTTTTTTTCGTATTGGAAAATTTAATACCGATTGATTATCATTTTGCTTAGTAGAAGAACGTAATTGACGATTTATACTCGTATCCTTCTTAGGTCTTTCAAATATAGGTACTGTAATAATATCACCTTCATCTGTTTCAAACATACGAACATCTGATGAACTTTTAGATTTTCTTTCTTTTATACGTTTACCTGCGGGTGTTGCTGAAAGTGCTATTTTTCTAATCTCATCTTATTATCGAAAACCTCATCATCAGTTCCCGAATCACTACTATTAATTTTCTTATGTGGTTCAAATGTATACATTTATGTGGTTCAAATGTCTTCTGGAGGGTAATATTGCAGACCTATTTCTTTAGTTGATAATTCTGTTTGAATCTTTTTGCTTCTATTACTAACTTGTGGTATATTTAGTTTGGTTTTTGTACTCATATTTGACAATATTTTTTTATTATTTACACTATTTGTAGTATAGGGATTTTGTTGTAATTGACATTTCTTACTATGAGGTTTTTGTTGCAAATGCTGTCTTTTTTATTAGCAAATTTTACAAGATTTTAACGATATACATACCACTTTTCATTATCAGACAATTTTTTATTTTTTAGTATTTCTTTCATACTTTTATCAAGGTGTGAGAGTTCAGCATCATTATTAAAAGTATCTTTGAGTTTTGTATACAGTTCCGGAGGTATAACAATCATTCGCTGCAGATTATTCATTTTTAAAATACTTTGATAACAAATCACCAACTACTCCTGATAATACAGAACCTATTAACATGGATAAAAAACCACCTTTTTGTATAATAAGTTTTCTTTTTATGTTTATTGACTTTTTAGGACAAGCTAAGTAACGCAATATTTTTTTATTCTTATTTAAATGCTTAAAAGTATGTTTTGATACTTTGTGGTTTCCATTCAGGATATTTATAGCAATTTCACAAATAGTTTTAATAACTTCTGAATTACAATTTTTAAGCAAGATTTGACGCAATTTTGGTTTAGACTTTTTTAACACATGTAACATATGATGATTTGTTTTCAAACGTTTCATGTTTGTCAGATAATTCTGTTAATTGTTTTAATGTACAATAACATTCAAAATTATTTGGATTAAGTATATTTGTTCTAAATCGAAATATATCGTTGATGTTTTGTGTCATATCCAGTATTATATAAGCATAAGGTATGGATGTTACCTCATTATATACTCTTAGAAATTCTTTGGAATTTTCGGGATAAATTTGTCTTGCTAAAGGTACAATTTGTGATTTGTCTCGAGGATTTTTAAAAAGCACCAGATATTTACAATTGAGTGATATATCTCGACTATGTTTTCCTTGATGAAAGACATTTTGGGTTATTAAAATAACCGATAAATTTCGATGATGTGATCCTTTAATAAATAATTCACAAACTTTGGTATTGTAAGCATCTAACATTAAATCATCCAAAATAATTAATAGCGGTTCATTATTTTCATTACGGATATTTTCTGGAACTTCATTATGATATTCTAAATTTTTTATACTTTTAGGTACAGCACTGAATTTAGGGTTACACCATAAAATTTTTGTTGGGATGGGTTTAATGTATTGTTGCGTATTTCTAATTAACTTACATATAAATGTAGTTTTACCACACCCTGAGGGTCCTGCCATCATCATAGTAAATGGATGTTTAAAAACTATCATTTTTTATTGACCTTTTGTAACTCCTGATAATAAAATAAAGACGGAAAATGTTGCAGTAGATGAAATTAGTAGAACTCTAAAAAATTGTATAATAAATTCAATAGTAAAAAAATCAAACAAAAACATAAAATTTCAAGAGGAATGGTTCGACTGGCAATGCTGGAAAATGAGAAAAGAGTCATTTAAATACCTCAGACTATACAAAAAAACTGAAGTAGGAGAATATAGAATGCTGTATATAAAAATAAATCGACAATTTAAAGAATTATGCGTACAAAAAAAACATGAATATAACACTAATCTTGCTATAAGTCTAATAAAAGCAAAAGATTCTACAAGTATATGGAAAATTATAAATAAATTAAAGGGAATTGTTCCTGTTGTGGGCAGAAAAATATGTGCGCAAGAGTTAGCAAACTACTTCTCTTTACAATTAAACCCACCAAATTCATCGCTATCTATTCAATTTGCAGAAACATATATAGAATCAGATATTCTAGATCCAGATTTCACCGTACAAGAACTAATGATGGTATTACAAAAAATGAAAAATAATAAGGCACCGGGAGAGGATAGAATTCCAGTTGAATTTTTGAAAAATGCACCAAGGGAATATAAAGAGAAACTATTAGATTTTTTTAATATTATATATAAAAATGCGACAATACCAATAGATTTTCAACATTCAATTATTTATCCAATATATAAAAAAAGAAATCCTAATGAAACATCTAACTATAGAGCAATAGCATTCTCCAACTCTATTGCTAAAGTTTTCTGTGCGCTCCTTCTAAAACGGCTGAATGAATTTATTAAGTCAAAAAACCTTCTGTCAGAATATCAAGCTGGATTCAGAGAAAATTATGGAACCAATGATCAGATATATGTTTTAACATACACTATAAAGCTGCGACAAATAAGAAATAAAAAAGTATATGCTTTCTTTATAGACTTAAAATCCGCATTCGATTGTATAGATAGAAATGCATTGATATATAAACTAAATGAAAAAGGAATCTCATATAAATTTAAAATGATGGTAAAAGCAATATACTCTAAAACTATAGCAAAAGTTTGGAATGGCCTAGCAGTATCTGATGAATTCTTGACCACGATTGGACTTAGACAAGGATGTATTATAAGTCCAACTTTATTTACAATGTTTATTGATGATATTACAGAAATACTACCAGGTGGTGCACAAATATTAGAATTATTAATAAAAATATTAATGTATGCTGATGATATGGTTATATTAGCTGAAACACCAGAATCATTACAGCTAATGATTAATAAGCTGAATCAATATTTTAAAAAATGGAATCTGCTGATCAATCTTAATAAATCAAAAATCATGGTGTTTAAATCGGGAGGAAGATTGGCAAAAAATGAAAAATGGTATTACGATGGAACGAAAATAGATATCGTGAATGAATATAAGTATTTAGGAGTGATTTTTACATCAAAACTTAGTATGCATAAACATCTGGAAGAGAGGTATAATCAACCAACAGCAGCTCTAAATGGAACATGGAAAAATTTGTTAGGAAATGGTAATGTGCCACATTCCGTTAAGTATAAAATATTTATATCAGTTATTAGATCGGTCATGTGTTATGCAGCGCAAACTTGGGGAGATACACAGTTTGAATATGTTGAAAAAATACAAAAATATTTTATAAAAAGAATTTTTAAATTACCAAATAATTCTCCAGACTACGTCATTTACGTGGAAACCGGTCTTGCACCACTATATATTTACACCTTAAAGCTAAATGTGGATTATGTAATTAAAACTATGGCAGAAGATAACGCAAGGTTAACATATAAAATTTCAAATATTATACATAGAAAAAAAGAACTACACATAAAACATTGGATAAAATTAGCAGAAGAACACGATATAGATATAAATTTGAACGAATTTGACGTAGAAATATGGCAAAATCAATTATATAAACTAATTAGAAAAATGGATGAAGAATTTAGGAAACAATATTTGCATAAGGCGAAAACATCAAGCTATAGAAACTTCTATGTAAATATGAATCATGAACTTGGCGAAAATAATTATTTCAATGATAAATATAAAACATCAGAAATTGCAGCCATTTTTAAAATTAGAGGGGAATTATTATATCTAAATTATACACCTCATATAGATACGGAAACGTCAACATGTACAATGTGTAATCTCCACAGAGAGGAAAATATTTTTCATTTCTTAACAGAATGGCCAATACTGGGAGAAATAAGAAAAACATATTTTAATAAGAATGTATTAAGCGAAGATGAAGGAATGGAAATTCTAAATGGTAAAAATTGGAAATTATTAGCTGGTTACACAGCGGATGCTTATAAATACAGGAAGTTAATACAGGACGAATACATATAAAAATAATAATTATAATTAATAATGAAATAATAATACAATATAAAATATAAATAATGAAATGATAATACATACTATACAAAAATAATAACTATAATACAATATAAAATATAAAGTAATTCTTACATCAATGAGCAATCAATATATATAAAAACAAAAAAAGCAGACGGCTATAAGCCAATGAATTTTTGTATTTTACATAAAACCAAAAAAAAAAAAAAAAATAGAACATGTAAAACTTTATAAATACTTTTTAATAAAATACTTTTTGAATTGAATTGAAATAATAAAATCTTCCTTCAACTTCACGACCCTTCAAGTCTTTCAATATAAATAAAGGATATGGTTCTCTATTTATAACTTTATATACTTGAAATATTTCTTTTGTCCATTTTGCTGTATATCCATGCTCAAAAATTGATTTTTTTTTAAACAATTTGCACATAATCGCCTCCAAATAAATTAACATTAATTTGTGGATCTTTATTATGAAGATTTCTGTAAATATTATAAATTTGTTTAACATGGGTATGATTGACATCTGATGGTTTCATTTTAATTGTACTGTGATTCGAATTGTTATAAGAACTAATCAAATTTGGTAAAATATCAATATATCTTTTAGTGGAATTCTCTGTGAAATATTTAAACATTTTCTCCTTTATTGTACGATTAAATCGTTCAACGACTGCAGCTTTTTGTGTAGATAAAATTTGTGGAAATCGTTGCCGAATATTATTTTGTTTCAGATAATTTTGAAAATTCGAATTTTTAAATTCTTTACCTTTATCTGATTGAACTGTTATCGGTTTTCTACTACTATCATGTAAAATTCTATGAAAAACCTTAGTTATTTCTTTTCCTGTTTTATTTTTTAGAGGATATACCCAACCATATTTTGAAAATACATCAATTACTGACAACAGGAATGTATAATTGTCACTAAATTTTTTTATACATTTTCATATCACATAAATCAATTTCCCATAGCTGATCGATATCTTGAACCACATAGTGATTTCTTTTGTATTTTTTCTTTACAGGATAATGTAAAGTATACACATCTTGTGATTTAAGCCAATCTTTGATTTTGCTATGACTCACTTTTTTATTTTTTAAAGCAGCATGAATTTTTGCAACAGATCCATATATATTTGAACCTTCTTTATTATAATACACATTCTTAATTTTGGAATTAGTATTAACCATCAAAAATTCAGAAAATTAGTATATAAATACCTCCAGTATCAAAACAGTTCTATTTGTATATAAAAGACATCTCTAAAATGACGTTATTAAGTAGTGAAGAAGAACGTCTCAAAACATTTGAGTTTTCCGAATAAAATTTCATATGGTGTAAATTTTGTTGCCGTATGCGGAGTAGTATTGTAGAAAAAAACTGCTGTAGCAAAAAATCCACGAATCCCAATTATCAGGATCTTGAGAAGCGTAATTTCTCAAATAATCTCCTAACGTACGATGAGAACGTTCCAAAGCACCATGATATGGGCTAGTTTGTATTTTTTTTGATTTTTAGAAGTTTGCAGACATTTTTCATAATTTCGCTTAAAATTTTTTGACCTTGGTCGGTTGCAAAATTTTTGGTGTACCGAAAGTACAAATTATTTTTCTTACATGGGTTTCAGATATCGTTTTTGCTTCTTGGTCTGGAATAGGAATTGCTTGTATGAATTTTGTCAAGTCGTCCTGAAATGTAAGAATATATTTATTGCCTGATTCTGATTCCGGTAAAGGACCTACTATATCAAGAGCTACACGTTCAAATGGTCTCTTAGATGTGGTAGTGATTTCCATAGGACACTTATTTTTTGAATAAATTTTATTTCTGTGGCATGTGGTACATGTTCTAATGTATTTTTTTATATCATTATACATACTTTTTCCAGAAATATTTACTTTTAATGCGATTTATTGTGCGAGCCAACCCCTGATGCCCACCTAATGGAGAATTATGGTATTCAAAAATTACTTATTCTATGTCTTCAGGTTTATTTAATAAAATTAAATTTTGTGACTTGGTAGCGAATGGATTATTATGTTGTTGTAATATTTCATTTGTATTTGGTGCGAGATTGTTATTAATTTGAATATTTTTAGAATTTGAATGAATAGTTTGTGTATTATTATTATCAGAATTATGATTAATAGTTTGTGTATTATTATTATCAGAATTAGGATTAATAGTTTTTGTTTTGGAGCGGGTAATCACATTTATGTTTTTGATATCCAATCTAGAAAGAGCATCGGCGTTGGTGTTTAAATGAGCAGATTTATGTACTACTGTAGTATTCTTCAAGTTTTATGCGCCAGCGCATAATCCTCGAAGAAGGATCTTTCAGATCATGTCAATCAAATCTCCGACCTTGGTATTCTTCTGGATAGCAAACTAACATTTAATAATCACTTTGAAAAGATTATTGCAAAAGCTAGTAAATTGCTTGGATTCATAAAAAAGAGAGCAAAAGAATTTAATAATATATGGGTCACTAAATCTTTATACTGTGCTCTCGTTCGTCCTACCTTAGAATATACATGTCAAATTTGGGACCCAAATTTTCAATGGCATAGCAATATAATTGAATCTATTCAGAAACAATTCATTCTCTTTGCATTAAGGGAGCTTTATAATCCCAGAGACTATGATAATTTACCATCCTATGCACACAGACTTTCACTAATAAATCTTTCATCTCTATCGTCTAGGAGAATCATTTTATCTTCGTGTTTTAGTTTTGATGTATTAAAAAATAACATTCAAGTTAATTTCATATCAAGCAAGATAAAATTAAATGAAGATACTAGACATACGAGAGTAACTAGACCATTACTAGAATATTTTCATCGTACGGAATATGGTAAAAATGAACCAATAAATAGATGCTGTAAGGCTTTCAACAAATTTGGGGCATTTTACTCATCCTCTATTTCAAAATTTAATTACAAAAAACACCTACAATCTATATTGAAATGAACACACACATGGTATATGCACTTTTTTATTGTAAAATATAATTTTGAAATTTTTATATGTTATTGTATAGTATAGTTTAGCTTTACATTACATAATAATTACATATTATTTGAATAAGTATTCTGTATATAATTTTAGTTTTATATATTAGTCTTAATTATTTTTTAAAGTATTGTAAATTTAATTTATTTTGTAATGCCTTGTTTGGTTAATGAATAAAATAAAAAATAAAATAAAATAAAAATAAATATCCATACTAAAGGCTTGACGATGGTAAATTTTCTACCATATATATAAGGCCTAAAATGTGTGGTAGCCCAAACAACGGCCAAAGCTTCCTTTTCTATCGTTGAATAATTTTTCTCCGCATTATTCAATATTCGACTAGCGTATGCAATAGGTAGATCTTGTTTACCAGGATTACACTTTTGCGAAACAGCTCGTATTGCATCATTACTAGCATCAGTAGTTACATAGAAATGTTCGCTAAAATTGGGATATTGTAAAACGGGTGGATTCATGATTATTTGTTTTAATTTATTGAAGGATTCATCACAATACGCATTCCATTCGAATTTAATTTCTTTCCTGAGTGATTTATTTATTGGAGAAACTAATTTTGAAAAATTGGGTATGAATTTCCTATAGTAACCAACTAAAACCCAAAAATGATTTGACAAGTTTTACAGTTTTAGGTGGTTGAATATGTTCAGTAGCTGTGATTTTTGTAGGATCGGGTGTAATTCCATCCTGAAAAATTACGTGCCCTAATTACATAACTTCTTTATATAAAAATTTACATTTATTTGGTTGTAATTTTAGGTTATGCGTCAGGTATAGTGATTTCGTTTAATTTTCGAAAATCAACTACAACCCGCCATTTTTTTGTACCGTCAGGACCTGATTTTTTTGGCACCGTTGCCAAAATTTTTACGGGTGGTTTAGATGGATCAGTATTAATTTCATGTTCTACTAAAGAGGTGGAGGTTAATACATCACCTTCTAAAAAAAATAAATGGTTAAAAGTCCTACAAATATTTTCAATAGAAGATTTTTCTTCAAAGTTTAAGTGTTTTAAATCAATTTGTTGATTTAACGTTTCTAATCTGTGTTCTATTTTATTAAAAATTTTATTCTAAAATTTTCATCAAAAGTTATAGGGAAATTATTAGAATTTAATACGCTAATATACACATAACCATTTTCTGGTTTTACCAATGTATTAGAAATTAGTAAGCTTTTTTCTAACAATTCATCAATGTTCATAAGAGCAACTGATTCATTTTGATGAGTTACTGGTCCATATTTAATAACCTTTTCAGTACGAGGTGGTATTATTATATTTTGCATTTTGGTTTCAAAAGGAATTGTACATTTTATATTATCAAAATGAAAAATAACGTTAGTATTTCCATAATCAAGTAGGGCTTGAGTTATTTTTAAAAAATCTTCACCAATAATTCCATCTTGTTCTATTCGGAAGTTAGAATTTACAATATGAAAGGTAATTGGATAGGTTTTATTTAAATTATTGGGAATTTGTAAATTTAATGTAACTTTTCCTATTGTATTTATTGGTTCGGTAGTAATACCTTTTATTGTCGTAGAATTTATGTCAATCATAGTTTCGTCGTTTAAAAAAATTACTTTTAATAAACAAATACTAGCTCCTGAATCTATGAGAAAGTTAGTGGTATTATTGAGTGTACCAGAAACACTTAAATTTAGAGTGCTAGAGAAAGTTCTATTCTTAACTTGATTAACCAGAACTTGTGTAATGATTAGGTTGTAAGCTCTTCCTACTAATTTGGACGTAATTACATCAATAAAATCTAGTTTTTCCTCAGCAGTATTGCACGTTTATATTGGATGTCGGCCATTTGGAGAAAACGATGTAGTTCTAAAGAGTTTCCACTAAACTCAGGAATCATTTTTAAAGCCTGATTTATATTGAAACTAGCCGCCATTTTGGATGAAGTTTTTGTGTTATTGACGTTAGAGTTTGAAGGGGGATTTGGTGGTGGATTATTATTATTAGTATTTGAATTTAAATTATTCGAAATATTATCAGTATTTGAATTATTAGTATTTGAATTTAGATTATCCGAAATATTTTCAGTATTTGAATTATTCGAATTATTTTCACCTTTTGAATTTTTATTATTTATAGTATTTGAATTATTCGGATTGTTTTCAGTTATTAAATTTGTATTATTTTGAGTTGAATTTGTAATTTCCGAATTAAATGTATATAAACTATTTTTATTTTCTATTTTTGTGGGCGAGCGAGGAGTTTTTATAGATTTAGAAAATACACTATCGTTTAGATTTGAATCATCATCACTATCGATATCTATATCAGTACAATCAGTATTTAGTTTTTTAGATATTTTCCTTGTTCTAAGACTGAGATTATAATTTAAACTCATTTAGATTTCAAATGCACTCAAACACAATTTTACCAAATGAAATGAATAATTATTTTAGGAAATAACAAAAAAAATAATGAAATAAACATAAAGTAAAAATATATTATCAATTGAAATTTATTTATTATACTTATTGCATATTTATATAAAAAAAATATTATGTTACTTTTCACAAAAAAAAAAATTACTTTGTCATTGTTTTTTTTTATATCATTACGTTATTTTTAATTAAAAATGAATTTCTATATTTATGAAAGGTTTATAGCCTGGTAATTTGATGATTTTACATAATTCCATAAAAATATTTTTGAAAGAAAAAAAAATATCACATTTAATTAAATAATATTTAATTTTGTGTTTGTTGTATTTGTTATAAGTTTACAAAAATTGATTCAAACTATTTAAATTTAAATTTGATTTTTAAATATTTATTATAATATGCTTTGAAAATTAGAATTTATTTAGAAAAACTTTACTATTCAAGATTAAACATAGTACATAATGCATAACATATATATATTTTATTTAATAAATAAAAATTTGTCTTAATTAATTACTCCTTTTGATTACTCACTTTGGTATATTCATTTTAAATTGATAGTTGATGTTTAGCTTTGATGTATAATTGGTGTTTTAGCTTTGATGTTTTGACTTTCTGTTGCTTCGCTGTAGTTTAGCTTAGTAGATAATGATTTTCTTATATGATGATTTACAAGATTTACAGGATTCACCAGGATAATGTTGATTTATCGTAGAAAAATATTTTTTTTTTTTTTATTTTTTTGAATTAGTAATATTGAATTTATTTTCGCGTTATTCTTTAATTTTGTTTTATTTATTTATAAAAAGTTTTTGTAATTTTTTTTTTCGTTTTTATTTAATAATGCTAGAACCAGACTCAGTTCAAGCTTTAAGGCTATTGTAGTCTTTGCCGTTATTAAATAAAATTTATAAAATTATCACTTTACAAAAATTTTCACTTTATAAAAAGTTTATATAAATTTGGTAGATGCTTTAACCAAATTTGTCCTGTCACGGTCGCCAAATTGTTATGTAATATAACAATTAAAATTAAAGAAAACAATTAGATAGGTTTTATCAAAAAAAATTAATGTATTTATTAATATTTATTTTTATAAGATTATTATTGTACGAAGCGCAACTGAAAAGTAAAAAGTTTTTATTTTCATTTATTGAATTAGAGTTCTGATTATTGCTTTTCGAAATGAGCATACGCCTATTTCGAAAAACAATAAGTTGTATTACCCAATCAATGTAATTAAGTTTTTGTAACTTAATACTCTAATAAATTATATGGCCAGACCGTCATTAGCTTTAGTAACTAAACTCTCATGAATTATATTTTGTTAAAAATATAATTGCATGAGAATTTAATTTTTGCAATGTTATCAAAGTATTATATTTAAGAAATGAATAACGGAAATAGGTTAGGGGGGTTATGTATGAACATAACATAATACTGTCTGGTAAGTATTTACCTCTTTTTGTTCGTTGTCTTAATAAACAAAATTTTCATATGAAAGTGTTGTGTATTTATTTGTTTTTATTATATTTTATTTATTTAAAATATAATAATAGTGTTAAAAATTAAATTTGTATTTCTGTGGATATCGCCAGATAATTTGTAACCAAATATTTTTATTAGATCATATTTATTTATTTATAAAACTTATACACAAAAAATTAAAATAATTACTTTATACAATTTACTTTGGAGCACAATCACTCCTATACCTCAAAAAATATAAAGTTTAACAACAAGCCTGTAAAAACCGCACAGCAATACTAACTACCCGAAAAAGGGCAACATAATTTTAGGGTTAAACGGATATTAAGATTTTATCTCTCATTTTGTATAAAGTACTAGATCAAAATTGCAGTGTTTTAATTATTCACTTATATTCATAATAAATATAAAATTAAATAAATATTAAATAGTGAATAAATAATTATATTAATGTAAACTGATGTTGTTAATAAATTATTACAGCTAGAAATAAATATGTAAATTATTATAAAAGATATGATTAAAAAATTATAATTAACCTACACCTTTCCATACAGCAAATTTCACGTGTTTTAGCTGATTATATAATAAATTAGTGGATTTTATGTCCCCTAAAATCATATAAATCATCACTTATATAAAATAAAATAAATGAAGCCGCACATGATCGAGGACATTTAAATTTAAAGATTTAATTTTGACATTCGAAATTGAATCATTTATTTTTCAACCTCTATACTTCATCAAAATTAAGAGTTGCATAAATATATTGGTTTTTACAAAAGAATTTGTAATAAATGTTTAATTGATCAAAAGGATCTTATAGATACACTCATAGATAAACTTTCACACTCACACAAAAAAATTTAGTGGGAAACATTTATGTCCTTGGAGGATCTCAGCGACTGGTGGCATGCTTGTGGTCGCACGAGCTAGGTCGTCGGATTGGGGGAGATCTTGTCGCTCTCCAAGGCTACAATTTTCATGCCAGATGATTGTGACCAATCAAATACTTTATAGTATCTATGATTGAGATCGTCACAAAGGGATAAAACGGGAGACGAACTGAAACTACCAAATGGGGATGAACACGTAAAAAAAAATTAACATAATTGGGTTGTGGTGTTGGTTTTGTACCACCTTATGCCCACCCTGCCTTGTCTATTTTATTTTATATTCCAACATAATTAATTAAAATAGACCCTTTTTATTATGTAAGTGTAATAAACGTTACACCTTACTACTTACGATAGCACAGTTGAAAAATATATTTATACTGCCTACCCTTTGCCATCACACCCCGCAAAATATAATTTAATTAATTACACATCATACTTTTCTTTCTAAATTTCATAATTTATGTTTTATTTTCTTAATAATTTTACTCTTCATTTTTAATTTTTTTACTTTTTTAACATAAATTTTAACTATATAAAATATCCTATATAAAATATCCGGTACACCCGGTACTTAACTCATTTCTTTTTTTTTCTTTTAATTCAAATTTTTTTTAATTTCTATATATAACTCTTTTTCTTAATTCTTTTGTAAGTATATTATATATTAAACTATCTCAAACATCTGTTTTTTTTAAATATTTATTTAATTGTATTGTCATATATAGAGAATAAAAAATTTTTGATTTGACCTATATATTGAAATTTCGTTTTTTTTTTTTTTTATATGGAAGTAAATTTTAATTTTTTGTAAATAAATTTAAATTGTTAATACACACACAATTACAATTATCATGTATTACGACTGCATGACGTCACCTATTTTACTATTTCATACTATATGAGTTTCAATTTCAAATATTTGGAAAATCTCAAATATTGTTTTATATTTTAATAGTTTGTAAAAAAAATGAAGTATCTTGTTTTACATATATCTATATATTTCTAAAGATATCTCAAACACTAATGGTATAAACCTATTTATTCGGTACTGTTTAGATTTAAGTTTTGCATTAAATTATAAGTTTCACTTATCATAGAATTACCTATTAAATAATTAAAAGATTGCACCTATATTGTATAATTACCTTCAGTAAAAATATTTGTAATATGAGGAATTAAGAATTTAGTAAAATAATTTTATTATTAATTTGAATATTTATCTCATGGTTTTGCAAGACTTGCACTTTTTTACTATTGCAAAGCCATGGGATTAGAAAATAACTTAATTATTAAATTACTTATTTACCTCATGAATTTGCAAAGATTGCAATTTGACTATTAAAATTCCATAGAATTTTAAGCATTCTCATAAGATTATCCAAAAAATTATTGTATAAATAGCCTGGAATTAGAGCAATTAAATTCATTCTAAAAACAGAATCCAACTAGTTTATTTCTAAGCTTTTACAGGTACAATCAGACTTAGCCCCTACCCAAGGTAAGCTAAGCTCTAAACATTGAACAAAGTAGTCAGCGATCTGCCCCGACCCACGGTAAGCAATCCTACTACTCTACACAGCGGTCAAGTAAACCAATTTGGTCGCTATACCAAAACAGGTACTATCTTGTTTTTAATTATTTTCTAATTTTTATCACCACAATTAATATATATATATGAAAAAGAAAAAAAATAATGGAATTTTTGCTGACTTACCAAGCTTTATTCAATAACATTAGATACATATAATGATGGATTACCGTCGGCTGTGATGCATGCAGCACACTCGAACTGGATTTCCTTTCCTTTTTTTTTTCTTTTTTGATTAGCTAAAAATTAATATTTATATAATGAAATTTTTTTTTTTCCTTTTTCACCATATCAATATGTGGTGTATCCTATCAACTTCCTAATTCTTAAGTTAATTTAATTTTATTATATAAAACTAAGTTATATATATATTTATACACATTTCTGTGTTGATGTTGAACTCTTTAATTTTTGCTGATGAATAAGTCTAAAAAATGATGGTGCTGTTTTAAAATGTGGGTGGTGTACGCTGGTGGACCTTGAAGCGTTTTTTTTCTCCACGCGCACACCACAATTTTAATATTTTTTTTTCAGCGACTTTCCTTTTTTCCTTTCTTTGAAATTGATCACGGTAGATCAACTCAATACCGGTTGATTTCACGGATCTTTGTGGATTTATAGATCAATCACTATAGAAAATAACAGGTTATACTCACTCGGTATTGAATAAAAAAAAAATGTAAAATTTACCTTTTTTTTTTATTAATTTTTTTTTGTTTAATATCCTCGATTTTTTTTTTTTTTTTTGATTAGTGGTTTATCGATTATTTTATTTTTAAATATATTATAAAACTTTATGGTTTTATACCACAGATAAGATATATATTAATTTGTTGCACGTGACGGTGTGGCCCTGCAGGCTCTGAACATTGGTTGAAGGAAAAATCACATTGGATAAATTCCAATATGATTATCCAAAAATAACCATATATAAAAATTAAACAACCAACAGGTTATGTTGGTACATTTTTCTCATCCTGCTATATATTTCTGGGTACCTAAAATTTAAATATAATTATAAATAAATAAAAAATAGAATAATACCTTCCGTAGGAAATGTCCGTCCGTTGGGGAAAAAAAAAAATCAAATAAATAATTAATATTTGCTAGAAAAGCCATCATGGTGGCTGAAATATGTTTATTTTTTTTTTCTCGTTCACATATGACTGACAATTACATATGTCATATGTCATTATAATTAGATTTTCGTCGCAAATGAGAATTTCCATCTGTTGGTGGGAATCAAAAACACCCAAAAATTCCACCGGGCAGGCCGTAAAGTTGAATCGGTTGGGGACGGGCGGAGATGCGGATTCGTTTTTGGGGAAGGCGGAAATGGAAAGAAACGTGGAAAGAAAAAAAAGAAAAGATTGAGCGTGAGACGTGATAGTTTTTTTTGGGGTCTGAAAAAAATAAAAAGAAAAAGAAGGATTTTTGTGACAAAACAAAAAAAATTGGTAGAATTAAAGTGGTACCAGCCAAACCACAAAAATTCTAGCATAAAAAAAAAATAGTAATAAAAAAAAAAGAAAAAACCTGTGGCGACCTTCAAACAAAAAAATAAAAGGTGCTACTGGCAAAGACGGTTTTTTTTAATATTGCGGATAGATGACGGAAAATTATATATACCGAGCTAGTGGTATATCCTGTTCCAATTCATCTGGAATTCTGCTAGCGGAGGATCGACCGAGCTAGTGGTCGACCGCTGCAGAATTGGAAAAAAAAAAAAGAATCTGGTTGCAGAGATTTAACATAAGGAACATTAGATTCTTCAAAGCCGATTCAACATTAGATTCTTCAAAGCCGAATAATAAAATTATATATATATAGAAAAACTATGTCTATATAAATTAATAAAACAAAAAAAAATTAAAATATTAAATTATAGAGATGTTGCACGGTGGTGGTCCAAGTTATTTTTTTTTCAATTCAGTAGAGTAGTGTTTTTTTTCAATTATCATAGTTAATTTTTTTTTTATTTTTGGATCTTGATTTGTAGAGTAGTTTTTTTTAAAAGTTGTTTATGATTTGTAATTAATAATTAAATTTAGGATTTTGGTTTTAGTAGTAATGTTAGTTTTTATTTTTGATAATTTTTTTTTGGTAATTGATAAAAATTTGTGGTTGTAATCTATTAAATAAACCTTATTTTAGCGGCGGTAACCAGACATGTCCGGACAGCCAACGTGCTAAATTTTGCAAGGTATGTTTTTCTTTATTTAATTGAAATTGGAGTGTGGTAAAACAAATCACAAAAGAACCTAAAATTTGTGTTAGTTGCCATTAAAAAAAGAAAAAAAAAAGATTTTTTTTTATTGTGAATTTTTGGTATTTAGTATAAATTATAAAATTAATAAAAAAAAAAAAATAGATTGGACGGTGGAGAACTCGTCAAACTAAAAATTTTTTTTGTTATTATTTCCAATTAAATTTTATTGAAGGTTTCGGCATGTCAGGCTAAGGCCTCTTTTACCGCCCATGGATTGATGACGTCAGGCCGTAATTTCCCTGTTTCCCTTCCTTAGGGGTTGTTGATTTGATTTGCAGGTAGGATCGATTGGTTGACTCACGCCCCACAGACCGAGCTAAGCTGGCAAAAAGGAGGAAATCCCAATCGGTCCTTGAAACTTTCAAGGTTTTGTTTTTAGAAATTCGGTCTTGCTCTGTTGGTGGTCCGCGGTTGTGGATCACTCAAGACCTGGCGCCCGCATAATAGAAAACCTTGGAAGTTTCTAAATCGCGTCTCCTCCGCAATACCGTGAAGTAACCAGACTCACTTGGTTTTGTTAATTATTTTTTTTTGGTGATTAAATTTTTGTTTTATTTTTCCAGTGGCGCTCAAGATTTTTTTTCTTGAGTGGGCCAACACTTTTTTTTGTTGGTCGAAGAAGTGTGTAATGGTGCACGGGTACCATTGCCACCCCACAAATAAAATTTAAATTAATAATTAACAGGCCAAAGCCAAGTGATGTCCTCCGGTTCTGTTGCAATTTGTCAACGGAACTGTGCGGTGTTACAAATGGCGCCCAAACTAGTGGCACGTCAAATTAGTGGGTCGAACAACAAACTAGTGCCATATTGCGTTGTAGGTAAATCAAATCATCAACAACGTTCCTCTTCATCAGAGTATTTAGCGCATCGGGTTCAGTTCTGAAATAAAAAAAAAAAAAAAAATAATAATAATAATTATTAATTAAATGTAGAGTAGAGTAAAATTATGTTTAAATTTCAAGTTTTTTTTGTATGTTTCCTGACGTTAGAAAATTAGTTGGTTGTCCATTTAATGTTCCGTCAGCGGTAAATTTTTGTTTGAGTTAGACAAATATTATGGTTGTCCATAATATAGTCCTCATTCGTGTTTTGTTAAGTGCTAGTTAGACGTTGTTTTCGTTGTCGAAAATGTCCGTCCTAGTACATGTAGTTTGTAGAACTTAGTATTTTTTTTTTGATTTTCTTATTTTATTTTAAAAATTTTTTGATTTTTGGTGTTATTTTTTCTGTTTTTGAGTCGTAATTCGGTGTGTTGAATATGATGATGGAGTTCCTTATCCTTTACCTAACTTCCTTTATCATTCCTATAACCTTTTTATTTTTGTCCTTTTCCTTATAATGCGGAATGATTGATTCAATCCTTGGTGGAATTTAATTTTTTTTTTTAAATATTCTAAAACTTTTCTTTTATTTTTGAATTTTTTTTGTGGAATCTGGTCAACCTGATTTTTTTTTTGGGAATCGAATTTATTATAATTAAAATTTATTTAAATATTAAGAATCGGCTATAGGCTGAGATTTTTAAAGGCGGCGATTTAAAATATCGATTTTTTTTTAAAAAAGTAGTTGTGAATCGGGAGAGCGTGCAGCGATACCTGGTGGAAATTTTGTTAATTAGGGTTTCGAAAATATATAAAATATTGGAATTTTGTTGGATTTATTAAAAAAAAAAAGGAAAAAAATAATTAAAAAAAAAAAAAAAAAAAAATATTGGTGGATTTAAATTAGGGTTACCGTCTGGTCAAAACCTATAATTATTAAACTCATTTATTTTTGGAAAATTATAAATTATTATTATTAAAAATAGAGTTAATAACATTTATTAATTGGATTAGTATTTTTGGGATTTTTTTTTTTGTAGGTTTAATTTGGTTAGATTTAGTTTTTTTTAGGATTAAGTTTAGTATTATTTTGTAGTTATTAGGGGAATATAGGTTAGATTTAAAATTAAGAATATATGAATTTGGAATTTGATTAAGAAGTTTTTTTTATAAATATATATATTTTGATTATTTTATTTTATTTTAATATAATTTAAAATATATTTTGTTATTATATATAATATTACAATTATATAATTTTTTTTTTTAATAATAATTTTTTTAGGTTTTTAGGAATTACATTATAGTTATTAAGTTAGAATAAAATATATATATTAAATAAATAAAATTTGATTTTAGGGGAAATTTATTTTTTACATTTTAGGAAATAAATAATAGAAATAAAATTAAAATTACGTTTATTATTGAAAAATTTTTGGCTGAAAATCATCGTTGCGTTCTTGTTTGATACACCATTTTTATGTTTGCATTTGGCTCATTGTTAGCAAATTTGTTGAAATGGATCCGTCACTATTGGAAGAAGATGAATTATTGTACGAATTAGAAATTAGAAATTTAAATTTAGTACCTGGTACAACGATTTCGAAAATTCCACGATTACGTCTAGCATTAAATGAAGAAGCTCGTGCACCTCAACAGTTGCCGTCTGTAATCATTGAAGATCTGAAGGTTGAATTGGAGTGGTGTAAATCCAGAGCGGACGTTTGTGAAGCGTTGGTGGAAAATGCGATTCGCGAACAAGATGAGCACTTGATGTCAGTAGCTGAAAGCCGTAGTATCCATGTTCTGCAAAGAGTGAAACGTTTAAAAAGAGCAGATCCAAAATTATCAACAGCTGCAAGGGGTTTAATCAACAAAATTGATCAAGGTTTAGAGAGGATTAAAAATTATACCTGTGAGATGCAACAACAGGAGGAACGTTCCGGTATGGGGTCCTCCGTTCTTCAAAATATCGAACGTCTGTTAGAGGAGCCAGATGCTAGAACTGGAGTTCCACTTTCAGATGTTGCTACCAATGTGCAGGAAGCTGAAATAAATAAAGCGATTGAAATTGGAAATGAAAATAATTTAAATAAAAATATATCTGGTCCTACCTGTGTGAAGCCGACGGTTAAGTCGAGAGAAAATAGTGGTGCGCAGCTAGGAGCCATCAAGAAATCCACAGTCCAAACTTCATCGTTGGGTACATCGGGATATAGAGAGCCAGCTAAACATTATTCGGATTCATCTGTAGCGAATAAATTTTCAGGTTTGCTAGTAGGTAGTAAGCAAAGTTCAACCAACACTTCGCCGAATTCCGTGCAGATTGATAATAGGTTTAGTTCAACGAAATTTGATACTCCGTACATCGCAGCAAGAAGAGCAGCAGCAGCAGCAGATCCTGGAAAAAGGAAAACGAAAGTTAGTTACCAGAACCAATACCAGAACAGTTATCAAAGTATACCAGCAAGTACGTACCGTCATCCACAGCCAGCACAGCAGCAATGGTGGTATCAGAGACCACAAATACAATCAGAGCAACAGTGGAAAAATGAGATGTCCAGTATTATCATCGAGCAACAGCGTCAAATTCTAGAGTTGCGTGAAATATTGGCAGTTCACAACGCCGCGCCCAGACAACATCCTGAAACCAATATGGCGCCGGTGCAACCAACGACATCATCCAGATCCTTGCATCCTGGAATTCAACCGCATCGTAACTCGCGCGTTCGAATGGGTCCTGCAAGCGATAGCGAACCAAGTGATGATGAAGTTGTAGAACCACGATTGGCTGATGCACACCGCAGAAATCCTGTGTCGAATTGGCACGTGTGCTTTGATGGTTCTGGTAGAGGTTTGTCGCTGAAGGAGTTCTTGTTCCGCATCGAAACACTAGCACGAGGAGATAGGTATCCTGTCGAAAACTTGGTGTTAGCAGTCAACCACCTGTTGAAAAGCCGTGCGGAAACTTGGTACTGGCAATATATTCGGCGTAATCCACAAACAACATGGAGACAACTAAAACTAGCCATGCAGGAAGAATTTGATGATGGTGAAGATGATGGTGATATAAAACGGATGATGGAGAGCAGGAAACAGCGTGCGAGGGAGAAATTTTCTGATTATCGTCTAGATATGGAAGGTCTACGGCTACGTCTGAGTAGAGAAATTTCGGATGACGATTTTCTGAGCCGCATGTTGTTCAACCTGTATCCTGGTTATAAAAAAGCGTTGATTCTGGAAGACATCATCACCATGTCACAGCTAGACAAATTGTGCAAACGGCTAGAACGAAAATGGAAAGAAGTTGGTGAAACTGCTGAGGATCAGGTGCGATCTCGCCGAACATACATACATGAGATCGACGCATCGAAAAATCCGGAAGCTGAAGAGGCTAACAACATCATCGCTTCTGTCACTGCACCGGTTTCATGTTTCAATTCCAACGTCGAGCCTAACGAATTGTATTCTGTCCAACAGTCTACGTTTGTTCCGTCCAGTGCTCCGTCAAATGTGCAACGTCCAGATCTGAATAGTCCGTACATCATTTGTTTTAATTGTGACGAGATGGGTCATGTCTTCCGTGATTGTCTTCGTCCTTTAAAAATCTTCTGTTATAGGTGTGGATTTAAGGATAAGTATTTTAATAATTGTCCGAAATGTCAGTCCGTCATTGGTGCGGGAAACGGTTTCGCAGGAAGGGGAATGTGGAGAAATCCTCTACTGCGTCCGTCTCGTCCTCCACAAAAGCATTAGATTATTATAGTTTAGATTTAGTTTCCAAAATTAGTCCTGTAAGTAGATTAGAAATTCATGAGTTAGTTAGAATTAAGACAAATAGATTAGTTAGAGCAAATAAGTATTCTAGGAATAAGTTAGGGTTAAGAAAATTATTAAAAGCCAGTTTAGTTCGGGTTGATGGGGATAATCGTCCATTTATGAGAGTTAGTATTAAGGATCAAAAATTTTTAGCATTATTGGATAGTGGGGCGAATATTAGTGTTTTAGGTAAGGATAGTTTAGTAATATTAGAAAATTTAGGTATTAAGTATAGTAGTTTAAGCTCAGATATCCGTACAGCTGATGGGGCAAGCCAGCAGGTTATAGGATATGTTTATTTAGATATTAGTTATAATAGTATAGTTAAGACAATTAAATTTTTTATTATTCCTACCATTAAGAGATCGATGATTCTGGGTGTTGATTTTTTAGAGGCTTATAATGCCGTGCCGTTTTTCAATCACGAAGTCTGCGAATTAAAACATCAAGAAAATGCACATGATTTGAACTTGGATCAGCAGGAAAAATTGTTGAACGTTATTGATTCGTTTCCATCGTTTAGGAAAGATGGGTTGGGTAAGACGTCGCTGTTGAAGCATGAAATTGATGTTGGTGACGCTAAGCCTTTAGTCTCGCGTCCATATCCATTGTCAGTACCAATGCAGAATCTTCTAGACGCTGAAATAGAGAAGATGTTAGCTGAAAATATTATTGAGGAAAGCAAGAGTGGATGGGCCTCACCGATGGCGATGGTGAAAAAATCAGACGGCTCGCTCCGGTTGTGTTTAGACGCTCGAAAGGTGAACGCTGTCACCAAACCGGATGCGTATCCACTTCCTCACATCAACTCGATTTTCAGCAGAGTGAAAAAGACAAAATACATCACCAGTCTCGATTTGAAGATGGCTTTTTGGCAGGTGGAGCTGGAAGAAGGATCCAGAGATAAAACAGCGTTTATTGTTCCTGGACGGGGCCTGTTCCAATTCAAACGTATGCCGTTTGGGTTGTCCAACTCTCCGAAGACATTGTGCAGGCTTATGGATAAGGTGATCCCTTACGAGCTTCATGAGGATGTCTTTGTTTACCTTGATGATCTCCTGATCCTCTCGGAAGACTTTGACACTCACATGTCGCTTTTGAGTAAAGTAGCTCAATGTCTGAGGAAAGCTGGATTAACTATTAACGTCGAAAAGAGCAGGTTCTGTCAAAAAGAAACTAAGTACCTGGGGCACATCATTAACAGCGAGGGAATACATACTGATCCAGCAAAAATCGATGCCATCAAGAATTTTCCGCAACCAAAAACAACTAGGCAAATTCGTCGATTTCTTGGTATGACTGGCTGGTACAATAGATTCATCAAAAATTATTCTGAGTTGGCAGCACCGATCACGAACCTGTTGAACAAGAACACAACTGAAAAATGGAATGACAGTGCAGAGAAAGCCTTCGTTACCTTGAAAACCGCATTAACGCAAGCGCCAGTTCTCGTTAACCCAGATTTCAGTCGTGAGTTTTTCATCCAGTGTGATGCGTCGAAGACGGGAGTCGGAGGCGTTCTGTTCCAGCGTGACGACAACGGGCATGAACATCCTATATCGTTCATGTCGCAGAAGCTGAATAACGCCCAGAAAAATTATAGCGTTACGGAACAGGAATGTCTTGCGGCTGTCGTTAGTTTGAAGAAATTCCGACCATATGTGGAAGGCACCAAATTCACAGTCATCACAGATCACGCCAGCTTAAAGTGGTTGATGAATCAAACGGATCTAGCTGGAAGATTGGCTAGATGGAGCTTGAAACTACAAGCGTTTGAGTTTCAGATCGTGCACCGCAAAGGTTCCGAAAATGTAGTTGCTGATGCGTTGTCGAGAGGAGAGGTGGACGAGTTGCAGCAAAACATCATCACTAACGGTATCATCAGTTTAACGGATCAGGCTTTTCTGGATCCAAACTACCAGGAAAAATTGAAAATTTTTAAGGATAATATTGATCGTTTTCCGGACATCAAAATTGACGGCAATATTATCTACAAAAGGGTGAAGTTTAGGAAAGCGTCAGTACTCACCGATATTCCGATTTGGAAAGTTTGGGTTCCGGAAAGTCTGTGGATGAACCTCGTTAAACAGCACCATGATGATCCGTTAGATGCTCACTCGGGAGTTGAGAAAACCACTGAAAAGATCCAACGTTACTATTATTGGCCAAAAATGCGTGAAACAATTAATACATACATCGCTGCGTGTGATTCGTGCAAGGAGTGCAAAGCGCCGAACATTTGTCTGCGTCCTCCGATGGTCATCCAAAGTCCACCAGTGCGTCCATGGCAATATATAAATATAGATCTTCTTGGACCATATCCGCGATCTAAAAATGGTAACACATATATATTAATTGTTTTGGATCAGTTCAGCAAATTTATATTACTAAAACCGTTACGACAAGCTACGACCGCGCCGATCATCAAATTTCTAGAAGCCGATGTCTTTCATCTGTTCGGAATTCCCGAAGTGTTGGTATCAGATAACGGAGTGCAGTTCATCTCGAAAGAATTTCAAAAACTGACAGCCGACTATAACATCAGTCACAAATATACGGCACCATATCATCCGCAAGCCAACGCTTCTGAACGAGTAAACCGAAACATCATTACCGCAATCCGTGCCTACATCAGCAGTAACAACCATAAAGAGTGGGACAAACACCTTAGCCACATCGCTTGTGCGTTGCGAAATGTAGTGCATGACGCTACTGGTTTTTCACCGTTCTATTTAACTTTTGGGTACCATATGATTACAGATGGTTCAGCGTATGAGCTTTTGAGGAAATTGCAATCATTGCAGGAAGACATGCTAGTGGAATATCCATCGAAAAATCCCGCAATAACTGATGTCGTGATTAAAAATTTAAAGAAAGCGCAAAATCGTCATCAGAAAACGTATAATTTGCGTACCAGAAAAATAGCGTACATACCTGGTCAATTCGTATTTCGTCGTAATCATGTCCAAAGTGACCAGCAGAAACACATATCCGCCAAATTTGCTAAGCCGTGGGTCAAATGTAAAATTCTATCCTCACACGGCAAAGTGTGTTTCATTGTTGAAGACGAAGCGAGCAACAAAACGCATATCGTTCACGCCAAAGACCTTAAACCTTAAGGCCCGGCTTACTCAGTCGATAGAGCATGAGACAGCTCAGGGTGTGGGACAGCCCCACGTTGATACCTATAATAAAAATAAATTTGTTTTAATTTAGTTAAATTAATGTTAGTATTAAAATTAGGATTAAATTGATAGGATTAGTTATAGTAATAAGTAATTAGATTTTTTTTTTTTGTATTAATTGGTAGTTAACTAAATTAGGATTTAGGATATGTTAGAGTAGGTTAAGAATAAAAAAAAAAAAAAAAAAAAAAACAATTATATAATTCGTTAGATTCAAATAATAATAGTTAGTTTTTTATTAGGGTTAGTTGGGGATTTAGATTTAACTTTGTATATATTTTTTTTTTGAAAATTAATTAAGGAAAAATGAATTAAATGAATTATAGGAAAAATGAATTAAAATGAATTATCGTAGGTTAAGTATATAGTATTAGGAATATATTTTTTTGTAGATTAGGTTAAATTTTATAGATTAGGTGTTCAGACTTGTATCCACGTAAAAACGGGTTACAAGCCTGTTTTGTGGCCCTGCAGGCTCTGAACATTGGTTGAAGGAAAAATCACATTGGATAAATTCCAATATGATTATCCAAAAATAACCATATATAAAAATTAAACAACCAACAGGTTATGTTGGTACATTTTTCTCATCCTGCTATATATTTCTGGGTACCTAAAATTTAAATATAATTATAAATAAATAAAAAATAGAATAATACCTTCCGTAGGAAATGTCCGTCCGTTGGGGAAAAAAAAAATCAAATAAATAATTAATATTTGCTAGAAAAGCCATCATGGTGGCTGAAATATGTTTATTTTTTTTTCTCGTTCACATATGACTGACAATTACATATGTCATATGTCATTATAATTAGATTTTCGTCGCAAATGAGAATTTCCATCTGTTGGTGGGAATCAAAAACACCCAAAAATTCCACCGGGCAGGCCGTAAAGTTGAATCGGTTGGGGACGGGCGGAGATGCGGATTCGTTTTTGGGGAAGGCGGAAATGGAAAGAAACGTGGAAAGAAAAAAAAGAAAAGATTGAGCGTGAGACGTGATAGTTTTTTTTGGGGTCTGAAAAAAATAAAAAGAAAAAGAAGGATTTTTGTGACAAAACAAAAAAAATTGGTAGAATTAAAGTGGTACCAGCCAAACCACAAAAATTCTAGCATAAAAAAAAAATAGTAATAAAAAAAAAAAGAAAAAACCTGTGGCGACCTTCAAACAAAAAAATAAAAGGTGCTACTGGCAAAGACGGTTTTTTTTTAATATTGCGGATAGATGACGGAAAATTATATATACCGAGCTAGTGGTATATCCTGTTCCAATTCATCTGGAATTCTGCTAGCGGAGGATCGACCGAGCTAGTGGTCGACCGCTGCAGAATTGGAAAAAAAAAAAGAATCTGGTTGCAGAGATTTAACATAAGGAACATTAGATTCTTCAAAGCCGATTCAACATTAGATTCTTCAAAGCCGAATAATAAAATTATATATATATAGAAAAACTATGTCTATATAAATTAATAAAACAAAAAAAAATTAAAATATTAAATTATAGAGATGTTCCACGGTGGTGGTCCAAGTTATTTTTTTTTCAATTCAGTAGAGTAGTGTTTTTTTTCAATTATCATAGTTAATTTTTTTTTTATTTTTGGATCTTGATTTGTAGAGTAGTTTTTTTTAAAAGTTGTTTATGATTTGTAATTAATAATTAAATTTAGGATTTTGGTTTTAGTAGTAATGTTAGTTTTTATTTTTGATAATTTTTTTTTGGTAATTGATAAAAATTTGTGGTTGTAATCTATTAAATAAACCTTATTTTAGCGGCGGTAACCAGACATGTCCGGACAGCCAACGTGCTAAATTTTGCAAGGTATGTTTTTCTTTATTTAATTGAAATTGGAGTGTGGTAAAACAAATCACAAAAGAACCTAAAATTTGTGTTAGTTGCCATTAAAAAAAAGAAAAAAAAAAGATTTTTTTTTATTGTGAATTTTTGGTATTTAGTATAAATTATAAAATTAATAAAAAAAAAAAAATAGATTGGACGGTGGAGAACTCGTCAAACTAAAAATTTTTTTTGTTATTATTTCCAATTAAATTTTATTGAAGGTTTCGGCATGTCAGGCTAAGGCCTCTTTTACCGCCCATGGATTGATGACGTCAGGCCGTAATTTCCCTGTTTCCCTTCCTTAGGGGTTGTTGATTTGATTTGCAGGTAGGATCGATTGGTTGACTCACGCCCCACAGACCGAGCTAAGCTGGCAAAAAGGAGGAAATCCCAATCGGTCCTTGAAACTTTCAAGGTTTTGTTTTTAGAAATTCGGTCTTGCTCTGTTGGTGGTCCGCGGTTGTGGATCACTCAAGACCTGGCGCCCGCATAATAGAAAACCTTGGAAGTTTCTAAATCGCGTCTCCTCCGCAATACCGTGAAGTAACCAGACTCACTTGGTTTTGTTAATTATTTTTTTTTGGTGATTAAATTTTTGTTTTATTTTTCCAGTGGCGCTCAAGATTTTTTTTCTTGAGTGGGCCAACACTTTTTTTTGTTGGTCGAAGAAGTGTGTAATGGTGCACGGGTACCATTGCCACCCCACAAATAAAATTTAAATTAATAATTAACAGGCCAAAGCCAAGTGATGTCCTCCGGTTCTGTTGCAATTTGTCAACGGAACTGTGCGGTGTTACAACGGATTGAGCTGTTCTAATCTACTCTGTCAAATGACCGGAAAAAGAAAAGCTTTCTTCTTTCTCTTAAAAAGTATTTTTTTTTTTTTTTTGATTTACCAAGTTGGTAGCAATTAATGATGACGTAACGTAAGTGAGAATTCTCTACCCAACAACAACATTATTTATAATTCTGATCTCCGATATAATATGGATTTTTTTTACTTTACGATAATTACTTTAATGGAATATATTTAATTTTATATTTGTGATTTTTCAAACGCTACAAAATCGGAATTTTGACTAAAAAAAAAAATTTTTTTTTTTTGAAGGGAAAATTTCGAAAAACCGTGATGGAAAATCAAATGAACTTAAACGACTTTTATAATATTTTTCTTTTTTTTAATATTTATGATTTTTAATTGCATCTTAATTAATTTTTTTTTTTTTTTTAAGTTCATTCTAATTTATTATAATGTATATCATTATTACATTTGACAAATAATTGAATGCAAGAATTTTTTTTTTCCGATTAATATTATTATTTTTCTGATTTAAATTATATTAAAATTTAAAATTTTTAAAGTATTAAAAATCTTTAATAATATTAATATTTTCAATAAAATCATTACAATTCGTCTTTTAATTATACAATTTATGAATGCAATTACTATTTCATTTGTTTGTTCATTTGATATATATAATTATTATTAATGTTATGATTTTTAATCATAATTAATGAACAATATTTTTGAATATAATATAATTTATTTATAATAGTATTACGATTTACTTCAGTACAAATATTTTTATCTAATTCAACAATATTATCATAGAATAATTGTAATTTTTTGATATTCTTTTAAATTTAACTAATTACAATTATTTGCAATATTCAGAATTTTTTTTTTTAAATTTTTATTATATATAATATTATATTCATAATTATTATCATATTTATCAATAGTGTAAACGTGTGGCTTCGACCCACCCCCTGAATACTTTTAATTAGCCGGGCAATGAATTTGAACTAATTTTTTTTTTATTATTATTATTTTACACTTAGAATTTAATTAAATCTTTAATCTACAATTTATTTACGTAGTATTTATATTCGTTTAAATTAAATAGAAAGTAACTGGTAATTTTATCATTAGTAATAGAGTACGAAAAAAAATTATTATTAGATGTACGAGTATCTGATAACAAAAAATTGAATTTTGAAATGATTATTTCCTTAAATCTTTGGTGTCATATACACCTAACATATTTCCTTTCATATCAGTGACTTCATACCGATTTTTGCCTAATTGTTTTGATATTTTACCTTTTAGGAATTTTGGACAAAATTTAGCGTTCAGTTTTTTTGACATATTACTTAGTATAAAGTTTCTCCGAAACTTTATACTAAGTAATATGTTACACGACTTCGTAAATTATAAGTTTTTTCATGTTTTTGATGGGCTTCGATTAGTTTTTCGCGGACTTTATCATGTATTAATTGCATTTTAAGATGTTGTGGAATAATTTCCATTTCCGTTTCGTTTCATAATTTTAATTGTTTTAATATTTTATACATAGAAGCATGGGTTAGCATATTATATCCAAAAAGAGCTTCATATGGTGATATACATATGCTTTGATGGACAGCGCTTCTCAATGCCGTACCAATATGAGACAGATTTATATCCCAGTCTGTATGATCTTCACAAATATATGCTCTGATAGATTGAATAATTGATATATTAACTCTTTCACTAGCATTAGATTGTGGGGTATATTTTGGTGTTTTTAAATGTAAAATACCATAACTTTCTAGAAATTTTGTGAATGATTTACTTACAAACTGTTTTCCATTATCAGTCATAATGGTTTCAGGTACACCAAAAATTGAAAATACATTATCAACTAAATATTGAATAACAGCGTGAGATTTTGCAACACGTATTGATTTAAATAATGGAAATTTTGTTAATTTATCCAAACAAATAAATATGAAAACATTACCAAGTTTTGACCTAGGGTAAGGACCTAAAAAATCTAGATATAGATGTTGAAATGGACGCTGAACTAAAATTTGTTTGCCCATTGGACCACGCAGAGTAATGTTAGGAGATTTCGACATTTTACAAGTTTCGCAATTATTAATAAAATTTTTTACTTGTATTGCCATATCTGGCCAAAAATAAAATTCGCGTAGTTTATACAACGTTTTAAATATACCACCATGTGAAGCTTGAGGGGGCTCATGTGTCATTGCAATCACGTCATTCGTGAGTCCTTGTGGGACCCAAAGTTTCCAAGCTTTGTCTTCGTCAACAGGATTCCCATTGTATATGCGCGTTCTTTTGTATACAAAATTATCAGAAACTTGAAGATCTGGTAGTTTCTCTTTATTATTTTCGACAAACGAAATTAGTTCTTTATATTCTTCTGATTTGAATTCATCGTGGTTTAAATCTATTGACAATTGTGGTATGTCCATTTTATATAACGCATCCATATGAACTCGTGACAGTACATCTGGTACAACATTTAACGATCCTTTTCTATGTTCAATCTCGAAAGTAAAAGCCTGGAGCTTTAAACTCCACCTAGCCAATCGCTCGTTCAGATCGGTCTGACTCATCAGCCACTTCAAACTTGCATTATTTTAAATTATTTTAAATTATTTTAATTATTTTAAATTTTTGTCCCTCAATAAAAGGACGAAATCTCTTAACACTAATAACTGCAGCATAACACTCAAGTTCAGTTACACTATAGTTCCTTTGTGCATTATTTAATTTTTGCGAATAGTAACAAATTGGTTTTTACCTACCGACGCCCGTTTTTGAAGCATCGCAATGTATTGTGAAAGATTTTGAAAAATCAGCGTGTACTAACACAGGTGCAGATACTAAAGCATATTTTAATTTATTAAAAGATTCTATAGCTTCAGGTGTTAAGTTAAAACTTTTACTTTTTTTCAAGGTGTCCGACAATGGTGCTGCCAAGGTCGCATATTCATTAATGAATCTTCTATACCATCCTGTCATACCAAGAAAACGCCTAACTTGTTTGACAGATTTAGGTTCAGGAAAGTATTTTATCGCCTCAATTTTTGAAGGATCTGTTTTAAGGCACCCATTCCCTACAATAAAACCTAAATATTTAAGTTCCTTAAAACAGAATTTCGATTTTTCTACATTTATAGTTAAGCCTCCTGTTCGTAACCTATTGGAAACTTCTTCTAACATTTTCATATGGGTCTCAAAATCAGGTGAAATTATGAGCAAATCATCTAGGTAAACGAATACGTATTCCTTCATTTCAGTAGGTATCACTCTAGCCATCAGCCTACACATACGCTGTGCAGCATTACATAAGCCGAATGGCATAACTTTAAACTGATAGAGTGGTCTACCAGGGACCGTGAATGCCGTTTTCTCACGTGATTTTGGCTCTAAAGGGATCTGCCAAAATGCATCCTTTAAATCTACGCTAGATATGAAAAATGTATCAGACAAGCGACTCAATAAACCTTCAATATGGGGAAGTGGATAGGCGTCCTTTTTTGTCACATTATTCACTTTTCTCGAATTTTTACCTGGCTTACGTACCAGCACTACAGGAGAGTTCCAAGGACTTTCACTTTCTTCAATTACTCCCATTTCAAGCATTCTATCCAATTCATCATACAAAAGCTTTTGAATCGCCGGAGAAGTTGGATAATGACGCGATTTAATTGGTACAGCATCACCTGTATCAATAGTATGTTCCATTAAGTGAGTCTTACCTAAGCCCATTTTTGAAAAAGACGGAAAATTTTCACGAATTTTATTCAATCTATCAGTTTGTTCTTTCGTTAATTCATGTAGATCATATTTTTGTTCGATTTTCTTTAAATCAACCTGTAAATCTAATTCTGAAATTATTTCAGGAGCAATTTTAAAAGTTTGCCAAAAATCAATTCCTAGAAATAATTCTTTTGATAAGCTAGGCACGAGATATAATATCTGATTTTTATTTATACCATTATACGTAATAGAGCAATTAATTTTACCAACAATTGGTTGATTTTTACCTTCAGCCGTTTGAACGTTCGCGTTAAATTTTTCATAAGTGATATTATTATTTTGTAAAAATTCTAAACACCCAGATCCTAAGGCACTAATGCTTGCACCACTATCTAGCAAACCAAGCATTTCTTTACCAAAGATATTAACTTTAGCATAAGGACGTGGATCTGACGATATATTAAAATACGTCGAAGCAATTTTATATTTTAATTCTTTTCTATTTTTGTATCTTTTTCGTATTGTATTAATTTTTTTGTCTAAATTCGGTTTTAAATTAACAGATTCAATGTCAAAAATTCTTTCTCTAGCCTTATTATAATCTATAATTCGTTGGTGTAGAGTTTTAATTTCTTGTTTTTCGTTTACTTCATTTTTTTTTATTTTTTTATTTTCAGGGTTTTGTAGTATTTCAATTTTATTATTATTAATCTTACTATCTAGGAAAGTTTCATTATATTTATTAATTTCTATATTTGTTTTTATTTCAGGTTCAAATATTTTATTAATATTTAAAGAATTTTCATTTAACTTAAAACTACAAGAATCTGAAGGATTTTCTCCAGCAATTTTTATTCCGGGATTTGTGAATTTGAACGAGAATTCCCGGTCATAACTTTCTCGTCCGTTTTCAGGTTTCCCGTACAACGAGGACAATTTGGAGTGGTAACATCTCGTGTACCACATTTAAAACAAAATAAACTCCTTTAAAAAAAACCATGACCTCTCACGCGACAATTCCAACATTCATATTTAGAATGGTCTTTAATATTTTGAAAATTACTATTTTCAGTATATGGTTTACGCCGGTTAAAATTATGCGAATTTAATGCGTCAATATCATAATGATCATAATCATTGAAATCATCATATTCAATTTCATTAATTTTTCTAGCTGATTGTTGCTGTTTAAATTTAGCAGCACTTTTATTAATATGTTTTTCAGCTTTCCTACAAATATGAATAAGTTCAGGTAGACTTTTAGTTTTAAATGTAAATATCAATCTTCTAATCGAATCTTTCATATTATGATTTAAAATATCAACAAGTTCACTATCTCTTTTTGGTTTTCTAAGTTTTGCATTTAAATTAATGATATCAGAACTAAATTTTTCAAATGATTCATTAAAATCTTGTTTACGGTCATTCATTTGTGCCGATATTTCGAAATCAGTTTCAATTGACCGATATCTCTCAATTAAAGCTGTTTTTAATTGTTCCCAATTCGCTTCTCTATTTCGTTTCAAGAAATTCCAATACCATCTTTCAACATCACCAGAAACAATGGTGTGAAAATGGTTAACTACCGCATCCCACGAATACCCATAAGCTAATTTTAATCTTTCGATTCTAAAAATAAAATCGTCTATCAACATGTTTTTATTATCGAATTTAAATCCCCATTTATCCATTTCACATTTTTGATGAAATCTATTCGAATTTAAATTATTATTAGATTCAACTCTACGTCGAACATTTATATTACTGTCTATTTCGTCACCTGAATCGGTTAATGAATCAGTAGTTGGTATATTACTATTTTGAATATTACTTTTATTATTATTAAGGTTTTGCGAATTTTTAGATAAATTACTAAGAAATTGATCAAATTGTTGTGACAGATTACCTAAAAGTTGAGAATTAAAATCATCTGATTTCTCACTAGATTGTAAATTAATATTTTGTGGATTATTTTTACCATAATTTCTTTCTCTTTGAAAATTATTATTCGAATTACTTTGATTATTTGAATTATTTGGAATTTCTCTGGGAAACTCAAAATTTTTACTTTGGGATTTATTTTGCACATTTGAATTAATTTGAGAACTTTTGGGTCTATTATTTTGTGGAATATCATAACTATTATGATTATTAAAATTTAAATTTGGCAAATTACTATTTTGGTCTTGCGAAATTTGAGTATAATTTTGTTGTAATACCTGATGTATTACCAATTTCATTTGCTTCATTTGTTCAGCTAAACTAGAATTTGCTGCACTAGTAGTAAACATTTCAGCAAATTGTTGCTGAATTAAATCTGTACTTTGAGGTTGTTGATTTGAAAACGATAATTGTTTTGGTGGTAAAGTATTGTGTTCCGAAAGGATCAATAAATCTTCTATTGAATTAGAAGGTGTCATTATTGGTGTATTTTTATTTTTACTGCGAGAATTTCTATTGTTATATTCTTCAATATCTTGATACTTTAATAATTCAATAGGATCATTTGTAGCTGTAGCTAAACCATTATCACTATCATTTGTCAAAATATCTGTTTGATTTTTCTCAACTACAGGTTGTAAAGTTTGTTTATTTATATCTAATTTAGGTTGAGGAGTATGGACAACTTTTGATTGATTTAAACCACCACTATTACTACTGGGAGTATTAATCTGAGGATTTCTTCTGGTATTATAATACCCACCACGAAAATTAGGATTTTTAGGTTTAGCACCACTTTTACCACTTGGTGTACTCATTTTAAATATAATATATTTTACAAAAATTCAAAAATATATCTGTATAATTACAGATATTTTTTTTTCTTTTTTAGAAGCTTAAAACTAAAGCTTTTTCAAAAGCTTACCAATAATTATATTATTTTGATTTAATAAATTTTTTAAATAAACAATTTGAATTCAATTTAAATATTAATAATTTCAAATTGTTTGTTTGTACTTTGCGAATCCCGACAATAATCAAATCAATAAGGCACTGAAAAAATTATTTTTCTAGCGAATAGAAAATTTCAATTTTTCTTTATATATATATATTTTATTTTCTTTGTAATTCTTTAAAAGAATCCTACCAATAATAATTATCATTTAATCAAAATTTTAAATTTGTATTATACTTCTTTTATTTAGACTTTTCCAACTTTCAAACTTTATATACTTTCTAACTTCTTTCTATATATTTTCTAACAAAATATTTCTAACTCTTTCTCTAAATATATATATAACTTTAACTATATATATTTCTAACTATATTTTTATTTAGGGGATGTGATGTCCAAATAGATAATTTTTTTTTTCAAAGGCAGTCTGTATAAAACACAATTAAATAACATAAATCAACTGAAACTATACAATTATGTTAATATTTTATGTTCGTATTTCCAAGTTTTAATTTAGTTATATTTCGGATATTGGTCCTGGTCGCAAACGCACTAAACTCTGGTAAACAGACTGTTTGTGGGACATACCGAGGATATATTCGAAATATATTTTATCAAAATCTAAAAATTTCAAAGTTGCTTTCGCAATTATAAGCCAGAACGTACTTAGATCTTAGCTATAAGACATAAAGCGTTATTAAAATTAATTTCTGATGTAATTGAAATAAAAATATATTCAAATAAAATTAAATATATACGTCGCAAACGCGGAACTCGATCTAAAAATCATTGATTTCCGGGACATACGTCTATATTAAATCAATCTTTAATATTTTTTTTTTTTTTTTATTAACTTCTTACGATAAAACTCGTGTTCATAATCACCATGTATTTTAAATAAATTTAGATATAAAAATGTAATATTAAGGAAAATATTAGAAGAAATGACAGAAAAGTAAAATTTGGTATACATAAAAATATATGTATGAAATTATTAAATTATCTTACGCATGACTAAAACTTTTAAATCTCTTAAAATTCCGTATAGGATTAGAGAAAATATTCTAACGAACTAACTAGCATTACGTTGGGCGCCATTTGTAATAAATGTTTAATTGATCAAAAGGATCTTATAGATACACTCATAGATAAACTTTCACACTCACACAAAAAAATTTAGGGGAAACATTTATGTCCTTGGAGGATCTCAGCGACTGGTGGCATGCTTGTGGTCGCACGAGCTAGGTCGTCGGATTGGGGGAGATCTTGTCGCTCTCCAAGGCTACAATTTTCATGCCAGATGATTGTGACCAATCAAATACTTTATAGTATCTATGATTGAGATCGTCACAAAGGGATAAAACGGGAGACGAACTGAAACTACCAAATGGGGATGAACACGTAAAAAAAAAATTAACATAATTGAGTTGTGGTGTTGGTTTTGTACCACCTTATGCCCACCCTGCCTTGTCTATTTTATTTTATATTCCAACATAATTAATTAAAATAGACCCTTTTTATTATGTAAGTGTAATAAACGTTACACCTTACTACTTACGATAGCACAGTCGAAAAATATATTTATACTGCCTACCCTTTGCCATCACACCCCTCAAAATATAATTTAATTAATTACACATCATACTTTTCTTTCTAAATTTCATAATTTATGTTTTATTTTCTTAATAATTTTACTCTTCATTTTTAATTTTTTTACTTTTTTAACATAAATTTTAACTATATAAAATATCCTATATAAAATATCCGGTACACCCGGTACTTAACTAATTTCTTTTTTTTCTTTTAATTCAAATTTTTTTTAATTTCTATATATAACTCTTTTTCTTAATTCTTTTGTAAGTATATTATATATTAAACTATCTCAAACATCTGTTTTTTTTAAATATTTATTTAATTGTATTGTCATATATAGAGAATAAAATTTTTTTGATTTGACCTATATATTATTTTAATTAATGTGACGTCATGAGAAATTTCGTTTTTTTTTTTTTTATATGGAAGTAAATTTTAATTTTTTGTAAATAAATTTAAATTGTTAATACACACACAATTACAATTATCATGTATTACGACTGCATGACGTCACCTATTTTACTATTTCATACTATATGAGTTTCAATTTCAAATATTTGGAAAATCTCAAATATTGTTTTATATTTTAATAGTTTGTAAAAAAAATGAAGTATCTTGTTTTACATATATCTATATATTTCTAAAGATATCTCAAACACTAATGGTATAAACCTATTTATTCGGTACTATCTTGTTTTTAATTATTTTCTAATTTTTATCACCACAATTAATATATAATATGAAAAATAAAAAAAAATAATGGAATTTTTGCTGACTTACCAAGCTTTATTCAATAACATTAGATACATATAATGATGGATTACCGTCGGCTGTGATGCATGCAGCACACTCGAACTGGATTTCCTTTCCTTTTTTTTTCTTTTTTGATTAGTTAAAAATTAATATTTATATAATGAAATTTTTTTTTTTCCTTTTTCACCATATCAATATGTGGTGTATCCTATCAACTTCCTAATTCTTAAGTTAATTTAATTTTATTATATAAAACTAAGTTATATATATATTTATACACATTTCTGTGTTGATGTTGAACTCTTTAATTTTTACTGATGAATACTGATGAAAAAATGATGGTGCTGTTTTAAAATGTGGGTGGTGTACGCTGGTGGACCTTGAAGCGTTTTTTTTCTCCACGCGCACACCACAATTTTAATATTTTTTTTCAGCGACTTTCCTTTTTTCCTTTCTTTGAAATTGATCACGGTAGATCAACTCAATACCGGTTGATTTCACGGATCTTTGTGGATTTATAGATCAATCACTATAGAAAATAACAGGTTATACCCACTCGGTATTGAATAAAAAAAAAAATGTAAAATTTACCTTTTTTTTTATTAATTTTTTTTGTTGTTTAATATCCTCGATTTTTTTTTTTTTTTTGATTAGTGGTTTATCGATTATTTTATTTTTAAATATATTATAAAACTTTATGGTTTTATACCACAGATAAGATATATATTAATTTGTTGCACGTGACGGATTGAGCTTTGCTGTTCTAATCTACTCTGTCAAATGACCGGAAAAAGAAAAGCTTTCTTCTTTCTCTTAAAAAGTATTTTTTTTTTTTTTTGATTTACCAAGTTGGTAGCAATTAATGATGACGTAACGTAAGTGAGAATTCTCTACCCAACAACAACATTATTTATAATTCTGATCTCCGAGGATCTCAGCGACTGGTGGCATGCTTGTGGTCGCACGAGCTAGGTCGTCGGATTGGGGGAGATCTTGTCGCTCTCCAAGGCTACAATTTTCATGCCAGATGATTGTGACCAATCAAATACTTTATAGTATCTATGATTGAGATCGTCACAAAGGGATAAAACGGGAGACGAACTGAAACTACCAAATGGGGATGAACACGTAAAAAAAAAATTAACATAATTGAGTTGTGGTGTTGGTTTTGTACCACCTTATGCCCACCCTGCCTTGTCTATTTTATTTTATATTCCAACATAATTAATTAAAATAGACCCTTTTTATTATGTAAGTGTAATAAACGTTACACCTTACTACTTACGATAGCACAGTCGAAAAATATATTTATACTGCCTACCCTTTGCCATCACACCCCTCAAAATATAATTTAATTAATTACACATCATACTTTTCTTTCTAAATTTCATAATTTATGTTTTATTTTCTTAATAATTTTACTCTTCATTTTTAATTTTTTTACTTTTTTAACATAAATTTTAACTATATAAAATATCCTATATAAAATATCCGGTACACCCGGTACTTAACTAATTTCTTTTTTTTCTTTTAATTCAAATTTTTTTTAATTTCTATATATAACTCTTTTTCTTAATTCTTTTGTAAGTATATTATATATTAAACTATCTCAAACATCTGTTTTTTTTAAATATTTATTTAATTGTATTGTCATATATAGAGAATAAAAATTTTTTGATTTGACCTATATATTATTTTAATTAATGTGACGTCATGAGAAATTTCGTTTTTTTTTTTTTTATATGGAAGTAAATTTTAATTTTTTGTAAATAAATTTAAATTGTTAATACACACACAATTACAATTATCATGTATTACGACTGCATGACGTCACCTATTTTACTATTTCATACTATATGAGTTTCAATTTCAAATATTTGGAAAATCTCAAATATTGTTTTATATTTTAATAGTTTGTAAAAAAAATGAAGTATCTTGTTTTACATATATCTATATATTTCTAAAGATATCTCAAACACTAATGGTATAAACCTATTTATTCGGTACTATCTTGTTTTTAATTATTTTCTAATTTTTATCACCACAATTAATATATAATATGAAAAATAAAAAAAAATAATGGAATTTTTGCTGACTTACCAAGCTTTATTCAATAACATTAGATACATATAATGATGGATTACCGTCGGCTGTGATGCATGCAGCACACTCGAACTGGATTTCCTTTCCTTTTTTTTTCTTTTTTGATTAGTTAAAAATTAATATTTATATAATGAAATTTTTTTTTTTCCTTTTTCACCATATCAATATGTGGTGTATCCTATCAACTTCCTAATTCTTAAGTTAATTTAATTTTATTATATAAAACTAAGTTATATATATATTTATACACATTTCTGTGTTGATGTTGAACTCTTTAATTTTTACTGATGAATACTGATGAAAAAATGATGGTGCTGTTTTAAAATGTGGGTGGTGTACGCTGGTGGACCTTGAAGCGTTTTTTTTCTCCACGCGCACACCACAATTTTAATATTTTTTTTCAGCGACTTTCCTTTTTTCCTTTCTTTGAAATTGATCACGGTAGATCAACTCAATACCGGTTGATTTCACGGATCTTTGTGGATTTATAGATCAATCACTATAGAAAATAACAGGTTATACCCACTCGGTATTGAATAAAAAAAAAAATGTAAAATTTACCTTTTTTTTTATTAATTTTTTTTGTTGTTTAATATCCTCGATTTTTTTTTTTTTTTTTGATTAGTGGTTTATCGATTATTTTATTTTTAAATATATTATAAAACTTTATGGTTTTATACCACAGATAAGATATATATTAATTTGTTGCACGTGACGGATTGAGCTTTGCTGTTCTAATCTACTCTGTCAAATGACCGGAAAAAGAAAAGCTTTCTTCTTTCTCTTAAAAAGTATTTTTTTTTTTTTTTGATTTACCAAGTTGGTAGCAATTAATGATGACGTAACGTAAGTGAGAATTCTCTACCCAACAACAACATTATTTATAATTCTGATCTCCGATATAATATGGATTTTTTTTACTTTACGATAATTACTTTAATGGAATATATTTAATTTTATATTTGTGATTTTTCAAACGCTACAAATTTGAACAATCATCTTATCAATTATTTATATCAACATAAATTAAATAATCGAAGTGGTGTGACATCATATTTCTGGAAAAAAAAACAATTATTTCATTACATCAAATTATATCTGATTGTAACCAATCCAGGAGTAAAAGGCAAGAATATAAAATCAAGAAATAAGTAATTTTAATTAGACACGATAAATTTAATTTACTTATTAATTTGAAAGATATTGTAATATAAAAAAGTTGGATATATATAAAGATATTAAACATATTTATATATTCTTCTATGGCCTACGAATATGGCATAGTTAATTGCCTACGTTACCTTTATTGTTTAAGAAGCAAAGGTTTGCTCTTTGGTCTTCGCTATACTAGCCTTAAATCCGTGTTATTTGGTGCGGAAGCCTTTTCTGAAATACCAATGTTTTAAAAGGCTTTGGAAGCCAACAAATGCTTATATTTGAAAGGCTTAAGCAAGCCGAAATGAAATATGAGAATGCAAGTTTGATTCTAATTTATTTCAAATATTTCGACCCTCTATATATGGTTCCTTACTTACTAATACAATTAAAAATAACTAATAATTTTATATAATTCAATTCTTAATACTTATAAACTAATTATTACAATTAAATTACTTAACACCAAAAATATAATAGTTTTCATTTACATTGTTTTTACATTGTTTTATATCATCGTATGAACGTATGATATTAAAAAAAAAGAAGTTCAGTATAAATTAAATCGCGGTAATGTGTATACATTACAATATAACATAAGTTATATCTGAGATCTTTTAAATTTAATTATATTCTTTTAGCTAAAATATCATAAAATTAACAAAAATTATATACACTGGAGTCATTGTGCACACAGGTCTACAGGCGGATAAACACAAAACATATATATTTAAATTTCATTTATTATATATATAAAAAAAATCAAAAGGTTAAATCTCATAAAAAAAAATATATTTAACATAATTTTCGGTAAACGTAGATCTGTGAATTACATTCTTAAGGAAACCTTAATTTATATTATATTTCTAAATTGTGTGATAAAGCTGATTTAATATGGCTTTGTGCAAATTATAGTTCTAATTATAGTGATTGTATTAGTTGATGATAATTTTCGGTCAATTTTACATTCTTATTCATTTATAAAATCAGCTGTAAGAATAATAAGTTATCAAAAATAAAGTTTGACCAATTAAAAAAAAATAATATTTAGTTATATACTACTGGTATATAAAGCTTCCAGCTGATCTTTTGTTTTGAATTTAGTAAATGAAATAGTAAAATAATAGACGAACATTAGTACAAAAATTGTTCGATATAAATATAAATTAAGAAATTTGATTATTTAATAAAATACAATATCTTTAGAATAATTCATACATAAAATATTTGAAGTGTAAAAATTTATTATATATTTGATTTTTTTTTTATTGAATTGTATTTATGAAATTAGACTGAATATTTAAATTTAAAAAAGAAGTAAAATACAAAATAAAATAAAATATATTAGAATTCATTATGAATACAAAATCAAAATTTATTTTTTTTCTTTGAGATTAAATATGAGCATGGAAGGTTAAGATTTTTTTTTAAGGTGATGAACGTCGATATCGGTGGATAAAAATATATCGTACAAAGTATAATGTAAAATAAATTTAGAAAGGGATCATCCTAAATATTTAAGGCTCTCCATGTAGAGGGGGATGGTCATGGTAGCTGCTTTACAATTTGTAAGCACATAGGGGAGGGTATTGGCCTATGAAGAACACCATCTTATTTCTTCAATAAAACGTTCGACAGAGATAAATTTAGCAGAGTTTAGAAAATGTAATCCGCGTTAATTGTTTTGATGAAAGAAGAATTGTACTGGATTTATATGTAAAGTTATTTTGAGTCGAATTTTAAATTGAGGTCTAAATTTTATTACCAGTAAAGCACATAGTGTTTTTATGTAATGGTGAGGTGACAAAGACCACCCCTGCGGGTTACCGGGCAAACTGCTTGAAATCTATGTGCAAGTACCCTCACGCTGTTACAAATTAATAGTTAATGACAATCAACTTCCTGTCGTTTCTCTCAGGTTTAACTATTTAACTTAATTTTAAAATTTATCATAGGGGTGTATAGAATGCAACAGAGACATCTATATTTTATTTATTTATTTATTTATTTTCTTCTTAATCTAAACAGTCAATTTATTTCATTTTATTTTTTTATTTAATAAGTTTGAATTAGAAAAAAACATAATTATTTACAACTATAACTTAACTAAGAAAAAAATATGGTTAAAGTACATTCTGTTGCAGAATCGCAAGTATCGAATGAACTATCAATCAAAATTCCCAAATAAAAGCACAAGATGTGAGGTGTTTAACTTAAAAAAGATTTACTAACAAATATTCATTAAAAAAAAAATATATATAAAATGTATATTTAACTCACAAAAATTTAAGTATAAATATATTAGCTTTTATAGACAAACTCTTAAGAAATCTTCAGCTTCCTCATAATTATAATTAAAAACACAAACTTTTATTTCTTTTAAAAACGCGGAGAACAATCTAATGGATCTGATATGTTCAGGTAGATTATTAAAAACTCTAGGTGTAATTATTTTGTAGAAATGACATCTATTAAAATTTGGAAAAGTAACAAGATTTCTGTTATTAATTCTCAAATTATACACAACAGTATGGCACATATTAAGATAACCAGATTTCAAAAAGAACACCTTCAAAGTTTAAAACAAATACAAATTTCTCAATGGCAGAATTTGCAATGATTTGAATAATACTAAACTAGATGAAAGTTGTCTTTTTTTTACAAATTAATCTGACAGCATGTTTTTGGAATATCAATAATTGTGCCAATTTATTGAAATAAGCACCACCATAGCTAGCTATACCATATTGAAGTTTTGAATGAAAGAGGGCATAATCACAGACAAATTATTTATCAGATAGGAAAACAGGAACAAAAAATTATGCTCAACTATTTTTAAGTTAACTCCATTTCCATACAGTCCATCTATTGTTTTTTTTTAAAACTATTTTTTTAAACTGAGTCTAGGGTGTAATGCAAATTTTTTAAATTGAGTCTACGGTGAAATAAAAAGTAATAAATAAAGTTTGTAGTGTTTAAACAAATTTAAACGATAGAAAAAAAATAATATTTTATTTCAATGCTACGATTGTAACAAAAAATAGATTTGACAAAAAAAAAATATTTTGTCATTTTGTGTTACAGTATGTGGCATTCTGTTTTGTTAAATAAAAACAAGTGTTGGATATATTATTTTATTAACTTTGTTTGCATGAAATGTTCATGATGTCTCAAAGCTGATGCTTAAAGAAATTTTTTATATAATTAAAATTCATCGTTATTACGTTCTTATTTTTATTTAATAATTTCACTTTTTATTTAATAAGTTCATATTTTAGTACACAATACAAAAAAAAAACAAAAAATGTATATACTTTTTATTGAATAAGTTTATTACATATTTTAGTAGACAAAAAAAAAAAAAACAATAAGTTCATAGTTTTAGAAAAAAAAAACCAAAAAATTTCTAATTTTACTAAAAAATAACATAAAAATAAAATTTGACAAAAGTTATGTCTGGAAAAAAAATTAAATTGCGGTAGTAAATGCGTTGTTGAATTCTACTACCGCAATTTCTACTGAAATTCTACTTCTTATGCTGATTAGAAAAAATTGTATTTGGAAATTGCAAAAAATTAAGGATTTATCCAAAAGCAAACGAAATACAAAATTACAAACTCCACCAAATGAAAAAAAAACCAATAATCGCTGATTACGTATTTTAACAGATATTATACCAAATGTAAAATTTAATAATTTATTATTGTATACATACAAATTATAAGTCTAATAATATTAATAATTAATTGCTTATTATGTATTAATATTATTAGAATTATAATTTGTATCTATACTACTTCGTACATTAATTTACTACTTCGTACATTATGTAATGTAAATCATTTTTATAATTAAAATTTTCTTATAACTAGGTACTTTTAATGTAAATATTCTCTTTTATTTTTTTTATTATAACTAGGTACTTTCAATATAAATATTTTCTTATTAAATCCCTTCTCCTCTACATATTCCAATCCTTAACTCCCTTCTACCCTCTCTACCAAAGTGTGAACCTTGCCGTGGTGGTAGAGCTTAAAATCAGGACATACATACATACATATTTGTTTAAAATATTGCATGAAAACAAATCACACTTATTTATCAAAATACAAAATTTTTAATTTCAAATAGAAAATTTTCAATACAATGATAAACAAACACTTCTGTTTGTGTTTAACAAAAAAGAACACCACATACAAAATAGTATAAAATTAGTACCTGAATATAAAAAAACACCACACAACACACTTCAAGTGTTATTAAAAATCCTTTTCTGCATACAGTAAAAAATCTATAATCTTTTACCACATGTAATAAAAAATCGATTTCTGCATTATAATAAAAACTCTTTTCTTTGCATATAATAAAAAATAAAAAAAACATACAAAATATTCATTCATAAGTTTGGAAACTTTGAATTTGAAATAGAAATTTTTTGAATTTCAAATAGAAAATTTTATAAAGCAGAAAATGATATTCCAACACATGCAGAGTATATTAAAATTTCATCTACGAAACTACGCACACAAGCATAGTGTTTACAAAATCATATCACTATAGCTTCAAACCAATGACATTTAAACCAAATCCGCTGTATGTAGATTAAGAGCCGCTAGATGACACTATAGTATAATGGATTTTAAATGAACAATTTTTAATTCCAACGATAATCATTTGTATACTCTTGTTTTCCTATCTGATAAATAATTTGTCTGTGGCATAATACACCATAGTCGATACTTTAATAGAACTGCATAAACTTACATGATACAATTGTCTAATAGCTTTATTGAAGTATTGTTTTAAATATGACGTATGCTAAGTCCAATCAAACTTAGTATCAATAAAACGCCCAAGATATTTAAATGATCTAACACTCTCAATTTATAAACAGTTAGAATTACAACAACAGTAATTACCAGAAAAATTATTATTAAGTAAAATGGTACTATTATTAGAAAATAAAGTATATTTCTGACATTTTGGATCATAAAGTATATTTCTGACATTTTGGATCATGTTATAGTCATAAATAGGATTATTAGAAATACTGAAATTCATATATTTAGTTTTACAACTAATGATAATGATTTATCTATGTTTTCTAAACCAACGTCGTAATAAGTCAATATCATAATTCATATTAACAACAATGTCGAAATGATTATTACAAGTATAAGTGAAAGCAGTACCATTTGCAAATGCTGTGGAATTACCCTTAAATGATTGTAAAAATAAAGAATTTATAAAAATAAAGAATTTATAAAAATAAGAAACAAAATAGGTCCCAGAACAGAACCCTGAGGTACACCTCGACACACAGCTAATAAATTAATGCAGTCACTATTAATTTTTACTTTTTGTTTCCGATTAGTAAGGTAAGAATGAAACCAATTGTGAATAAAACCTCTGAACCCGGCTCTATCTAGTTTGTTTAAAAGTAAATCATAATCGACTAGATCAAAAGCTTTTGTGATATCAACAAATAATGCTGAAGTTATTTTCCATTGTTTAGTGATTCGTAAATTTCCTCACAAAATTTGAGCAGAGCCCCTTCCGTAGATTTACCTTTCAAAAAGCCAAATTGACTATTATTAAAAAAAAAATATTTTATTTAAAAATTCGATAATTCTATTTTTCATTGCCTTTTCAAAGATTTATAGTTATTTCTGAGTTTAAATAAAAGGCTAATTATATAATTTATATACTACTACGTTTTTATTAAATACTTTTAATTATCACGTTAACATTAATATTATATGGTCTAGTAGACTTGCCATCACTTTAACTACTGTGTACTCACAGTACTTGTTATTTTCTGTTTTTCCGCTAGAGTGGGAGAGAGAAAATTTCTCTTGTGTTACTACATCACTCCCCCTCTAGTGGAAACTTGGTTTTTTTTATAACATTAAAAAAACATTATGGAAGATTAATTTTCTTTTTGTATTTACATTAGGATTTGTTTTAATTAATTTCCTCTTAATTTATATTTAATTCTGTTCAATTCTTTGTATAGTTTTATTATATTTAATTTTGTTTTAGACTCTTTCACTTATATACTATATTTTATTTTATTTTTTACTTAATTTTATACGATTTTCTTGTATATTTTTATTTTATAACATAAATTTTTAATTTTTTATGTATATAATTAAATAATGTATATTGTATATCAATAATATCCTGTGTATATATATTTACAACCTTAATATTTATAATGATTATATATATTTTTTTTTTTATGTGTCTAATTTAAATTCATGATTTGTTTTAATAATTGTAGTTTTAAATAGTCTATGATTATTAAAATTGTTTATTTCCGAGTTATGCTATCTAGTGACGCGTCGTAAGCGTTTATAGTTATTTGTATTTACTTTTACTTTTGAATTTCGAATTTTACTTTTTTATTTCTTTTTACTTTTGTATTTCAAATTTTACTTTTTTATTTCTTTTTACTTTTGTACTTCAAATTTTACTTTTTTATTTCTTTTTACTTTTGTATTTCAAATTTTACTTTTTTATTTCTTGTTACTTTTTTAATTGAAATTTTACTTTTTTATTTCTTTTTACTTTCGTATCTGTACTATTTATTCCCAGTGCCGGTTTAATTCTTTCAATAGATATGCTCACGTTTTTGTTTTTTATATTTAAAAAAATGTTTTCGGAATCTACGTATAATTTCATAGGGGCCTTCATACGGTGGACACAGACTAAACTTTACGAGATATATTCGTACGAAAATATGTGAACAATTGTCTATATCTTTATATATGAACGGATTTATTTGACTAGTGGTCCGTGTTTGTAATGATTTTATATTCGACATGTAGGTTCGAAGTTTTTGAACAAATTTTGTGTCGTCTAGACTATCAGGGTACTTGGTTACTAGTTCACCTGGAATACGAAGGTTTTGACCATATAGCATTTCTGCTGGGGTGCATTTTAAATCTTTTACAGTTGTTCTAATACTTAACAAAATTAGTGGCAACTCTTCGCTCCAGTACATGCTGTTACATTTTGCAAATAAACAAGCTTTGAGTTGTCTGTGGAAACGTTCAATCATTCCGTTTGATTGTGGGTTGTAACTTGTGGTATAAATACGGTGAATGCCAAGAACTTTTGCCAATTGAGTGTAAAGTTTTGACTTAAATTGTGTTCCTTGGTCAGTGGTAATGGTTGATGGAACTCCAAAACGTGAAATATGATTTGTAAGTAATGTTAAAGCCACTGTTTCAGCTGTCATATCTTTAATAGGTAAAGCCTCTGGACAGCGTGTGAAGCGATCTATAATAGTTAAAATATATACGTTATTATTCGTTTCTGGTAACGGGCCAACTAAATCGATATGTATATGTTCAAACCTGCTCGATGGAATAGAAATATTGTCGGGAATGGATTTGTTATGTCTTGTGACTTTAGCTTTTTGGCAGTGAATACAGTTTCTCGACCATTTGTTAATGTCTTGATTCATATTTGTCCAAAAATACCGTGAAGTTATTAGTTTTCTCGTTGCCCTAATACCAGGGTGCGATAAATTGTGCAATTTTAGAAAAAAAATATGTTGTAATGTTTGTGGTACGCAAGGTCTGTTTTTACCTGTGGACGTTTCACATATAATTTTATCATCTGAGAGAAGTAAATTAAACCGAATTTTAATTTAGATTTCAAAACGTTTCTTGATAAATGACCTTGTACGATTTCGTCTTTTTGTTGCGAATCGACGAATGTTTTGGTATCGAAATCGAAAAAATTTCTGTTTCGCATCGTGAAAAATAATCTGCTACTAAATTACTTTTACCACTAATGTGACGAATGTCCGTAGAAAATTGTGAGATGAATTCTAAATGGCTATTTTATCTAGGACTTTTCGACTTTGGATTTCATGACGTTAATTAAAATGGCGAAATCTCGTCCTTCTACGAAGAAACGAAAGTGTGTGATCGCTAGATATATTGCTAACAATTCCCTATCGAACGCGGAATATTTGGTTTCGGCCGTTGTTAGTTTTTTTGAAAAACCACGTATTTGCCACGTATTTTCTTTTAATTGCGTAGCACCGCTCCGACAGCTGTATTGGAAGCGTCAGCTGTTATGCTGAACACAGCGTCATCTTGTGGGTGTACGAGTAAAACTGATTGTGCTAAAGCTTTTTTATTTTTTTCAAATGCGTCGATACATTCAACGGGCCAATTGAATTCGTTTTTTTCTTTTTTGTTGATTTCTTGTAAATTAGTTAAAAATGTATAAATTGGAGCTAGCATATGTGCAAGATGCGGGATAAAACGATGGTAGTAATTAACATTCCCACAAATTGTTGGGTTTGTTTGATAGATTTGGGAGTTTGAAAATTATGAATCGCTTCACATTTTATTGCAGAAGCTTTAATACTTTCGTGATTAATTGTATGACTAAGAAATTCTAACTCCGAGACTCCGAAAACACATTTTTCGGGTTTGAGTCCAATTTTTTTAAATCTTTCCAAAATTGCTCGTAAGTGAGATAGATGATCTTTCTCGTTTTTACTTGCTATAAAAACATAGTCAATATACATAAACACGAAATCTAAACCAAATAGAACTTGAATCATAAATCTTTGACGCCAGTCTATAGAATTTTTCTTGGGCACAATGTGTAATGGGGACGCTGCAGGTGAGCTGGATAGTCTACAAATGCCTAATCTAATCATTTCATCGAATTCCGACTTTGCGAGTTTGAATTTTTCTGAGTATAAACGACGTGGTTTTGAAAAAGGTAAAGGTTCTTCTGTCAGAATACTATACATAACTGAGTGTTGTGAATGATGCGTATAATCGGGTAGGCCTGTGATTTCTGGAAACTCTTTTAATACTTTTCCATACTGGTTTTCTAAAGAACAAGTAAGTATCGTTGGTGTATCAGAATTTATTAACGTTGTTTTAATTGAGAGTGAAGTGGTTGAATTTATTAAACGTCGTTTTTGTAGATCAACTAGCAAACCAAATTTAGATAGGAAATCTGCACCTAATATTGGACTATTAACTTTAGTTATTATGAATCTATGTGTGAAATCACGGCGTACAGCTAAATCTACTTTAATTGTTACGATACCGAAAGTTTCTATTTTAGTTCCGTTTATGAATGATTTTTGTGGATTCTGCTAATGGAATTACAGAAAGATCCGCTCCTGTATCGACTAAAATTTTTAAATTGTTGGTTTTATCTTTAATGAATAAGCGACTATTTTTATTACCATGCGCATCGTTTATCGCAACAGCAACGGGGTGGCGTTAGTTTGTTGAATTTTGGGTTTTATTTGAACCATTCGATTGATTTGTTTTGAATTTACAGGGTTGTGTACAGTTTTAAGCTTTATTACCAAATTCGAAATGGTAATAGTACAAAGCACCATTTGGATTAAATTTGTTCCTACTTTTTGATCTATTTCTGCTATGTGATCTTTGCCGACCTCTAGCAACTCTATTTCCGAACTTTAAATTAGCGATAAAATTTTTAAGTTCGCTTATTTCTTGGTGTAATAATTTAATGTTAGGTTCGGAAATACCTTTAGGATTCGACGTTGCCGATTTAGAAATAGCTGAAACTGATGCGGGAGTGGTCTGCATAGCATCCCAAATCCGATCACATGTTTCTAATAATTGGATTATACCTTTCTCGCTTTGTGGTATGAAAGCTATATTAATTAAATTTGGTAGTCTACCTAACCATAATTTTTTTTATAAAATCTTCACCAACTGTTGCTGATGAACCTGATAAATGTTTTAAATGTCTGTAAAATTCTGAAGGTTTTCTGTCACCAATTTGTTAATGGGAGATTAATTGTCGAATTTTACTTTCGACACTAATTAAATTTCTATTTATTTGTGTTTCATTCAGGGTTTTATATAAATCTTTTTCCGGTAGATTTTCTAATTAATTCATAATGGAATCTGCGATTTAGATTGGTAAAACCGATAGAACATGATTAAATTTACTATTGTCGGAAGTTATACGATTTGTAACAAATTGAGCTTCGACTAAAACGAACCAAGTTGCAATGGGCTTTGGCCAAAAAGTGGGTTAACATACACTAACTGGTTCAAGATTTTTATTTTTGGAATTATTACCGACCGCCTCTTTTTCATCGTCGCCCATAGTGGGAAAATATATATATAGTTAATTTTAACAAGAAGAAACCAAAAAAAAAAAATTAGAAAATCTTAAATAATAACTTTATAGTTAATTTTGGATAATGGATTACGTTAAATTTTATATTATAGTATTACATATATATAATATATGTATATATATATATATATATATATATATATATATATATATATATATATATATATGTTGTGAAAATTAACTATATATATATTTTCCCACTATGAGCGACGATAAAAAAGAGGCGGTCGGTAATAATTCCGAAAATAAAAATGTTGAACCAGTTAGTGTATGTTAACCCACTTTTTGGCCAAAGCCCATTGCAACTTGGTTCGTTTTAGTCGAAGCTCAATTTGTTACAAATCGTATAACTTCCGACAATAGTAAATTTAATCATGTTCTATCGGTTTTACCAATCTAAATCGCAGATTCCATTATGAATTAATTAGAAAATCTACCGGAAAAAAGATTTATATAAAACCCTAGAAGAAACACAAAAAATAGAAATTCAATTAGTGTCGAAAGTAAAATTCGACAATTAATCTCCTATTAACAAATTGGTGACAGAAAACCTTCAGAATTTTACAGACATTTAAAACATTTATCAGGTTCATCAGCAACAGTTGGTGGAGATTTTATAAAAAAATTATGGTTAGGTAGACTACCAAATTTAATTAATATAGGTTTCATACCACAAAGCGAGAAAGGTATTTTATTTATTGATCAACTAAGTACTGGAATTTGTCTTTAAACAATTTAGTCTGAAAATTAAAAGAATTTAAAATTAAATAATTATCGTTACAAATTTTAAACATTCGTGACAAAGAACAAAAAGCACCATAGTTAGACAGATGATTTTTAATTATTAAAGGATGAAAAACACGGACAGTATGTAATGGAATTCTAAATTTAAGCTTAGATAGTAAAATAAATGAATCTATATCCCCGATTATTAATTTATGCATAAAACTAAAGGTCAGATAGGCGCGTCTTTTCTCCAATGAAGGCAAATCTATGAGGCGTGATCGCTCAGTATAAGGTGGGAGATTAAAATTATCCCTCCAATTCATGTTCCTTAGAGCGAAACGAAGAAATCTTTTTTGTACACCCTGAAGGCGATTTTTATGAATATCATAATAAGGACACCAAACTTGACATGCATACTCTACTATAGGACGGACAAAAGTTATAAAAAGAAGTTTAATAACATAAGGATCATACAATTCACGAGACTGACGTTTAACAAAACCTAATAAAGAATTAGCTTTTTTCGTTATTATATTAATATGTTCAACAAAAGAAAGTTTTGAATCAAGACAAACCCCAAGATCAATTTAAGAACTTGTTCGCTTAAGATTTGTTAAGTCAAATTTATAATTATAGTTATCATATTTTAATTTCCGCTTGAAAGTCATAGCAAAACATTTATCAATATTTAAGAATAAGCGATTATTATAGCACCAGTTATAAAAGTTATCTAAATCGGATTGTAATTCAATAAAGTCAGAAATAGAGTTAATGTCCTTAAAAATGTTTGCATCATCTGCGTAGACTAAAAGTTTAGATTTCTTAATCACATTTGGTAGATCATTTACAAAAAGTATTAACAACAGTGGGCCAAGATGGCTACCTTGGGGAACACCACTGTGTACTTTGAAGCTTTCCGAAATGATGTCATTGAAAATGACTCTATACTATATGATCTATCAGTGAGATATGATTGAAGCCATCAACGATATAGAATATATGGATGGAGCCTAAAGATAAAAAATTGAAGCCACGCCGGGTATAGTCGTCTCGCTTTTTTGCTAACCAACCTGTCAAAATTTAAAAATTTGTAATAAGCGACGGACTAGGTTTTTATTTTAATCCGGGCCTATGGAATTATAGAATTATTTATATATAATAATTCAATATGTAAAAATTTCTGAAAAAAGTAAATAAAAAATACTGAATATTATTTGTAGAAAAATATTAAAATGCGTTTTCCTTCTTGATATTTAAATTATAACAAAATAACTACAGATGCATCAAATATGTCTTTTACCTCCAGCAACAAAAAATTAAAATAAAATTGAAATTAAAGGTTAATAAAAAGAGTTAAGCGAAAACAAGAACTACTAATATTCCTCATAACAAAGTAGTCAAATTTAATTTACATAAATATATTTACATAGAAAAATATAAAATAATTATATCTTGCAAACACAGACTGCAGATGTACTTCATTATCTGCCGATGTAATCATATTTATGAAGCATGAACAATAGGAAATATTGAAATAATTACGGTATTTTAAAATTATTCATATTTGTCTTTATAAAAATTAATAGACTATAAAAACTTTTTATCAGATTTAATTATGCTCCTATCCATATATTCAAGTACCTAATTCAATAGTCAATAAATATGAAAATGGCATATGAGGTTTTTAAGAATTCGGTAGACGATTTGATTTTGACAGGTTGGCGAGCAGAAGAAAAGGAAGTAATTTTTTCACGACTTCATAAACATTTTTTTTGATATATTCCATATATTCTAATTCGTTGGAAGCCATAGTAAGAAATTTTCATTAAAACCCATTTTTCTTAACTTTATAAAAAGTAACTGGTGTGAAAGCTTATCAAAAGCTTTACTAAAATTAGTGAATATGCAATCAACACTATGACGTTTCTCAAAACTTTCAATACAGAAATTAGAAAATTCCATTAAATTGGTAGTTGTAGATCTACCTTTTATAAAACCATGCTGTTCCTTTGAAAAAATATATTTCACATGAAAATATAGGCAATTAGTTACAATAGAGTCGAACAACTTAGGAATACAAGACAATCTTGCAACAGGACGGTAATTGGAAATTTGGTTTTTAGGACCTTTTTTGTGGAGAGGTATAATGAAAGACGATTTCCAAATCTTAGGAAAACAATTACTTGACATAGAAAATTTAAATAAGTATTCTAGTGGTTTACACAAATAGAAACCACATCTTTTTAAAATAATAGATGGTACCCCGTCAGGACCACAGGTAGAAGTCTCTTTCAAACCACATAATTCTTTCAAAATAGAGTCCTTAGATATATTAACACTTAGATTATTTAAATGTGAAAACGATTCAATGTTTTCAACCACACTATTAGGGCAATCTAGAGATACATCATTGATGTCACAGAACGAGTTCTTAAAAAAATCAACAAATAGATTGCCAATTACAACAGGATCTGTAGATGTTATACCATTATAACATAGAGAAGACGGATAACCAATAGATTTGCGTTTTTGATTTATGTAATTCCAAAATTGTTTTGGATTTAATTTTAATTTATTTTGCATATCAGACAGATAGTTCATGTATTTTTCATGTACTTCAAGATCAAATTTATTAGGTATATAAATATAAGAATTGAAATCGTCAGCAACATTTGAAATACAATATTGTTTCCATTTTTTATTACGTAGATTACGAAGATTCTTTAATTCCTTGTCATACCAAGGTGGAGATTGTTCTGAGTCAGAAATACATTTAATAGGAACATGTTTTAAAAATAAATTAAATAAAATATCATAAAAATTAAATAAACATTTTTCTAAATTATCACAGTTATAAATATTAGACCAATTTGTACGTTCTAAATCTATGTTTAAATTATGAAAATTAGTTTTTTTGAAATTAAATTTTAAATTATTAATATGATTAAAATTGAGTGGCTTATCAATATTTAATGATATTGATAGAGCAGGATGATGTGATTCTTCGAAGACAATTGGATTATCAGACCGTATTACAGATAAATCATAGATATTTGAAAAAAATACTAGATCCAGTAAACGACCATTGTCATTAAAAATATCATTATGCTGTTCTAAGTTTAAGTCTGCAAATTGATCAATAATATCAGCATCAATATAATATTACATATAGGAACTAACGTAAGATCTTCAGAAGATATAATCCAATTAATTTTTGGCAAATTAAAGTCACCAACACAAACAATTTCATCATGTTCTTTTAATATTGAAGATATATATTCCAAACATTTAAAATAATTATTATATATTTCAAGCGAACTGTTAGGTGGAATATAAACATTAACTACGAATATTGATGATGCATCCACAGATAATTGTACACACACAATTTCAAGATTATGATCTTCAGGAAAATTAATTAACGTACAATTAATATTAGAGCGAACAGCTATCAAAATTCCTCCACCAACTATATCAATATCAGTATTTCAGAGTCCAAAATTTTTGAATTTAGTGAAGTTTCGGTTAAAGCTATTACATCATATTTACAATTAAATGTATTAAAGTAAACTTTATCAGTCTTTGTCCTTAATCCATGTACATTTTGGTATATAATATTAATACCAAATTTTATTAATTGCGTCTCAGCAGACTTGTCATTATGTTCTGAAAAGAATTCCGTTGATTATTTTGTTTGAATTCGTGTACAATCATTCCTCGTAGCCAGAATTTAGTATCATTTAAAACGGAAAAATAATCTCCAGTTACATATAGTTTAAAAGATGCATATTTATTATAATTTTTGCAATTATGCATCTTTTCAATCTTAAATGATTCAATGTTTAATTTATGCTTAATGTATACTTCTAATGCTTCTGAAGTAAAAGATTTATCTAATTTAGATAAGAATATACATTTAAGTTCATTACATATTGGTGAAACATTTAAATTAGACACAGAAACATGATCGATCGGTAACACAGGAACATTGATAACATCATCAGTTGTAAATTTCGACGTCACATTATGTAAATCAGGTACTGTTGTATTGCTTATTTTAGGAACATTTATAAGATCATCAGTTGTAAATTTGGACGTCACATTATGTAAATCAGGTACTGTTGTATTGCTTAATTGAGAAACATTTAAACTAGACACAGAAACATGACCGATCGGTAAAACAGGAACATTTATAACATCATCAGTTGTAAATTTGGACGTCACATTATTTAAATCAGGTACTATTTTATTGCAAATTTTTGTCACTTTGCTATTTATTTGCTTTATATTTTTAATAGCATGTTTCTTCTCTTTTTGTCGTCGGCGTTTATTTAATATTGTTTTTGCGGCTATTTGAGAATTTTCATCATGCAGAAAATTAAAGGAAACATAACTACTATTCATTTTGTAATCAATTTTATCGTTCTTATAATCATTATTATTGATATTATGATTATTATTATTATTATTGTTAATATTATTATTATTATTATTATAAGTATTATTATTATCATTACTATTAATATTATTATTATTATCATTAACATTATAATTAGTATTATTATTATTATTTTCAATAAAATTATTATTACTATTATTAATTATATGATTATTATTATTATCATTATTATGGCTATTATAATAGTTATTATTAAAATTATTATCAATGTTGAAAATCTCTTCACAAATAGAAATGCAATCTGTGACTTGTACTGTGTCATTTGAAATTTTCTTTTCAATTGTGGTACAGTTTAAGTTCTTAATTTCATCAATAATATCATTGAATTTTACTTTAGTTGTTACAAGTTCATCACCATAACTAATTAAACGATTCATCAGTTCAACTATACCATCATTGTTTGTTAATATTATATATTTTATGGTGACTTTCTACATTTTCTGAACTATTTTTGTCCAATGATTGTTGCAAATTTAGAGAATTGCTTTCAGTTATTATTTTTATTCTTTTTAATGATGATTGTATAGAATCTAATTGGAACTTTAATTTTTCCATCAAAATTTCGTCATTTCTAATATTTAATTCATTAGATGAGCTACAATTAGTATACAAATCATAAATTTTATTTTCAACTAATGCAGAGCTTTTCGATTGAATATTTAATTTATTATCAATTTTATCAACATGGCAACTTAATTCGTCAACATGCTGTAAAATTGATGTTATTTTTTCTTCCACATTAAAAGCTTTTTTTTCAAATTTTAGAGTAATTTTAATAATAGACGCAATTGACTCAGAAAAAGTTTTCAATACGTCATTATTTGATTTAACTGCAAGCATTATATGAGAGAGATTAATAGTTTTGCACTCATTGCAATAGAAAGTGAAATATTTATTAAATTCTCCCAAAAATTTATTTGCTCCGTCAGATAAGCCGATACATTGAGAATGGTAATATTTGGAACATATACCATTGCAAGCAATTAAGTTTGGTCTGGGTGTATTATCGTTAACACAGCAATTATTACTATTACACTTATTCATACTTGTAATATCAAAATAATTTTTATTGCACAACAACAAAGATATGAATATTAATTTAGCTTAAACAGCTAATTCAAAAGTTCAAAGTCCAAATTATATAACGAAAAAATAACAGATGACGACAAACACGAAAAACACAAAAATATTGATGACTGTTTTTGTTTACACAATATGTCTATAAAACAATATTATATTATTTCAATAAATTTGTTAGTTTTTTGTTTATTATTATATTTATTTAGTTTCTATGTCAATTTTGTTGCAAATTAAATCTATTTATTTTTTATACATAATTTTTAAAATATTTTTTTGAAAAACGCAAGAAACAATATATATATTTATACTTATGCTTGATTCAAATTGATTTATGTTATTTTAATTTATTTAGTTTTTTATATTGCCGACAATTTTGAAAAATTCACTGAATGTTTAAATAAATTACAGCAATAACAAAATATTTCAATTAAAAATTCGAATAGATTAAAAATAAATAAAAACAAATGTTTATAAATTACTTTAGTAAATTAAAAAATATCAATATTTATGTAACAAATTAATAATTTTAAAAATACTACACTCCGCACACCTCAAACACAACCGCTCTCCTCGAAAGTTATAAAATCAAAAATAATTGTATAATCCAATTATTAGAAACATGTGATCGGATTTGGGATGCTATGCAGACCACTCCCGCATCAGTTTCAGCTATTTCTAAACCGGCAACGTCGAATCCTAAAGGTATTTCCGAACCTAACATTAAATTATTACACCAAGAAATAAGCGAACTTAAAAATTCTATCGCTAATTTAAAGTTCGGAAATAGAGTTGCTAGAGGTCGGCAAAGATCACATAGCAGAAATAGATTAAAAAGTAGGAACAAATTTAATCCAAATGGTGCTTTGTGCTATTACCATTTCGAATTTGGTAATAAAGCTTAAAACTGTACACAACCCTGTAAATTCAAAACAAATCAATCGAATGGTTCAAATAAAACCCAAAATTCAACAAACTAACGCCACCCCGTTGTTGTTGCGATAAACGATGCGCGTGGTAATAAAAATAGTCGCTTATTCATTAAAGATAAAACCAACAATTTAAAATTTTTAGTCGATACAGGAGCGGATCTTTCTGTAATTCCATTAGCAGAATCCACAAAAATCATTCATAAACGGAACTAAAATAGAAACTTTCGGTATCGTAACAATTAAAGTAGATTTAGGTTTACGTCGTGATTTCACACATAGATTCATAATAGCTAAAGCTTATCGTCCAATATTATGTGCAGATTTCCTATCTAAATTTGGTTTGCTAGTTGATCTACAAAAACGACGTTTAATAGATTCAACCACTTCACTCTCAATTAAAACAACGTTAATAAATTCTGATACACCAACACCACTTACTTTTTTTTTTAGAAAACCAGTATGGAAAAGTATTAAAAGAGTTTCCAGAAATCACAGGCCTACCCGATTATACGCATCATTCACAACACTCAGTTGTGCATAGTATTCTGACAGAAGGACCTTTACCTTTTTTCAAAACCACGTCGTTTATACTCAGAAAAATTCAAACTCATTTCAAAGATTTATGAATCAAGTTCTATTCGGTTTAAATTTCGTGTTTGTGTATATTGACTATGTTCTTATAGCAAGTAAAAACGAGAAAGATCATCTATCTCACTTACGAGCAACTTTCGAAAGATTTAAAAAATTTGGACTTACAATCAAACCCGAAAAATGTGTTTCCGGAGTTAGAATTTCTTAGTCATACAATTAATCACGAAGGTATTAAAGGTTCTGCAATAAAATGTGAAGCGATTCATAATTTTCAAACTCCCAAATATATCAAACAAACCCAACAATTTGTGGGAATGTTAATTACTACCATCGTTTTATCCCGCATCTTGCACATATGCTAGCTCCAATTTATAAATTTTTAACTAATTTACAAGAAATCAACAAAAAAGAAAAAAACGAATTCAATTGGCCCGTTGAATGTATCGACGCATTTGAAAAGAATAAAAAAGCTTTAGCACAATCAGTTTTACTCGTACACCCACAAGATGACGCTGTGTTCAGCATAACAGCTGACGCTTCCAACACAGCTGTCGGAGCGGTGCTACACAATTAAAAGAAAATACGTGGCAAATACGTGGTTTTTCAAAAAAACTAACAACGGCCGAAACCAAATATTCCGCGTTCGATAGGGAATTGTTAGCAATATATCTAGCGATCAAACACTTAAAAAGACGAAATCGTACAAGGTCCACAAACATTACAACATAAAATTTTTCTAAAATTGCACAATTTATCGCACCCTGGTATTAGGCCAACGAGAAAACTAATAACTTCACGGTATTTTTGGACAAATATGAATCAAGACATTAACAAATGGTCGAGAAACTGTATTCACTGCCAAAAAGCTAAAGTCACAAGACATAACAAATCCATTCCAGACAATATTTCTATTCCATCGAGCAGGTTTGAACATATACATATCGATTTAGTTGGTCCGTTACCAGAAACGAATAAAAATGAACCAAGTTGCAATGGGCTTTGGCCAAAAAGTGGGTAAACATACACTAACTGGTTCAACATTTTAATTTTCGGAATTATTACCGACCGCCTCTTTTTCATCGTCGCCCATAGTGGGAAAATATATATATAGTTAATTTTAACAACAAGAAACCAAAAAAAAAAATTAGAAAATCTTAAATAATAACTTTATAGTTAATTTTGGATAATGGATTACGTTAAATTTTATGTTATAGTATTACATATAGTATATCCTTTTTTAGTATAAGTTTGCCACTTACCAAGTATTTAGACCAGTATATATTTAATTTGATGTTTTATTTTATCGAAATTATTATAAAATGGTAATATTTGGCTATTTTATATTTATTTAAATATATCTGTGAATTATTCAATACAAAATGAAAGAATTTGACATATTCAATCTAATTATTTAGTTTTCACAAAATTCCGCTAGGTGTCATGTTACCTAGTCAATATAGTCTACAAGAAAAATGGGAGGAATAGTAGTATATTAATAATAAATAATTAGGAAATATTTAGTAAAGGAGAGTAAAGTTAATTCGATTAGCATCATAGAAAGGTTAGAATTCAATGGGTTAATTTTTAAATGTATTAAAATAAATAAATTAAAAAATTAAAATAAAATTAAAACTATAAAATTATGGAAGAGAAACAATTGAAATGAATTGGTGTAAAAATCTAAGAAGTTAAAAAGATATAAAAAATAAAAAAAAAAATTCTGTAAAACTATGAATAATAAAGGCAAAAATAATAATTATAAAATTAAATAAAAAATTATATATTTAAAATAAATAAATTAAGATAAAATATTATAAAAAAGAGAAAAATGTTATTAAAATGCAATCCTATATAGCTAAATGTTAATTTTGAAAATATTGTTAGATTAATAATAAATTAGGAAAACAGATCATATAATACAATTTTATAATTAAAAATAAAAAAAAAATATTTATGTATTAAAATTTAAGTATGATATAGACGATCAAGGGAGTATAGATATAGACGATTGGCCAGGCCGAATTAAAAGGGTAACACAACACTATGGAAGCTACATTACACCTCCATATCCTGTATCCTCGAACCCTCTGAGTACATTCATTCTCACCACCAACTATAAGAAAAGCAACTTAGCACATTTTTTTTTATTTATTTCTTCATTTTTCTTCTTATTCTAGCTAGACAGTTCAATTATTTCATTTTATTTTTTTTATATAAGTTTGAATTAGAAAAAAAAAATCATTAACAACTATAACTTAAACTAAAAAAAAAAAATAGTTAAAGTACATTCTGTTGCAGAATCGCAATTATCGAATGAACTATCAATCAAAATTCCCAAATAAAAGCACAAGATGTGAGGAGTTAACATAAATAAAGATTTACTAACAAATATTCATTAAAAAAATAAATAAAAAAATAATATAAAAAAAATAATATAAAATGGATATTTAACTTACAAAAATTTAAGTATAAATATATTAGGTTTTATAGACAAACTCTTAACAAATCTACAGCTTCCTCATAATTATAATTAAAAAGCCAAACTTTTATTTCTTTTAAAAACGCGGAGAACAATCTAATGGATCTGATTAGTTCAGGTAGATTATTAAAAACTCTAGGTGCAATTATTTTGTAGAAATGACATCTATTAAAACGTGGAACAGTAACAAGATTTCTGTTATTAATTCTCAAATTATACACAACAGTATGCCTCATATTAAGATAACCAGATTTCAAAAAGAACACCTTCAAAGTTTTAAACAAATACAAATTTCTCAATGGCAAATTTTTTATTGATTTGAATAATACTAAACTAGGTGATAAGCGTCTTTTTTTACAAACTAATCTGACAGCATGTTTTTGGGATGTCAATAATTATGTCAATTTATTGAAATAGGCACCATCCCAGCAAGCTATACCATATTGAAGTTTTGAATGAAAGAGGGCATAATACACCATAGTTGATACTTTAATAGAACTGTATAAACTTACATGATACAATTGTCTAATAACTTTATTGAAGTATTGTTTTAAATATCAAACTTAGTATCAATAAAAAGCCCAAGATATTTAAATGATCTAACACTCTCTATTTTAAAACAGTTAGAATTACAACAACAGTAATTACCAGAAAAATTATTATTAAGTAAATTGGTACTATTATTAGAAAACAAAGGATATTTCTGACATTTTGGATCATGGTAAAACAGGTTATAGTCATAAATAGGATTATTAGAAATACTGAAATTCATATATATTTAGTTTTACAGCTAATGATAATGATTAATCTATGTTTTCTAAACCAACGTCGTAATAAGTCAATATCATAATTCATATTTATTTATTTACCAAAAAAGGTACAGTAATTACTTACATATAAGATCTATATTTAAATTACAAAATGAAATATTTACAATAAAATCAATTAAAATTAAAATTAAAAAGAAAATATACATTATTCTTAAATTACAATTCTGATTACTTTTAAAGTATATTTTATTTATATTTATAATTATAAGTATGTTTGAGATATTTTTATAATCCATATACATATAGAAGAAGTTAAGTTTCTAGTATAGTGAGGTTGGTTATTAGTTGTGACTTAAAAGCGTATTTAGAGTTTGAGGAGTTAAAGTGTGTAGCGAATTTATTGTAGATTGTGTGTAGCGAATTTATTGACATCTGTTAATTGGTTCATTTTTTCCATAGTCTGTACGATGGAAGTATTCAACTAGAGGCTTAGACACTCTTGTTTGTCTTAAATCGTTATTGGGTTTTATTTTATCAGATATGTAGGACACTTCAATATTTTTATTTAATACATCATAGGTAAAGCATGATGTTAACAGGTTTCTTCTTGACGATAACGGTAATAAATTAATTAACGCGAGTCTGGTAGAATAAGATGGTAAATTGTCATAGTCATTAGGATCATGTAGGTCTCTTAAAGTAAATAGCAGAATTTTTTTTTAATTGATTCAATTCTATTACTATTAATTTGATATATTGGATCCCAAATTTGACAGGCATATTCCAAAATAGGCCGTACGAGAGAGCAGTACAAAGTTTTAGTCACCCATATATTTTTAAACTCCTTCGCTCTCATTTTAACAAAGCCAAGTAGTTAATTAGCTTTTGCAATAATTTTATCATAGTGATAATTGAAAGAGAGCTTGCTGTCAAGAATAATGCCAAGGTCTAGTATTTGCTCAACACGGTCAAGAATAGTAACATTTAAGCTATAGTTAAATTTGCTGGTACATCTTTTGCGAGAGAAAGTAATTACATGATACTTAGATATATTTAGATATAATCTATTCTGTATGCACCAGTCATTAAGAGCATCTAGTTTTGATTGTAAAAATCGTGCATCAGAGGGTGAATCAACAACATAATAAATTTTCAAATCATATAATATATGAGGTTTGTCATGTAATATTTCAGAGAGGTCAGAGATGAACATGTTAAATAATAGAGGACCTAAGGGGTACACCAGACGTTACAGATATTTGTTTTGAAACGTATCCTTGAAATTTGACATACTGTGCTGCTTGTTAGGTATGATTCTAGCCATTGGAGCATTGGTCCTGAAATACCTTTTTTTCTAGTTTTTTAAGTAGGATATTATGATCAACTTTATCAAAGGCTTTACTGAAGTCAGTATAAATGACATCAACTTGTTTACCTTTTTCCATTTGACACAGGCAGTTCGAGACAAGCACCATGAGATTATTTACAGTTGATCTATGTTTTCGAAAGCCATGTTGTGGTTTATTGATTAGAGTAGTTATTTTTAACTATTTTTTCAAAGATTTTAGGTATAGAGGATAAAATAGCTATGCCTCTTATCAATATTACACTTATCACCATTTTTGTAGATTGGTGTGAGATATGATAATTTTCAATCAGTCGGAAAGTAGCCTATTTTTAGCGATTTATTAAATATAATATATAAAGGAAATGATAATTGTTGTCCGCAATGGTAGAGGAAAAAGTTTGGGATTAAATCAGGACCAGGACTCTTATTCGTATCAATATTTAAGAGTGAAATCATAATTTCGTCTAATGATAGTGAGAGCTCATCGATTAGAGGCTGGTAGGCAGGCGTGGTTGGAGAGGAATTTGAATTGTTTGAGTTTTCAGAGAAAACTTCGTGAAAGCGTTCCGCAAACATATTACTTATCTCTTGTGGATTTGAACTGATGGAATAGTTCTTATACATATTTAAAGGATATCCTAAGATTTTTCGTTTCATATTAAGAAAGTTGAAATTTTTTTTGGGATTCTTTAAGATGTTTTGACCCACCTCGTTAAAGTAATGATCGTACGCTTCATGTGATAATTTGGAAAAATTATTAGCTACATTGTTGTGCTCCTGTTTTAATTCTTCAGAATGATTAGTAGAATTTTTTTTGCTTTTTGTATAATTTATTTCTGTGATTTCTCAGAGTTCTCAACTCCTTATTCAACCAGGGTTCTGATAATTTGTCTTTCTTTATAATTCTAGGAACAAACTGATGGATTATCTCAAAAATGTGTTCATAATATACAGAAATCACACTATTAAGGTCATTGCTAGATAAAATATTTGTCCAGTTAATATTAGAAAGATGTTCATTAATGCTTGTGAAATCAGCATTTTTATAGTCAAATACAATTGAATTATTGTACGATTTAGAATAAGTATTATCAGTAGTTTCAATAGCTTCATTTTGGATAGTGTTTCGTACAGCGATTAAGACACCACCACCTCTAGAAAGACCTGTAGACTCATAGTCACGGTCATTTCTGTACACTGTCCATTCGCCATTTAAAAATTCAGAGTTGATAAATGAATCATTTAACCAGGTTTCTGTTATAACAATAATATGAAATAAGGTTGAGTTAATGTCTACAAATAAGTCCTTAATTTTACCTCTAATACCACCACAATTATAATAAAAGAATTTTAAAGATTTAGAAGGTTTAGAAGAAATTAATTTACCAGAAAGGGTATTTCTTTTATTGTTGAGGGAGGGCACGAAAAAACTTGTCAGTGGCTTCACGAGAGTTTTGAAGATAAGAAATCCTCTTTGAGTTTAAATGTGACGCATAAGATGTTAAATGTTCAGTGACTTCGGCTGGAGACAAATCTGAACCTTCATGAAATTTGTCGAAAATATTCCTAAGAGCTTTATACTCTGTAGGAAGCCCCTCTTTCTGAATTGCAACTTTTAAGTTATTTTTAGATCTATTATCGATGTAAACTGAGTCTGATTTGTCGTGAAAATAAGCAAGATAGAGTCTAACGTTCTTAAAAATTCTGTGATCATTAAGGCGAGATAATATATAGCGACCATTATCTGTGGAAGCTGATAATGTTGTTAGTTTTACAGTTGGAGGGGTAATATACTTTGGGTTTCGGTATCCCAAATAGCTGGAAGAGTAATTTTATCATAATCACTGGAACTTAATAATAATAAATCGGTGGAATAAATTGATGGATCTGGGTTTCAGTAAGGAATATCATTAACTGGGGTAAGAGGATTTAATGCAGGAACACGTACAAATTTTTGAATTTTTTGGAATTTTTTGAATAATGTACATTTTAATCCTTTACAAGATGTTTTTTCACTTGTGTTACAATCGAGAGTCCTATTCTGTTTAGTTATGTTTACTTTACTAATGTTATGTTGTGTACTATTATTATTATTATTACTACTTTCATTATTATTATTGATAGGCATAGTTATAGAAGGAGAGCTGGAGAGGGTGAAAGAAGATTCGTGAGAAAAAGGAGTATAAGAGGGGATCGGATGGTTACCTTCATATATATCATTGATAGTAATAGAAGAGGAACAATTAATTTCAGGATTATTATTGTTATATTTTCTAGTAGGCTTATTAGGAAGGAAAATGGAAGGGAGAATGGGATTTAATGTTTGTCTTTGTACAAAATTTTGGTATTTTTTATTAATATTAATATTACTATTATCATCTATGTTAGAATTGTTTATGTTTAGGGATGGTACTATGTTAGCATTAGTCCTAATACTATTATTTTTATTTATATTAATGTTATCTTTTTTTTACTAATCCAAATTGAAAAAGATATATTACCTATTTTAAATATACTGCTATTATCAGGATTCCTGAATAACCATGCGTATTTAGTAGGAATCTGCAGTTTAAACGAGGTAGTTGTATTAGCCATCCGTGATTTCTTATTTTTCTTTCGTACTATGGAGCATGAAGCAACTTTAATATGTAGATGCTCTTCAATATAGTTAGTAATGTAGGATCTACCGATGCCTTGACCCTTGAACGAAGAATGTTGTTAAATCCGGATGATTATGAATATGTTTATTAGACGAGTTCATTAATTCAAGTTTGTTTAGTCTATTAGCCCAATCGGTACTGCTCCACGTCAAACCAAATTTAATAATTTCTTTTTTATTAATTTCTTTTGCATGAGTTACAGTAGCAGGCTGAACCGGTGTTGCTGGAAGGTCCGCTGCTGTTATTTGCGGTTCTGATGAAGTAATAGGTTTAATACCATTACTATTTATATTATCAACCGTATTATATGTATTAGAATTAGAATTAAGATTAACATCACTATCAGAACAGATAGTTTCGTCATAAATAGATATACGATTTGCTTTATTCGGTGAATCTTGATATATTGGAGAAGGTGACTGATTAATATTATTAGAAGAGCTCAAGCATTTTATCTCTTCAATGGAAGCATTCATAATTAATTTTATTGATTTGAATTCATCAATTAAATAGGATAGATTATATGTAATATCATCTTTTTGAGAAGTACTTATTAGCTTATTCAGTTGATTAAAGACTTTGTTAAAATTTTCTAAGTTCTTTGTTAAGTTATTATCGAATGACTATTGACAAGTTTGTATATTACTATCAGCTACAATTTTTAACTTTTTTATAGATGAGTGTAAATTTTCCAGTTGAAACCTAAATTTATCGAATAGTAAACTGTCGTTTAATTTATAATCTTCATGAACAGAATCAATATTGTTGTTGAGCTGGGCAATTTTTGTTACAAGATTATCAATTTCTTCAGTTCTTGAATTGAATTTTATGTTAAAACTATCAAACTGATCACAAAATTCATGAATCTGTTGCTGAATAGAAGAGATGTTGTCTTCCATCGTGAGATTTATTCTCAGAGTGTAGAATCATGTTATCTATTGACATAATCTTATCCGATATGTGTTTTAGTACATCATTATTAGATTTTATGGCTAACAATACATGAGAAATTGTTATCGATTTACATTCATTACAGTAAAATAAAAAGTTCTTATTATATTCTTTCCAAGATTTAATTGCAACTCGCGAAAGACCTTACACTCAGGGTGAAGTGATTTCTGACAGATACCGTTGCAGGTAATTAGGATAGTATCCATCGAGAAACGATTAGGACTGCTGCACCTATTCATATCGAAATTATAAGTTCAACGGCTTTAGTAAAAGTTCAAGGTTTTGCAATATACAACAAAAAAAATGTCGACTATAATATATTATATTATTATGATAATATATTTTTTTTTTTTTGTATGACAATATTTTATTTCACAGTAAGGTTTATTTACTTATTATTTATTTTTTGCTTATGGAAATTACACAAGTTATCATAATATAAATACAAGTTACTATATGCACAATTTTTGTTATTCAAAAAACAAAAAAAACTCGCGTAACTTAATGCATCAGCGTAAAAATAACAAAAATAAAATAAGATTGTCAATAAATTAAAAATTATAATATATTATAATTTAATAATTAATAATTTAAAAATTTGCAGAGAAAGAAAAAAAACACGTCTGTACTCGTCTACGGCTAATTACGTTATACGCTTTTATTAAATATATTAACAACAATGTCGAAATGATTATTACAAGTATAAGTGAAAGCAGTACCATTTGCAAATGCTGTGGAATGACGCTTAAATCATTGTAAAAATAAAGAATTTATAAAAATAAGAAACAAAAATAGGTCCGAGAACAGAACCCTGAGGTACACCTCGACACACATCTAATAAATTACTGAATTCACTATTAATTCTTACTTTTTGTTTCCGATTAGTAAGGTAAGAATTAAACCAATTGTGAATAAAACCTCTGGATAATATGTAGCATATATTATTATTTTGTAAAATAAATTCTTAGAATATTTTCTCATAATGTTAACACTAAATTAAATTCCTAAAATATTTTCTCATAATGATAAGACTTCTAGAATATGCGAATATAATATTTAATCCATATTTTGGTGTGAATTGCATATTTAGCATAATCACATACATATATAATTCTTAAAATTATATTTTTTATTAAGTAGCAAAATATTATATTCGTATATTCCATGGTCACAATTATATAAATTGTTTTCTATTTTTTGATTTTGTATGCATGCTAAATGTGCTGACAACAGGCATTTGCTATACCTAAAATAGTTTTTTTTGTTCTATCGCTAATTGTAATATTTTTAATTTTTGCATTTTTATTCATTCTTATTCAATTCGCAGTTGAAGCCGGTAGTAAACTTTTAATTTGATTTGTATAAACAGTACATGTAATAAAATAAGTAGTATATATTTTGAATGTTGTGTAACAGTTTAGTCTATTTTTTTTTTGTGTGTAATTTTGAACTTAAATTTGGAAAATTTTGTTGTTTAAATTTTAATTATTTTTAACTTGGTAAATTTTGTTGTTTAAATTTTAATTATTTTTAACTTAGTAAATTTTGTTATTTAAATGTTAATTATTTTAATTTGGTAAATTTTGTTGTTTTAAATGTTAATTATTTTAATTTGGTAAATTTTGTTGTTTTAAATTTTAATTATTTTAACTTGGTAAATTTTGTTGTTTAAATTTTAATTCTTTTAAGAAAATAATAGTGTGTGAATAAAACTAAATTATTGACGAAAAGACATTGTTTTTTTTGATAAGATTTGAGTGCTGTGGTCCGCCGACATCGACAAAATTAAGTATTATAAAATAATAATACTCAATAAATTAACACAAAATTTGGTGACCACGACGTGATTAAACTTATTAATATATCATATATAATAAACTTATTAAAATAAATTTTGTCGTACTGTAATTCAAATAAAAGTGAAAAATATTTGTTTTATAATATGGATAATTTTAATGCTGTCGTAACTCGACAAAACGAATTGGGAAAAACCATTGAACAATTCATTATAAATGTCGGAAAAGATTCAATATCGAGAAGAACAGTGGATTATTATAGAAAAAAGATAACAAAATTAAATGAGCTTTTTACAGAATTTTCAAAAATTCATGAAGAAATATTAGTGCCAGATATAGAAAACGCAAAACATAAATATTTTACATCAAATTATTATGAGTTAGTAAAAGTTGGGGTGGAAACTTTAATGGATAAAATGAAAACCCAGCTTAAAAAATTAGAATCATTAGAACAAGAAAACCAGCATGGTGTAGTGCAGCCAGAAAAAGAGAAACAAAGGATGGTGCCGTCATCACAGCAAAAGGGTGATGAACAAATTTGTGGCGAAAATTCTGGTACATATAATCCACCAATAAGTGAAGTGAAAATTGACACATTTGAATTTTCATTCAATCCATGTAAAAATCAAGAGTTGAATAACGAAAAGTTACAACGTTTAATCAGTCGACAAAATTCAAATATTAAAGTTCTCAAACATTTAATTGAGCAAATTATATAAGGTCATCGGAACAGCATTCAGCACAGTATTATCAATTAAAAATTAATACAATTAATAGCTACTGGTCAATTATCGCGGATTTGAATCCAACAATTTGGGAATTAATAGATCTAGATTCTGAACCAGCACAATACACACTTCAAGACTATTTCAATATGGAGTAAATGGTCCAGGAAACGGTTCTAAAGCTGTCAGAAAGTCTAGCCAATCTATCTGGTACGTCAACCAATAATGTACCGCATAATCAACAATCACACATAAAGTTGCCAAAGATTACTATACCGATGTTTGACGGTGATTATCTCAAATGGCAACAGTTTTATGACACTTACACACAGATGATCCATCATACAACAATTTCAAATTCAGATAAAATGTTTTATCTCAACAGCAATCTGACTGGTGAAGCAAAGAATTTAGTTCAACATTTGCCAATTTCGAATGAAAATTATGTGATTGCATGGAGGATCTTAACAAATCGATATGATAATAAGCGCTTATTAATCACAGCACTTTTAAACAAGCTGTTATCACAACCCACATCTCAACACGAATCAGCAGCAACCATCAGATCACTACATGATGTGACAAATGAGTGTACATTGGGATTAGAAAGTTTGGGAGTTGCTGTCAAATCGTGGGATGCCATACTACTGCATATTCTCATCAAAAAGCTTGACAGAACTACACATAGTTTATACGAGCAATCTTTACAAAATCCGACAGAACCTCAGAAGTTGGCAAGTTTTCTGGAATTTCTTGCAACTAGATTTCAATCACTCGACGCACTGGGCTACAAAGGACGTCAGCAGATCGATCGAAATAAAGGTAATAATTTTCAGAAACATAATAATTCAAAATCTTCTTTTGCAGTTTCATCATCATCAGCGGATTGTAAAGTATGTCAGCAGAGTCATCCTCTGTATCAGTGTCCAAAATTTATCCGGATGTCACCTGATCAACGACTAAAGAAATTAAAGGAAGCGCACCTATGCATCAATTGTTTAAGGGAGGGCCACTTTTCTCCAGATTGTTCTTCACGCAACTGTAAGAACTGCAATAAAAGGCATAATACTTTGGCACATGGCGCTTTTGAGAAAAGATTTGCGAGTAGAGTGAAAACTCCATCGAGTAATCAACAAACAACACAGCCGTTTACACAAGGCATTAGCCCATCATCAAAAGACAAAGCAACAGTTAGTGTTGGTGTTCAGGAAAATTCTCATACATTCCTAGCCACAGCTGTTATACAAGCAGTTAATATTTATGGTGAATCCATCGAGTGCCGTGCATTATTGGACTCAGGATCTCAGGTAAATTTAATAACTAAACATTTAAGTAAGAGACTTGGTTTGGGGGTTACAGATAGTGACGTAAGATTGACTGGTATTGGAGGATCGAAACAGACCATTCAACGGCGAACAACAGTTACGATTAAATCAAATACATCATCGTATTCAAGAATCGTGGAAGCATTTGTCCTAGACCATATTATTGAAGATCAACCTAACTATAACATCAATCCTCGAACATTCAATATACCGCGAAATATTAAATTAGCTGATCCCAACTTTTTTGAAAGTCAGAAAATCGATATGCTAATTGGAGCTGAATTTTATAGCGAATTGATGATAGTAGGCCAAATAGCTATAAATAATAATACGCCAACACTGCAACGAACACTTTTTGGGTGGGTGGTGCTTGGAAAAATGCAACACATAAAAAACAGTTCACATTTCTGTGGTGTAAGCACACTTGATGAACAGCTTGAACGATTTTGGGAGTTCGACGAGTTACCTACAAAAGACTCTCCCATGTCAACAATTGAACTGGAGTGTGAAAACTTCTTCAACGACACAACTTATCGTAACCATTTAGGGCAATTTGTCGTGCGATTGCCATTTAAAGATGATGTTACATTACTGGGCTCATCTAAAGAAATAGCAGAAAGACGATTTATGGCACTCGAGCGAAAGTTAACAAATATACAATTACGACAAGAATATGTAAAATTCATGAAAGAATATGAAAATCTTGGACATATGGAGTTGGTAAGAGAAACTTGCATTCAAGATTCAAACTATTTCATTCCTCATCATTGTGTGCTAAAGCCAAGTAGCTCCACCACAAAACTCAGGGTGGTATTCGACGCTTCATGTAAAACATCAACAAATGTGTCACTCAATCAGCTACTACATAAAGGTCCGAAGATTCAACGAGATCTATTTGATGTGTTGATCAGATTTCGCCAGTATAAATATGTATTCACGAGTGACATTGAAAAAATGTATCGACAAATAAAGTTAGATGAACAAGACACTAAGTTTCAACTCATATTTGGGCGAGAGCATCCTCAAGATAAACTCAATATTTACAAATTAAAGACCGTCACATATGGTACAACATCTGCGCCATACACAGCCATCAAATGTTTACAATCACTAGGAACAGATTGTTTCGAATATCCACTGGCAACATCAATGGTTAAAAATGATTTCTATGTTGATGACTTAATGTCCGGCAGCGATAGCTTGAATCACGCAGTGGACATGCAAACACAGGTAATTAATTTGTTAAATACAGCAGGTTTTAAATTAAGGAAATGGTGTGCGAACCACAACAAATTACTTAAGGATATTCCCGCCGAAGACATAGAACTGGACATAACTAAATCAAACATCGGCGAAATCAAAACTCTCGGAATCACATGGGATCCGAGTAGAGATGCGATAGCAATTAAGACGTCTTGGAATGAACAATCAAAAATAACCAAACGAGCAGTACTAGCAGATGTTGCTCATATTTTTGATCCTATTGGTTTAGTTACTCCAGTGGTTATCACAGCAAAAAATTTCATAAGGAATTGTGGAAACTAAAACTGGATTGGGGTGCATCATTGCCAATAAATCTCCATACTAAATGGGCACAGTTCAGACAGAGTTTAAAGCATCTTGATAAAATCAGTATATCTAGACATGTACGAAGTGCCACATCATGTAACGAAGTTCAACTTCATGCATTTTCTGATGCGTCGGAACGGGCGTTTGGAGCAGTAGTCTATGTCAGATCTTCAGGTGTACATAACACAACTATTGTCAAACTCCTATGTTCCAAATCAAGAGTAGCTCCATCCAAAATAGCAACGATACCTAGCTTGTAATTACAAGCAGCTAAGCTAGCAGCTGAATTATGTCATAGATTGCGAACAGTTTTACAAGTTAACGAATCAGATATTTATTATTGGACTGACTCAGAGATAGTACTACACTGGTTAAATGCAGAGTCGTCATCATTTAAGACGTTTGTTGCAAATCGAATTTCGTATATTCAAAGACATACGACTCAATCCCGTTGGAGGCATGTAAGCTCAGCTGAAAATCCAGCAGATCATATATCAAGAGGAGTCTCACCAGAATGTTTGCAAGATATTGATATGTGGTTTCATGGACCCCAATTTTTAAAACGACCAGCTGTGGACTGGCCTGACACTTTTCAACTTAAAAAAGAAATGACAGAGGAAAGAAAATTTGTCAAATCAGTGTTAGTCACATCAAGGGTCTTGGAGCATTTTGTTTTTCAAATTAACCATAAAAATTCATTTTTATTTTTAGTTCGAACGACAGCATACATCTTAAGGTTCACAAAACGTATTCGGGGAACACGCGACACAATGAGTTTCTCTCAATGTCAGAAGTCCAGGATGCTGTTATTGTGGTACTCAAATCGCTTCAAGAACTTCATTTCCAAGAAGAAATTAAAATCCTTGTGAAGAATGGTGAATTGGACAATAAAAATCGTTTATCCTCTCTCACACCCTTTATCGATGCAACGGGTTTGTTGAGAGTAGGTGGTCGACTTGAAGCTGCACACATACCGTTTCAATCTAAGCATCCGATATTGTTACCGGCAGATCATTTATTCACTCAGTTAATAATGACTGAAATTCATGTGCAGAACCACCACATAGGACCACAGACGTTACTAGCAATCACTCGCCACCTCTGGCGTGGATTTTGCAGGTCCCATATGGACCCACTTTAAAATTAGAGGAAAACGTCCACAAAAGTCATACATTGCAGTGTTTTGTTGCTTCGCAACCAAAGCAATTCATTTGGAGGTCGTATCAGATCTTTCAGCTGATGGATTCATTGGAGCTCTTAGAAGGTTTTGGAGTAGAAGAGGTCGATGTAAAACGATGTACTCAGATAATGCAACAAATTTCGTTGGCGGACGTAACCAGCTGCAGGAGCTGTATGACATGTTCAATCAGCATCAATCAGCAAAGAAAATACATTCAGAATATCTCGCTCGAAGTATAGAGTTCCATTTTATTCCGCCACGAGCTCCACATTTTGGTGGCTTATGGGAGAGTGCAGTGAAAGCAACAAAAAACTTGCTGTATAAAACAACGGGTGCTGCAACTCTGACATATGAGGAACTGTGTACATTGATGGCTGAAATTGAAGCGATTTTAAACTCTCGACCTCTAACCCCAGTTTCCTCTAACGCCAATGATTTGACAGTATTAACACCGGCCTATTTTCTCATAGGAGAGCATTTGACGACAATTGTTGATCCTGAGATTGAAGTCAAGAACATCGATAATCTCACGAGGTGGAAGTTGGTCAGTTACATCAAAGGTGAGTTTTGGCGTCGATGGCAATGCGAGTACATATCAAGCCTTCAGCAACGATATAAATGGAAAAGTAAGTGTTCAAACGCGATGCCTGGACTGATGGTGCTTATCAAAGAGGACAATTCACCTCCAACCCAGTGGCGACTCGGACGGATTGAAAAAACTTACAAGGGTAACGATGGTCTCATTAGAGAAGTCGATGTCAAAACAGCGTCCGGAAGCTTCAAACGTCCAATTCATAAGTTATGTCCGCTGCCGATTGATGACAACAACTTAACCAATCAACACAACGAACTTGTTGACCAGAAAAAACAAGCTACTGATGCTCAACCAACGCCTTAAAATTCAAACGACCGTCAGCGCCAAAATATCAGACGAAAACTTATAAATATAGGAATGGCTGCATTACTTACGTTACTGATTCTTCCAATATACGTAAAGCCAACGTCCAATCTTTGGTAGAGGTGAGTAAATTTGCTTCATTTCCAGGAATATATTTTGAGAGTGTAGGTATGACAAATTTAATAAATAAAGAATGGCAGCTTGTCGTTTACTATGACTTGAACAATTATTGGGAAGAACTGAAAGGATTTGAACATGGCATTGAAAGGCTGCAGCTGTTATGTGATAAAATTCAGAACGGGACATACTGTAAAAACAAATTGTCACTGTTCGAACACAATTTAGCTGACATTAGAATATACAACGAATTAATTCTTAGTGCTGATACCACCCCTACAAGAGCTAAGCGAGGAGCTATGGACATCATTGGAAATATTGCCAATAAACTGTTTGGCGTGTTGGATTCAGAATATGCAGATAGAATGGCCAAAACCATCCAAACCATTGGCAAAAATGAACAATCATTGTCAAATATTTTGAACAACCATACGTTGATCATAGAAGCAACTGCGAACGTTATAAAAAAAACTCAGCAACAAGTTAATAAACAATTTGAACTTTTTAATAAACATCTTGATGAGATCGATCAAAAGATTACAATAATTGACTCATACTTCAAACAACAAGAAATTCAGCACATGTTTTCATCACTAGCTGTCCAAACGATCTTGGTCATGAATAATTATCAACAGGGTCAAATTAGTTATGTTGACGGATTCTCACCATGGCAAAATAAATCCATTATTGGTTACGCCTACCCAACTGAAAAACGCGTTGTTTACCATAAAGGATAATCTGTCTCCAGATCTCAAACTTCCTTTTTTCGGATCACATCAAACCGACGTTAAAAGCATTTACAATCTGCTTCATATACAAGGTCGAGTGACAATGGGACACATCATATTCAAAATACAGCTTCCATTAGCATCAAACAATCAGTTTGAAACATTTCGCTTGATTCCAATACCAGTAAAGGTAAGTCAATATTATGTAACCATAAAACCATTTTCTTCTTACTTGACAGTAAACCTACATCGAAATCTATACTATCCAATGAGTGAAACAGAGGCAGGATCGTGTATCAAGATTAACTTAAACAATTTGCTTTGCAAACAGTCTCATCCTCTGTACAATAGAAATTCTAGAATCAGTCAATGTGAGATGGCTTTGCTGAATCATCAACCATTTCAACAGTCCTGTGAGCTCATCAAATCGAAAGAAGCAGCTGAGTGGATACAATTATTCAATCTAAATCACTGGATCTACTCATTGAGTCAAAATACAATCATAAAATTGTGTGCAAAGATGAATCTGCAGCAGAGACATTATCTGGAGTGGGCTTGCTTAAAATTAAACAAAATTGTGTGATCAAACAAGATACACTTACGTTAACGTCACACAATGTTCATGCAACACAATTGAGATCGTCATTTGCACCGATTGCAGATTTTAGCATAATTGTAAATCAGACGTTTGCCGAAACGACCAGAAACAGCTCCAGTCACGATATTCCAAAAATACAGCTGGACGGAGTAACAAAACTTCAAGAACAAATACAAGAAATCAAGTTAAAACAAACTGAACCAGAACAGCTGAATACGAATGACGTCCACCAGTTCGCGATTGGTTATGTTGGACTAATATTGGGAATGATTGTTGCTATAGGCGTTATATGGATTCTACTAAAATACAAATCACAAATCATCGGCAAAAGGGGCCCTGTACCAACACCTAGAAGGTATGCAATCAACAGTGTTCCTGACTTCACATTCAACATCTATGAGCAGACCTCTGTTTGAGCTGACACAGCTCAACGCGGGGAGTATGGATAATATGTAGCATATATTATTATTTTGTAAAATAAATGCTTAGAATATTTTCTCATAATGTTAACACTAAATTAAATTCCTAAAATATTTTCTCATAATGATAAGACTTCTAGAATATGCGAATATAATATTTAATCCATATTTTGGTGTGAATTGCATATTTAGCATAATCACATACATATATAATTCTTAAAATTATATTTTTTATTAAGTAACAAAATATCATATTCGTATATTCCATGGTCACAATTATATAAATTGTTTTCTATTTTTTGATTTTGTATGCATGCTAAATGTGCTGACAACAGGCATTTGCTATACCTAAAATAGTTTTTTTTGTTCTATCGCTAATTGTAATATTCTTAATTTTTGCATTTTTATTCATTCTTATTCAATTCGCAGTTGAAGCCGGTAGTAAACTTTTAATTTGATTTGTTAAATTAAATAATTAAATTTTAATTATTTTTAACTTGGTAAATTTTGTTATTTAAATGTTAATTATTTTAATTTGGTAAATTTTATTGTTTTAAATGTTTATTTTAATTTGGTAAATTTTGTTGTTTTAAATTTTAATTATTTTAACTTGGTAAATTTTGTTGTTTAAATTTTAATTCTTTTAAGAAAATAATAGTGTGTGAATAAAACTAAATTATTGACGAAAAGACATTGTTTTTTTTATAAGATTTGAGTGCTGTGGTCCGCCGACATCGACAAAATTAAGTATTATAAAATAATAATACTCAATAAATTAACAACCTCAGAACCCGGCTCTATCTAGTTTGTTTTAAAGTGAATCATAATCAACTAGATCAAAAGCTTTTGTGATATCAATAAATAATGCTGAAGTTATTTTTCCATTGTTTAGTGATTCGTAAATTTCCTCACAAAGTTTTAGCATAGCACCTTCCGTAGATTTACTTTTCAAAAAGCAAAATTGACTATTATTTAAAAAAAATTATTTTATTTAAAAATTCAATAATTCTATTTTTCATTGCCTTTTCAAAGATTTTCCAAAAGGTTGATAACAAACAAATTGGTCTATAATTATTTGCTTCGAATGAGTTGCCATTTTTGAATAAAAGAATAACTTCTGCTATTTTTAATTTATCAGGAAATTTACCACAGAGTACGCTTTTATTAAATATATGTGCTAAAACATCAACAACCTGAAAAGAAATTTTCTTCAGGATATTACTAGAGATACAATTAGATGTCGTAGAATTAGAGTTCTGTAAACTATTAATAATTCTATGCAGCTTGAGTGCAGATATAGGCTCAAAGAAAAAACTTTCAACTTGGCTGAGCTCATCAATAATAGACTCGTCTTGAATATTTGATACAGAGTGATCAAATAATTAAACAACTGTTCAAAAGTGCAGACGTGTTTTAATTTCGTTCCGCTAAATTAATAATTATATTGTAGAAATTTTTAAATTATTTTCATGGACAAATGCGGAAAGTGTTCTAAAGATATAAAAACTGATGAATTTAATGATGCTACAATATTAAGCTATAGCTTTTGTAATTTTAAATTTCATTCGGGATGTGTTTCCATTTCTGATAATTTATTTAAAACTTTAAAAAATCGTAAACCGAACATTCTGTGGAGATGTGATAATTGTTCAAATTGTGATATTGTTACTATGATGGAAAAGTTGGATTTTATTTGTTCAGAAATTTTATTTATTAAAGAATCTCTCAATTATAAAAATAACAATAATAATCCATTACCTATTATATCTAATGTGAACAAAAATTGTGTCATAAATCCTTTTGAGAATGTCGATTTAAATCAAACAATTCGGGAGTGCAATGAACTTTCTTATGCCGATGCAGTTAAAAATATTAATAATAATAATGTACTGCTATCAGCTGAAAACGAAATTTTTAAAGTGGCTGATGCAGAAAAGATCGATAGTGCTGAAAATTTTAAATTAGTAAAGCGTAAACGTAAAAATAGAAAAATAAATAAACTTAAAACAGATAATTTATTGATTACACCGAAATATGTTATTGGTAATGATGCTATTCCATCTGGTTTAGTAATTGTTCAAAATTTAAGTTGGTTTCATTTATCTAAATTTGCACCTGTTACATCGGAAGAATCTATTAAAAAGTTTACTGCTGATAAATTTAAAATTGATATAAATGATGTTAATGTTTTAACTTAGTAAAAAAAGATGGTGATTTAAATTCACTCAAATTTGTATCGTTTAAATTGGGTCTACCTTATAGCTGTGTTAGTTCTGTATTTAATTCAGCAAACTAGCCAGCTGGATCATCGGTGAAATATTTCAAAAATGCTCCAAAAAACTTGGTGACTCTAGCGAAATCAGCAAAACAAATTTTATTGAAAGTAGCTGTTATTCATCTAACGATTCATTAATATCGTTAATAAATGTTGATGTATTGTCTGATGTTTATTGTTCATTGTCAAACAATACTTCAAGTAATAATGTTTCTGTTTCTAAACTCTCTCAATTTATTATCAAAATGTTGGTGGAATGCGAACAAAGAGTAGAGAATTCTATTTAGCTGTTTTAGAAAATGAATATGACATTATTGTTATAACAGAGACATGGTTTTATGAAGGTATTTTGTCTTCAGAATATTTTTCTAATGAATTTAATGTGTTCAGGCGAGATCGATGTATGAAGTCAACAGAGAGAGGGGGTGGTGTATTAGTGGCAGTTAAATCAAAGCTTAATTGTAAATTACTATTTGTTAGTATGGAATTCGACCAAATTATAGTTGAAATAAATGAGCACACATATTCTAAAAAAAATTGTGTATCATCGTTTATTGTTGGAGTGAGTTATATACCGCCTCAGAGTTCGTTCTCCATATATAAATCACATATTGACAATTATTGTGAGATTATTAATGGTACTGGTGAGCGTAATATTCTATTTATGCTAAAGGTGAAACTTTAAAAAGGCTAATTTTTTAAAATTAAATGATTATTTAAATGATGTAAATATGGATCAAATCTGCTCCGTTAGTAATTTAAATTTATGTTATCAAAAATTTGTAAATATTATTAATCATGGTTTCGATAAATATATACCGTATATCCGTAATGTAGTGAATAATCACCCTCCCTGGTTTAATGGTGGATTATTGAGATTAAAAAATTTGAAAAATAAAATTTATAAATCTTCTAAAAAATCAGGTAATTTAAATGATAGGGAACATTTTAAACGTTTACGGAAGGAATATGTATTTTTACATAGATTTTTATATCGACAATATGTTAATGGGATTGAAAGTAATATAAAGCAAAATAGTAAGTCTTTTTGGTCATTTATAAGTGATAGGAAATCATCTAGTGGTATACCAAATCAGATGATTTTAAATGACATTGTCTCGAATTCGTTAACTGACTCAGTTGAATTATTTGCTGATCATTTTGAATCGGTTTATGTTAATATTGATCCTCCTGTTAATAATACGAGATTTAGTCATATTCAGCAAAAGTTGGATTTGGGTAGTCTAAATATTACTAGTGATAATGTCCGTGTTGGTATTAAAAATTTGTTTCGTGTAACTAGTTCTGGTCCTGATGGTATACCGACAGTTTTTTTGATTGAATGCATGCACAATTTGGTGAACTCATTAGTGCACATTTTTAATTTATCTCTAAGTTCGGGTATGTTTTTAGATGTATGAAAAATATCATATATAACACGAATTTTTAAATCCGGTCTGAAAAATAACATAGCCAATTATAGAGGTATATCTAAAATTTCAGCTATTCCTAAACTTTTTGAACAGATAGTAAATAACAAATTACAATTTTTCTTAAAGGATTTAATTTCTGTTAATCAACATGGTTTTGTTAGTGGTCGTTCTTGTGTAACTAATCTTTTTTACTTTTCCGATTTTGTGATTTCAGCTTTAGAAGCTGGAAACCAGGTTAATACGATCTATACTGATTTCACAAAGGCATTTGATAGAATTGTCCATAAGCTTTTAGTTTCTAAACTTGCTGTTTTTGGTTTTTTTTCCAGTCAGCTTTATTGAAATGGATAGAATCATATTTAATTAATAGAATTCAGATTGTAAAAATTGGGAATATTAAATCTCGTAATATTTCAGCTATTTCTGGTGTACCGCAAGGTAGCCACTTAGGTCCTTCTTTTTTTTATATTATTTATCAACGATATTGATAACTATCTAAATTTTTCTAGTAGTTTAGTATTTGCTAATGATTTAAAATTATTTAAAATTGTTAAGGATCAATCGGATTTATATCTATTACAAGAGGACTTAAACAGCCTAATGAAATGGTGTAAAATTAATTATCTATTTCTAAATCCTGACAAATGCAAGGTAATGACTTTCAGTAGAAAGAGATCAACTTTTTTACACTCTTTTAGTATTAATAATACAATATTGGAATCAATTGAGTTAGTTAAAGACTTGGGAGCAATGTATGATAGTCGTATGTGTTTCAATTGTCATTTTGATTAGCTAAAGCTTACAAAATGTGTGGTTTTATAAAGCGAAATTCGTCGGATTTTAGTGATCCTTACACATTTAAAACATTGTTCTGCTCTTTAGTAAGATCGACGTTGGAATATGCTGCGGTTATTTGGAGTCTTTGTTACAATGTCCATATTAATCGATTAGAACGAGTCCAGAAAGTTTTTACCAAATATATGGTTCGTAAATTGAATTGGGGAGATAATATGCCGCCTTATAATTCAAGATGTTTTCTGTTTGGGTTAGAATATCTCGAAACACGTAGAAATGTTTTCCGTGCTACTTTCATTCGTGATATTTTATGTTGTAAAATTTATTGTCCTTCGTTATTAAATATGATTCAACATTTTTTATTTAAGAGACAATTTACTAAATTCCATTCTTTTTTCGAATTTCCTTTACAGCATTCAAATTTACTAACAAATAATATTTTTTACATTTATGATTTTCATTTTTAATTTCACGACAAATTTTCTCATAATATTTTTTAAGACGAGTATTACCAGGATATTATTTAGCTGTATTTGGAGTCTTTGTTACAATGTCCATATTAATCGATTAGAACGAGTCCAGAAAGTTTTTACCAAATATATGGTTCGTAAATTGAATTGGGGAGATAATATGCCGCCTTATAATTCAAGATGTTTTCTGTTTGGGTTAGAATATCTCGAAACACGTAGAAATGTTTTCCGTGCTACTTTCATTCGTGATATTTTATGTTGTAAAATTTATTGTCCTTCGTTATTAAATATGATTCAACATTTTTTATTTAAGAGACAATTTACTAAATTCCATTCTTTTTTCGAATTTCCTTTACAGCATTCAAATTTACTAGCAAATAATATTTTTTACATTTATGAGTTTCATTTTTAATTTCACGACAAATTTTCTCATAATATTTTTTAAGACGAGTATTACCAGGATATTATTTAGCTGTATTTTTCAATTTATTTCTCTTACTAATTTTATTTAAGAGTGTATTAGAAATCCAAGGTTTAATTCTTTTAAGTTTATTACATGCATGTATAGAACTGGACGAACTTTCATTAATATGGTTTAATAAAATAGTGATAAATTTATCAAATGCTAGAGAAAGATCATTCTCACTATAAACTTCATTCCAGAATTCAAAATTTAAAGTCAAATTCAATTTTTCAAAATCAATATGTTCTGAACTAAAATTAACGAATTTATTTTGCACCTTTGCAACAATATTATTAAACATAAAACCTGTCATAGCATGATCAGTGACTCCAATATCATAAATAAAAGCTTTAAAAGAATTTTCAGAATTATATTGGGTCCTATAAAATATATGATCGATACACGTAGAACTTGATGTAGAACGAGTCGGATCATTAATTAAGGAAGTGAAACCATTATACGCCATAAGGGATTGATAATCATCAACATCCTTATATTTAGATAATAAATCAATATTTAAATCGCCAAGAATTATCCAATTTTTGGACTTGATATGTAATAGAAAGTTCGAAAATTCATTCAAAAAACTATTAATACTGTGTTCATGCAGTCTGTAAATACATATGAAACAATAACTTATGTTATCAATTTCACACATAATCTTTAAGATATCAGCACTATTTAAATTAATATAGGAGACATCACATACAATGTCACTTCTTACGAAAACAGCTACACCACCTGAAGCATAATTATTTTTACAAAAAGCCCAAAAATTAAAATTAGGAGTACTGTAATCATTTTTTTCAGTTTTACATATATCCAAATTTCACTAAAAAAAAACATATCCGGAAGGTTATGAAAAGTAAAAAGATTTGTCAAAAAAGAATTAAAAATTTTTGCGCATACTTCGTATGTTGTGATGAACAACAGAAAAATTTGGGAGATTTGAATGATTAGATTCATCAATATTAATAAAACAATTATAACTATTCAAATTATTTGCAGAAGGCAGATTGACAAAATTACCAAAATTAGAATTAATTTGATTATTTAAGATCATAAGAAAAAAAAAAAATTAAAAATTGAAATGACAATTATCTTAGTACATTAGCTTTAAGTTTTAAGTTAGGATAAGTTTTAGTTTATTATTTTCAATAAGGTTTTTGTATTTTCCTTTAATATTGTAAAATTATTAGTAATCAATTTTTTCCTTTGTTTTATATTTAATAATTTAGTTGAAAAGGTCTAATATTGCCTAAACTCTAAAAATGTAATTGAAACCAATAATTTGTATATATAAAATCATTTGAAATAAAGAAATAAAATAAAAAATAAAATTAAAATTAAAATAATTTTATCAAGATCATTAAAACTTTGAATTTTTATTACTTTATCTCCAGTATGCTTTTGATTAGCGCAAAGTCCAGACATAAAAAAATCTTTTTTCTCATTTTTAAATTCAAGTGTAAACTAAAAATTCGTACGTCGTGGAAAATACTTCTAAAAAACGAACTATATCAATGTCGTCCAAAGACGACCCGAAAAAGTTGGATGATATCAGATTAAAAATATTACGTCGCGATAATTCTTATAAAGTAGTGAATAGCAATGATTATTTAAAAAAATCTACAAATCAAAATCGATTTGCAGATTTAATGGATGATGACGATGTTGATGAAAATAATACAAATAAAAAAGATAGTGAAACTGTCGATGTTCGTGATGTTAAAGCTCGGCCTAGTCCAATAATTATTCCGGGAAATTCAGCTCAGAAAATTTATGAATTATTAAATCCACTAAAAATAAATTTCAATCTTAAATATATTTTACTGGGTATTAAAATGTTTTTAAATAATTTGGATAATATTTCGACTGTTTCAACCACATTAAAAGATGCGAAAGTTGAATTCTTTTCACATTTAAATAGAAGTGAGAAACCGCTTAAATATGTGTTATCTGGTTTACACAAGATGGAAACTGTAGAACTGTTCGATGAATTAAACCGACTAGGAATTAATTGCTTGGATATAAAACCCATGAACGTCAAGGTACAAAAGTATGTTTCACAATTTAATTATTTAGTTTATTTCAAAAAAGGCACTATTATATTATGCGAACTAAAACAACATAAATATATTTTTAACATTGTTGTCAACTGGACACAATACAGAAAAAATCCACAATTTTACACACAATGCAGAAACTGTTTACGTCACGGACACGGTCAAGAAAATTGTCACATGATTTCTCGATGTGCAAAATGTGCGGGTGAGCACAATACTACAATTTGTGAATCATCAATTATAAAATGTAATAATTGTGGAAAAGACCATTTAGCAACTGCTCTCGACTGTGAAGCTCGATTAAAATATATAGAGATACAAAATAAAAATTCTACTCGCTCTTCTTTACAAAGAGTTAAAACAAATTTTATTTTTAATGAGAAAAATTTCCCAATCCTCAGAGTCAGAGATAATAAAAACAATACAAAAACAAATTCAGCTAATTCAATAAATAATAATAACCAATCATATATGCATCAAAATAATAATCATTCTTATGCTTCTGCAGCTTCTGCAGCTTCTTGCTCTGAGCAAAGAAATTCTTCTAAAGATCTCTTTTCTCCTAATGAATTAATACAAATTACTAAAGAATTAATGAGTAATTTGAGAAATTGTAAAAATAAAGAAGATCAACTTCATGTTATCGTAAACCTCGCCATTAAATATGTCTATACACCATAATAATAATAAAACATTAAATATTCTTTTGTGGAATGCGCGAAGTATCAAAAATAAATTTATTGAATTTTCAAACTACATAAAACCACAAACTAATAAACTCTATACAGACGATTATATTAGAATACGATTTTTGTCGTTTTTATGCCAGAACAAAATTCAAAAAATTTCTGGCTTAACACAAATATTACAAACACATACACAATAAAACTCTGTAAGGCTCTGTTTCTATAGTTACGTTGTGAGAAAACAAATTTGTAATTATGAAAACATATGAAGTATGAGCAAATTTGTTTTGCATTGATTTGTTGTTGTTTTAGCAATGATTTTTTATGGATAATTGAGATTGAGAATAGAAAAATATATTTTCAAATTTTATTATTTCGGGTGATTTTTTTTTTTTAAATCATTTGGCTATTTTTTAATGCAAAAGTACTTATGTACCTATTTAAAAAAGAAAAATATTTTTATTGATCTTTTTCATTTCTTATTTTAGAAACTGGTTGAAAATATTTTAAAATTTAAATGCTAAGCTTTAATTATTTTTAACTTTCTATTATGATTTATTTCATTAGCTTTACTTCTTATTCTTGCGTTTTTTTGTAAAACTCCTGTTTATTAAATTTTTCTACAAGCCATGTACAATAAAAGTAAAATTCAAGAATATTTTGTTGATGATTTAAACATGGTACGTCAGAAAACCATTTATGATATTTTTCAGAATTATTTGTTTTTGAATACAAATTTCAACTATTTGTTTAATATTAGTCGTAAACCAATTACATAAAAAAAATATCAAACATTTTAACATGATATGCAGAAACCTAAGATACATTTTTTTGTTATAAAAATATAATTACAAAACCCATAAAATAATTCTGATTGTAGGTACATTTGTAACAAAAATTTTGTTTGTGATAATATTTGTTTAAGAGGAACCACTTTGAATTAAGATCATATGTTTGGTTTTCTTTTATCAAAATATATTTACAATATTCGCGATTTATTTTATTTAATATTTTAAATATTATGTATCCACAAACATATTTCATTGAATTAACTTCTATAATATAGTTTGAAATATTGATTAGTATATTCTAGGCTCAACATTAAAATTATCTGAATTTTTGTGAACTGAATCATTAGCTTCGTCTTTATCTTCCGTATCATAACTAATTGAATTTACCATGGAATCAGCTTAAAGTATATTTTACTATTTAAAGCATATTTATATATGTACCTACTTATTCACAAATATGTTAAAATATGACCAAAAAAAATTTAAAATTAGCTATATACCTATAAAAATAATTTTCAGTAATTTTTCGATATTTTCAGATTCACAAATTCCAAAAAAAAATCAAAAAATCATAAAACTATAGTTTTTTAATTCAAATATCAAAAATGATTTGCAATGCAGTGGAGGTCAAAGTGCAAAACTTATTTTGCTGTTTTTTCTAAATGCTTATAAATTTCTCATACTTCATTTCTCTCTCGCAAAAACAAAAATCATTTATATGAAATGAAAACAATTTGTATTGAACTAAAGGTAGGTAGAGTATTTTTACAATACATACATAAATGGAGCTGCGCTAAGCCGATAATTTTTTATTTGAAAAATATCAGTGTCGACAGAAATGGTATTCTAATATAATCGTCTGTATAGTTTATTAGTTTGTGATAAAACATAAAGATATTGATGTGGCTATCATCACTGAAACCCACTTAAAACCAAACATAAAACTCACACATTTTGACTATATTATTCATAGACTTGATCGTCCATCAAATTGTGGAGGTGTTGCAATTCTTATAAAGAAATCAATTAAACATAATATTAGGAAAGCTTTTAATACTTCGGTACTTGAATGTATCGGTATTGATATATTTAGTAATGGAGAATTAATATCTATTGTGGCTGCATATTTTCCGGGTGGATCATATTCGGCTGAAAAAGGAGCAAAGTTTATGGCAGATATAAAGGAAATCACAAAAATAAATAATAAATTTATAATCGGTGGTGATTTCAATGCACGTCATTCTGCATGGGGATGTACTCGCGCAAATGGATATGGTGAAAAGCTAAATAAATTTATTAACACACATTCCTGTCAGCTGCTTCACTCGGCAGACCCCACGCATTATCCAGCCAGTAATAACAAACTCGCTTCTACTTTAAATATCTTCCTTACCAACTTTGCAAATCACATTTCAGCTCCTGTAGCCGACATTTCGTTACCTTCGGATCATTGTCCTGTTTTAATAAATGTCTCCGATAATCCAACAGACTTGGTTTGGTACATAGTCAAAAGCTCGATTTTAAAAATGCAAATTGGTCTCTTTACAAAAAATTATTAACCAATGAGTTTCAACTTGACTCCAAATCTCTAAGTGATATTCAATCTGTTACAGATATAGATGAAATGGTTAATAAATTTACAACTAAAATTAAAAATGCTATTGATATGGTTGTACCAAAGATAGAGCTAAAATCGTTTGAAAAATTTAAAATACCATCATATATTAAATCATTAATAAGATACAAAAATAAGGTTCGTAGACAAGCGCAAAGTTTAGGTGACAATAATCTGAAGATAAAAGCAGAACAATTACAATACGTCATCAATAAAAAACTAAATCAACAATATAATGATTTCTTTAATAAAAAAATTGGGAAAAATAAACAACAACAAAATTACACTTTGGAAACTATCTCAAGTATTTAAATCTAAAAGAAAGGCTATTCCAACACTAATTAAAAATGGTAGAAAATTACAAACTAATCTTGAAAAATCAAATGCTTTCGCAGATTATTTTAGTACACAACACAAAATAACTAGTAATATGATAAATACGAATATCGAAAACGAAGTTTTGGAAACCATAAATTTATTCAATGCAAATCATGTACCTACTAACAGATTAGTTTGGAAGCCAAAAGATATCAAAAATGTAATAAAACATCTAAAAAATAAAAAATCTCCAGGTCCTGATGCAATCAATACAGCTGCTCTAAAAAATCTTCCTAGACATGGTATAATTTTCCTTAATTTGATTTTCAATGGTTGTCTAAAACTCGGTTATTTTCCAAGTTTTTGGAAGACGGCAAAAATAATACCTATACCCAAAAGCGGTAAGTCACCAACAGAAATTGAAAGTTATAGACCAATTAGTTTATTAAACCTGTCAAGCAAAATTTTCGAGGAATTAATAAAAAAGAAAATATCTGCGTATGTCGAAGAGAACAATTGTATTCCTGCGGAACAATTTGGATTTAAAACTGGTCACACAACCATTCATCAACTATGTCGCCTTAAAAACAGTGTAAAATCAAACCTTATGAATAAAAAATCCACTGCTGCTGTTTTTATTAATATTGAGAAAGCTTTTGATACTGTACGGCACAACGGTTTGATTTACAAGCTAATTAAAATGAATTTACCACCAGAACTCATAAAAATAATCCAAAGTTTTTTAGAAAATAGACATTTCTATGTTGAATTAAATTGTTCCTGCTCTGAAAAAATTAAATTGACTGCAGGTGTACCACAGGGCTCTGCGCTAAGTCCGCTTTTATTCAATTTATTTTTGAGTGACTTACCAACTGACTAGTGATATAGCACTTTATGCAGACGATACTGCTTTATATACTAGTGGTATAATTGCTGATGATATCATTAACACTCTTGAATCAGATTTAAACACTTTAAACAAATATTACTCCAAATGGAAAATTAAAATAAATGTTAATAAAACTTCTAGTATATTTTTTAGTAACAAAAGAGCTCACCAATTTTTACCCAGAAGAAATATCAAATGTAACAATTTAGATGTTCCTTGGAAATCATCCATTAAATACCTAGGTGTTACTTTCGATAGCAAACTTAATTTTGGACAACACATCTGCAATGTAATTCTAAAGAATAATATATTGATAAAATCTCTGTATCCACTTATAAATCGGAAATCTAAATTGGATATTAAAAATAAACTACTAATTTTTAAATCTATATTTAGACCTAGTTTAGCATACGGTTACTCGGCTTGGGCAGAAACTTCAGTATCGAATAAAAAAAGAGTTCAAATTGCGCAAAACAAAACATTAAAATTGATGAAAAATCTTCCTAGATACTTTTCCACACATTCTCTTCATCGAAGTTTGAACATAGAAATGTTCTTCGACTACTGTGATAGCATCCACGAAAAATTCATAGAAAGTTGCTACTTTATTCTGAACACGAAATCTTAAAATCATTATTCGAATCAAGTTAATTTTGAATTTTATGTTTAGTTTATGTTTTAGTTTTTTTTTTTTAAGTTTTAGTTATTATGTAAAGTTGGCACGTCTAATGTCCAACGGTGACCAGGTCGCTGTACATATGGTTCAAATGTTAAATCTATATTAAAACAATTCCATATATATATATTTTATCAATAATCGTGGCGTTTATGCCTTGATGTTTCTAAAATGGCACAAGCCCTTTTAGTTTGGTATAGTTGTAAATTGTTATAATTTATTACTTGGCATAGAAGCCTGTAAGTTAAATAAAACAATGTTGTTTTGACTTTGAATGTTAATTAAAAAGTAAATTCTTTATTTTAATTCTTCTTCTTTTATACCCTAAAATTACCCCTACTCTTATTTTAATTACACATACTTTTCTTAATACTAATTATAAATATTTCCAATATTCTATATTAGTAATATTGGGCGATATTTGCTAACGCTAGCAATTTATATCCTTTAATATTGAATTCTTTAGAATTCAATATTTCTTAAGAATTTCTTTAATGTATTCCGTATGCAGTTAGTACTGCACATGTAAATATATATATGTGCATATGAATTAATATACATATATATATATTTACATTATCGTGACATATTTTAGGGTTCAATATTTTGATCTTTTTTGTTGTGTGGTATTTTCGTATGCTATGCTGTAGTTTGTTATGTAAACAAAGTGTTTACAAAATAAAACTGACCTACGGTACCAAACACGTGGATAAGCATATGTGTTTAGTGGCATACACCACACCACCCCTCCTGGCGGAAAAGGAGGAATCTTACCCTAAGTAAATTCCTGCTTTCTAGCGTTAACAGATATTATTCCCTTACATATATTGTCAATTTTAAATTTACAAAATTATTGTAATTTTCAGAAAGATTTTTAAAGTTACAAATTATCATAATTATTCAAAATTTTCTTAAATTTATAATTTATTAGGTTTACGACATTTTAACTTAATATTTAGAGTACAACTTATTTTTATCAAAAGTAATGCAAAAAAAATGTAAAATTTTAAATTCACGTAAAATAATCAAAATAATGTAATAGTTAATATTATGTAATAAAATTTGTATAAGTAGTGTAATAAAAATAAATATAAAACTTAAAGGAAAATAAAAGTGAATACAAAGTGTATGTAAAATTTATGTAAATAATGTAATAAAAATAAGTAAAGAAATTTTTTTTTTTTTTAAATTAAAATAATAAAACATTATTTTCAACGTAGTATTTATTTCTTTTTTTTTTTTTTTATTATTATTTCGTTTATACATATATATATTTTTATGTTTACCGATAAAATGTTTAACTTCTCCTCTTTTCACTCTTGTTTAACTGTTTACCTAAAATATACTATTCTACTTATTATTTATACTATTATAACTTAAAATCTATAGGTTTCCAGGCGTCCCCTTCCCCCTAAAAATATTTTTTTTTTTTTTTAAAAAAAACATTTAATTTTCTGTTATTACCATTAAATACGCGTAATATGGTTTAATCCTATTTCTATGTACTATCATTTTCTTTTTATCTGATTTAATCTCGCAATTCACACCTTCATTGCCTATTACTTCATATGGACCAATATATATTGGATCCAACTTCCTTCTATTTTCATTTCTAAGTAAAACTAAACTGCCTATTTCATAATTACTACATTTTACTTTATAATCCCTGTCGAATCTATTTTTCCTCTCTAATTTCTTTTTACATAATATTTCTCTCGCATCTCTATGTACTATTTGTAGTTTATTTTTTAAATCGATGCTATAATCTTCATAATTGTATACTGGTTGTATTGTTTTTATTAAATTTGATGGTAGTTTACATTGTTTACCATATACAAGTTCGTAAGGTGTATATTCCGTTTCCGAATGTACCGATGTATTATAACAAAATGTATAATATGGTATCCATTTATTCCAATCTGAATGATTTTCTGCAGCATATGTTCTTAGATATGCTCCTAAAACTTTATGTGAGTTTTCTAAAGCTCCTATACTCTCATGGTGATATGCTGTAGCGAACAGTTGTTCTATTTTCAGCATTTTACACACATCCTTAAAAATATTACTCATAAATTCTGTTCCTTGATCCGAAGCAATCCTTTTTGGCACTCCATATTTTAATATATAATATTCTACGAGTCCTTCAGCTACGGTATTTGCTTCTTTGTTTTTAAGTGGTATATTTTCTACAAATTTTGTCAGCTCATCTTGTATTGTTAAAATGTATTTATATCCATCTGATGTTTCTTCCATTGGACCCACAAGATCTATGTAGATTTTTTCGAAACTTGTTTCACTCGTTGAAGTTACTATCATAGGATGTTTTTTCTGATTCATATGTTTATTCCTTTGACATGATTCGCAGTGTTTTACAAATGCTGTTATATCCTCCTGCATTCCTGTCCAGAAATATTTACATTTTATATTCTTCATCATTCTATTGATTCCAGCATGTCCACTAGTTGGTAATATATGGTAATCATTTAGTAAAAGTTTTTTCATCACGGGGTCGGTAACTCTAATTAAATCCTTCATCATGTGTACTTGAATATCCTTAAACATCTCATTTATTAATTTCTTTAAATTATTTAAATTATTTTGTTGACGGCCGTCTGCTAATTTTAATAATTCTCCTTTCGTTATATAAATTTTATCTAATTTTAATGGAACCATGATTTTCTGCACATCCCCCCTAGCAATCTGCCGAATGCTGTGGTTAGGTATGTAGTGCTATCTTTTGGTTTAACCATTACAATACAATTCCTTTTCGGAATGTAAGCCAAAACTTTGTTTGGACCTAAAACAATATCATTCTGCCCCTTTAACTTCTCAATCTCCTCCTCAAAACTGTTTACTATTTTTAACTCAATGAGTTTTAATCCTGCTGGTAGTGGTTTTAACAATGTTTTTATAATTTCGTCGTCTTTTCCTATTACCTGTTCCTTTTCTTCATCCTCTTTTGATTTCGATCGTGTTGTTATACCAATAAATAAAATTTTTAAGTCGTCTGACGATATTTTTATTCTACTTAGTGCATCTGCCGTGCAATTTTCTTTTCCCGGTGAATATTCAACATAAAAATTGTATTCTTCTAGTAATAACCGAAATTTCGTCAATCTTGAAGACGGTTCCTTTAGCGAAAACAAATAAACTAACGGTCTATGGTCTGTCAAAATTTTAAAACGTCTCCCGAATAAATATGGTCTATAATGTTTAATAGCCCATACTATAGCTAATAATTCTTTCTCTATTGTACTATAATTTTTCTCTGCACTGTTTAATGTCTTACTAGCGTATGCGATTGGTCTGTCGTCATTATTAGAAAGTACTGCTCCAAGAGCAAAACCCGATGCGTCTGTTCTTAATATGAATTCTTGTTCAAAATTTGGAAATTGCAAAATTTTTGGGCTAATTAAAAATTCTTTAATTGTCTGAAAAGCTTCGATACAGTCTTTGGTAAAATTAAATTTAACATCTTTTTTCAATAATTTATTTAGTGGAATTGTTATAGAAGCGAAATTCGGAATGAATTTTCTATAATAGTTTGCAAACGCAACGAATCTCCGTACTTCATCTGCATTTTGTGGTTGGGGAAACTTTTTAATTGCATCAGATTTTGAAGGATCAGGCCAAATGCCTTTCTCCGAAATTATATGGCCCAAATACAAAACTTCTTTCCTTAGAAAATTACATTTACCTGGGTGAATTTTTAAATTTACTTCCCTGAGCCTTTGAAATACTTCAATTAAATTCTTATTATGGGATTCTAAACTATTCCCGAATATTATTAAGTCATCTAAGTAAACAAAACATCTAGAATACGTTAACCCTGACATCGCTATTGACATCATTCGTGAAAATGCGCTGGGTGAAATTTTTAAACCCATTGGTAACCTTGTCAATTGATAATGTCCATTTTCCGTGGAAAATGCCGTACATGGTCTACTGTCTTTGTCCAATTCCATCTGATAATAACCTTGACTAAGATCTATACAAGAAAAATATTTAGCACCTCCTACCATATCATATATATCGGTGATATTTGGTAGTGGAAATTTATCATCTTCGATTATGTCATTAACTTTTCGGTAATCTATTACCATCCGGAATTTTTGTAAACCTGTAACTGGATCTTTTTTCTTTGGTACGATTAACACTGGTGAGTTCCATGCTGAAATTGATGGTTCTGCTATTTTATCCTTTACCATTTTCTGGATTTCTTCTTGTATGTCATTTTTCTGTGAGTGTGGTACTCTGTATGGTTTTGTATACGAAGGTGTTACTCCTTCCTTTATTTGAATTTTTGCACTGCCAATATTGGTAATTGTCAGTTGATCTCCATCTAAATGAAATATGTCGTTAAATTTAGTACAAATTTTCTGTACACAATCTTTCTCGTCTTTGTTTAATGTATTGTAATTAATTTCATTTAATAGTTTTTCTACTCTATTTTGTGGTTTTATGTCTGATTTTTCGTAGTTTAAAATATAATGGTCGTTAAGACTAAATGATTCTGGTTCAACCCAGTTTAATTTTACGTCACTGTCTCTTGTATTTAGTATTTTAATAGGTATTTTACCATTTATGGCTTTGGATATTGATCCAGCCATAAAAACCCCCTCGCATAATTCGGTTTGATAAAATATGCGTTCGTCTTCTAATTCTGTACTTAACCAATATGTTGATTCACATCGCGGTGCGATTGTGATTGTATTAATATTGTCTTTACTTAATATAGGTAAAATAATTTGTTTATTATTTATCGTAAGTTCTAAGATAAATTTTTCCAAATTTATTTTAGCTTGATAAGTTTTTAAGAAATTTGCTCCCAAAATACCATCTACAGGTACGGGAAAGTCATCTTTAACTACGTGGAATTCGTAATCAATATTTATTGATCGAAAGTCTAATTGGTTAATAGCAGTTCCTAATGTTTCCAAATGTCCTGAAATACCATGAATTATAGTTACGTTATTTGTATTTAAAGTACTGTTTTTTAAAATTTTTTCTTTAATAGCGCAAATTGACGCTCCTGTGTCTACTAAAAATGTTGTTTTAATGTTATTTATATTTATGTTTACGTACAGTCCGTTTGAAATATTTAATGTCAAAACAATTTCATTTTCTTCGCCTACATGTTGTATTCCCCTACCGATTGGTTGGCTTCCCCCTCGGTGGGTTGCTCGTTTCCCTTTTCTGTAATCGCCAAAATCCTTGAATTTTCGGAATTGATATTATTTGTATTATTTGAATTATTGTGTCCAATTTGATGTCTATTTCCAGAATAATTTCTGTTCCTGTTATAATTATTGTTATAATTATTATTATTATTGGTATTGTTATTTTAATTTCTATTAAAATTGTTATTATTATTATTATTATTTCTATTAAAATTTGTGTTATTGTTGTTGTAATTTCTGTTATTATTACTGTTAAAATTATTATTTCCCAAAGATCTATTATTGTTATTATTATTGTTTCTATTATTGTTGAATCTATTATTATTATTATAATTATTATTTCTTCTTATATTATTATCATTACTATTATTATTATTATTATTATAATTATAATTATAATTATTCCGATTAAAATTATTAAATCTGTTATTATTTTGATTAAACCTGTTATTATTATTTTCGTTATTTAGCCGATTATTATTTCCAATATATCTCACTATTTCTGTTGTCCCTGGATCTAATTCTAATAAATGTTGAATTGCGTCCTTAAAATCCTTGTGACGCGCACTATCCAAGATAATTCTGTATCTCTCATTTACTCCTTTTTTCAAGAATGCCAATCCTCTACGATTGTTGGCAGTTGTTAAAGCAGCTCTTTCTGTTTCGCTTTGTGCACTGACTTCTAGATCCGTCATTCGTGCAATTAAATTTTCCACATCATTGGTAAATTCTCTTAATGGTCTATTTCCTTGTTTGATGTTACTTAGTTTTGTTTGAATTATCTCTATGGAATCTTTACTTCCGCATTTTGTTTTTAGTAATTGTTTTAATTCCGCAAAATTTGTTGGTTCGGTATTTCCTAATTCTGTCAATGCTTTTCCCTGTATTTTGCATTTGATCAGAAATTTTACTAAAATAGCTTTATCTTCCGTTTTTAAAATATCGTGATAAAATTCTATGCTGTTCACAAAATCTCGAATTTTTTCTTCACGGGTTTCATCCTTATCAAAAGTTAAAGTTGGTAACTTTTGAGCTACATTAAAATCAAAACTAGCCATTTCTGTTGTTGAAATTGGGGTTATTGGAATATTATTATCTGGTTTTGTTTCCTCAATATCATCAGTTTCAGTTGTTGGTATTGGAATGTCTCCTTTTATTTCTTCAGTACTTGCAGCTTCAATATTATCAGTTGTTTCAGCTTCTTTATAATCTTCTTCGTCGCTTTCGTTGTCTTCTCTTACTGTTGTATTTAATAATTCTACTGATTTTGAATCTAGTATGCTTTTTACTTCTCCATATGTTCTTTCAAATTTTTCTTTGTATTGTAACGCTAAATCCTTATTTAACGTATATAATGTCTGCCAAGTTTTAGAGAAAGTATCCTTAACTTCCTTAACATAAGCTAATTTCCTTAATATATACCTTGAACTATATTGTCTATTAGGTGTTTTCTTAAAGTTTTTAATTATACCTTGTAAATTACCTAATTCAACCTCTAAAATACTTAACATTATCTATTTTATTAATTACCATTCTAACTATTTTATGTATTCTAAAAAAAAATATCCTTAATTGAAAATCTACAATGGTCTAATAATTTAAAACTATTTAAAACTACAAGTAGCCAACAAACCGATATGTAAACGTTATATATATATAAAAGATTTCACACACAACAAATTTTCAAAAATTATATATATATAGACTACTTTTAGGCGTTTTCAAAAATAACTCACTACAAATTTTATTATCTAATATTTAAACCCTAATTATTGCTCGAAAGTTAGCATAAAATTTCCTTACTTAAAAAAAAAAACTTCCCTTCCAAAAATTCTAAAAATAGAATTTTTGACAAAATCAAAAATTTTATTTTTATGTTATTTTATAATGTGAAGAAAAATAATATTTTTGAATTTGTTTTATCATGTATTATATTATTTTGTTTTTACAGCGCGTCGATTCTTTGAAAGATATCCCAAACTTCTTCGTTTAAAATTTGGTTAGGTACCGCTAAAAATATATAATTTATATTTATTATAATGGGATTTTCAGCTTTTTCTATTATATCTATAACTTTATATACGGGACCTGCCATTATAATATAACATAAAGATTTTCTAATATAAAATTTTTAAACTGCGGCAATTGTGATTTGCCGTTTTATTGTTTTGTCTAAATACTGTTTTGCTTTACGAATAACAAAATATATTACTATTACTAACGCTAAAATAATAATTATCAGTTGCAAATCAGTATATTCTCTATTTTTAACTGTTTCTACATTATTGTTTGATGCTCCCGCATTATTATTTATGAAAATTTCCTCCTCCTTAGTGGCGGAGTTGGTTTGTCCCATTTTAAAAAAAAAATATTAGCTAAACTATCAATATTTGAAAACAGTTAAAAAGTTAAAGTGAAAACAGAAAAACAAAATTTTTTTTTTTTTTGATATCGAAATAACAAAATGTATTTATATATATATATTATATATATATATATGTATTATCGACAAAAAAAAAATTCAAAGTAAAAAGGACTTTCTGTGAACCTTTGTATTTTACAAAAAAAAAACATACATATGTACTTAAAACTAAAGGTTATCTATTTGCGTGAAAATATCCAACAAATCATCTAAAATTAACTCTAAACTAGGTTTAATAATTATAATTTCTTCTTCCTTGAAATAACACATTTTTTCTCTTGACGTAATATAAAATAATGTTTGCTTTTCGTGTGGTCTTTTTTTTTTTTTTTTTTAAAATTTCTTTGACCCGAAAAGTAAAAGTAAATATATATATATATATATTGATTTCTAATATATATATGATTTTTTTTTTTTTAAATTATAATTTTGTAATGATGATACATATTCCCAAAGTAAATAAAAAAAATGTTTATGATTTCTTTCTTTTTATATATATATAGTAGGTACTTGTTTAATAATATAAATATACTTATATATATGTATACATGAAATTATTATATATGCTTATATATGCAAAAAAAAAACATTATTAATTTTTTTTAAAAAATATTATTATTATTAAAAAGAAAATTATTGAATTTCGAAATAGTTTATTGACTTTTGTTGCTGTATGCAACTTCTAAAGCATTGAAGCATGTATTAAACATATCGTCTAATTTAGTTTTTGCTTCACTTTTGTTGTTTCTTTTCCTCTCGATTTCTTGTTTCTCCAGTACCGCTCGTTGTTTTTTGAATTTTTCGCGTTCCTCCTGGGTGATGGCTATCTTTTGAAGTCGTTTGAGCTCCTTTATCGCGTTTCTAAATTTTACTGCCGCTCCTCCTCTCGGCTTCTTGGTGTTCTGTTGTGGTGCCTGTTGTTTTAGGTGGCTACCTTTCGTTCGCTGCCTATATTCTTCTATACTCAAGGGTCGGGGCCCGCTCTTTGGATTCTCTAATGCTTTGGTGAACTCCGCTTGAATCTTCCTATTCTCAGTCTCTCGATTTCGATGTTTGAATTCTTTTAAATGCTTGACAGCAGCTCCTGGCAGGATCGCCATGTAAAGTTGGCACGTCTAATGTCCAACGGTGACCAGGTCGCTGTACATATGGTTCAAATGTTAAATCTATATTAAAACAATTCCATATATATATATTTTACCAATAATCGTGGCGTTTATGCCTTGATGTTTCTAAAATGGCACAAGCCCTTTTAGTTTGGTATAGTTGTAAATTGTTATAATTTATTACTTGGCATAGAAGCCTGTAAGTTAAATAAAACAATGTTGTTTTGACTTTGAATGTTAATTAAAAAGTAAATTCTTTATTTTAATTCTTCTTTTTTTATACCCTAAAATTACCCCTACTCTTATTTTAATTACACATACTTTTCTTAATACTAATTATAAATATTTCCAATATTCTATATTAGTAATATTGGGCGATATTTGCTAACGCTAGCAATTTATATCCTTTAATATTGAATTCTTTAGAATTCAATATTTCTTAAGAATTTCTTTAATGTATTCCGTATGCAGTTAGTACTGCACATGTAAATATATATATGTGCATATGAATTAATATACATATATATATATTTACATTATCGTGACATATTTTAGGGTTCAATATTTTGATCTTTTTTGTTGTGTGGTATTTTCGTATGCTATGCTGTAGTTTGTTATGTAAACAAAGTGTTTACAAAATAAAACTGACCTACGGTACCAAACACGTGGATAAGCATATGTGTTTAGTGGCATACACCACAATTATATCGTAAGGTTTTTGTAAAAAATTTTCCTTAATTTTACATATATTAATAATAATCAGAGCTGTAAATAATATATTTGTTTTCTGATCTCTCAATAATTCAAATTAATTTTGCAAACCAAAAAGAATTATATATATATATATCTTGCAATAAAAAATGAAATGAAATGAATTACTTTATTACCTTCTTTTTTTCTAATTAATATTGAAGAATTTCTCACCCACAAATATTTGTAGCATTTATTTTTCTTGACTTCATTTGTTTTTCGTGAAATCTGTGAGACTATCATTTATGAAGATTTTGTTACTCCCGAACTCTTTACCAAAAATATCAACATTCAAATTTTTTTTAACAGCAAACTTTTTCTTCATAATTCTCTCTTTGGTGACATTGAATAGAACTTAACACAAAGAATATTAGTGTTAATGTTAGTGTTCTACAAATTCAAATCATCATGAGTCACAGAAGGTGCATGGTAATTTCCCGAGAGAACTTAAGAAAAAGTATTTCTTGATTGTTTAATGTAACAATACTCAATGTCGTCATCAGAAAGTTGCTCACCCAGACCATTATTCACTAAATTTAATACTTTTTCTTTTGCATTATGTTTTTGTAAAAGGTGTTCAAAATTGAGGTATCATTTTGATTTTGCCGGCATTTTTTTCCTACCAGGAACTTTTATACAAGGGTTCTACAAGTATATTCTAAATATATTCCGGTTAGTTAATATGGAACGCTACACGAAGGAACAACGTGTTTTTGTTATTAAAACATTTTTTGAAAATGGTAAAAGTTTTCAATGTGTAATTAGGAAATTTCGAACAAAATTGGTAGAGAAAATGCTCCAATAAATCGTGCCATCAAGCTGATGGTTGATAAATTTCTAGAAACTGGATCTGTTAATGATAACAGAAGCAAAATACCTGAAACTGTTTTCAGGTATTGGTGCTGGAGATAAATTTATATTTTTAGATTTTCTTTTTCTTGAACTTTGTTGTAGTTCTTCTAAAGAATAAATTTTTGCCCTTAATCTTTGAAGACGTGATAAAATATAGCCTCTATTAAGTTGCCTATTATATAAAAGATCCTGAAGAAAACAAAGATACTTATATTAAAAATTATATATTATTTAATATTATAGTCAAATATTAAATATTATGTTATTTATTTATTAAATTTCAAATTAAAAACCAAAAATTTTAAAAAATGGTCTTACTAATCCATCACATTCTTCATTTTTAGTTTTTAACTGAGGAAATAATTTAATCATTGCAAATGCCAAAGCTTTAATTTGATCAGGTTCTGGGTGATGTTGAAATCGTTGTACGAGCAAATCAACACCTTCTCTTATAATGGCTCGTCTTTCGACATCTGATAAACCTTTCAATTCACCATCTTCAATTTTTTTTTTGCAAAGAACATATGCATTAGAAGACTTTAAAATAGAATTTTCCAGATCCTGGGATGAATAATTTAATAATCATATGAATATACAATATTTATAATTATATATTTATATTATGTATTAAATATTTACTTCGGCATTTATGTACATATCTAAACCAATTCTGCAATTTGTACGGCTTACTGGTACAGATTCCACCTGTTTAGATTTTTTTTCATTTTTAATAACAATTCGTAGCACGAATTCTGGATGAGTATAACTTTGTTTGAATATTTCTATAAAATTTTCCTCAGAAATTTTGACACCACAAGAATCCGTAAAATACTCAATTTCTTGTGCTGATATATTTGCATGAATTGCAGCTAAATGTTAAAATGTATAAATTTATATTTTACAAATTTATAAAAAAACTCGAATCAAATGTTTTCTAAGAAAAATAAGAGTAGTTTTTTTTATTTCTCGTAAAAATAATTACCTGAAAGTTTGAAATCCTTATATTCCCAGTTATCTTCGTGTTTAATTATTTTCACAAATGAAGTTTCACTTTTATATATTATTTTCACAAACACTGAATCTAATAATTCCATATTTAATTATGAAAAAAAGTGAACACATTAAAAAATATAAAAACGACGCTTACAAATTTGAAATACAAATGGTCGTTCTTTTCAAATTCTTAACAAGAATGAATGGAATGAGTAAGAATGACTGTAACGTGCAATAAAAAAAAAATCCAATAGGCGTCGAAAAAATATTCGGAATACGAATTCCTTATACATATTGGAATTTTTTATTCGAATTTCTTAGAAAAGTTTTAATATTAATTTTAACTAAAAATTCTTATTGGATTTTGTAAACAACGAAATAATTACAAAAAAAATTACGGTTTTTCGTAGCATTATTTGAATTAGTATTAATAATTTTTACATAAGAAATTTGAATTAATATAAGGTATTGATATATTTAGTAATGGAGAATTAATATCTATTGTGGCTGCATATTTTCCGGGTGGATCATATTCGGCTGAAAAAGGAGCAAAGTTTATGGCAGATATAAAGGAAATCACAAAAATAAATAATAAATTTATAATCGGTGGTGATTTCAATGCACGTCATTCTGCATGGGGATGTACTCGCGCAAATGGATATGGTGAAAAGCTAAATAAATTTATTAACACACATTCCTGTCAGCTGCTTCACTCGGCAGACCCCACGCATTATCCAGCCAGTAATAACAAACTCGCTTCTACTTTAAATATCTTCCTTACCAACTTTGCAAATCACATTTCAGCTCCTGTAGCCGACATTTCGTTACCTTCGGATCATTGTCCTGTTTTAATAAATGTCTCCGATAATCCAACAGACTTGGTTTGGTACATAGTCAAAAGCTCGATTTTAAAAATGCAAATTGGTCTCTTTACAAAAAATTATTAACCAATGAGTTTCAACTTGACTCCAAATCTCTAAGTGATATTCAATCTGTTACAGATATAGATGAAATGGTTAATAAATTTACAACTAAAATTAAAAATGCTATTGATATGGTTGTACCAAAGATAGAGCTAAAATCGTTTGAAAAATTTAAAATACCATCATATATTAAATCATTAATAAGATACAAAAATAAGGTTCGTAGACAAGCGCAAAGTTTAGGTGACAATAATCTGAAGATAAAAGCAGAACAATTACAATACGTCATCAATAAAAAACTAAATCAACAATATAATGATTTCTTTAATAAAAAAATTGGGAAAAATAAACAACAACAAAATTACACTTTGGAAACTATCTCAAGTATTTAAATCTAAAAGATCCAACACTAATTAAAAATGGTAGAAAATTACAAACTAATCTTGAAAAATCAAATGCTTTCGCAGATTATTTTAGTACACAACACAAAATAACTAGTAATATGATAAATACGAATATCGAAAACGAAGTTTTGGAAACCATAAATTTATTCAATGCAAATCATGTACCTACTAACAGATTAGTTTGGAAGCCAAAAGATATCAAAAATGTAATAAAACATCTAAAAAATAAAAAATCTCCAGGTCCTGATGCAATCAATACAGCTGCTCTAAAAAATCTTCCTAGACATGGTATAATTTTCCTTAATTTGATTTTCAATGGTTGTCTAAAACTCGGTTATTTTCCAAGTTTTTGGAAGACGGCAAAAATAATACCTATACCCAAAAGCGGTAAGTCACCAACAGAAATTGAAAGTTATAGACCAATTAGTTTATTAAACCTGTCAAGCAAAATTTTCGAGGAATTAATAAAAAAGAAAATATCTGCGTATGTCGAAGAGAACAATTGTATTCCTGCGGAACAATTTGGATTTAAAACTGGTCACACAACCATTCATCAACTATGTCGCCTTAAAAACAGTGTAAAATCAAACCTTATGAATAAAAAATCCACTGCTGCTGTTTTTATTAATATTGAGAAAGCTTTTGATACTGTACGGCACAACGGTTTGATTTACAAGCTAATTAAAATTAATTTACCACCAGAACTCATAAAAATAATCCAAAGTTTTTTAGAAAATAGACATTTCTATGTTGAATTAAATTGTTCCTGCTCTGAAAAAATTAAATTGACTGCAGGTGTACCACAGGGCTCTGCGCTAAGTCCGCTTTTATTCAATTTATTTTTGAGTGACTTACCAACTGACTAGTGATATAGCACTTTATGCAGACGATACTGCTTTATATACTAGTGGTATAATTGCTGATGATATCATTAACACTCTTGAATCAGATTTAAACACTTTAAACAAATATTACTCCAAATGGAAAATTAAAATAAATGTTAATAAAACTTCTAGTATATTTTTTAGTAACAAAAGAGCTCACCAATTTTTACCCAGAAGAAATATCAAATGTAACAATTTAGAAGTTCCTTGGAAATCATCCATTAAATACCTAGGTGTTACTTTCGATAGCAAACTTAATTTTGGACAACACATCTGCAATGTAATTCTAAAGAATAATATATTGATAAAATCTCTGTATCCACTTATAAATCGGAAATCTAAATTGGATATTAAAAATAAACTACTAATTTTTAAATCTATATTTAGACCTAGTTTAGCATACGGTTACTCGGCTTGGGCAGAAACTTCAGTATCGAATAAAAAAAGAGTTCAAATTGCGCAAAACAAAACATTAAAATTGATGAAAAATCTTCCTAGATACTTTTCCACACATTCTCTTCATCGAAGTTTGAACATAGAAATGTTCTTCGACTACTGTGATAGCATCCACGAAAAATTCATAGAAAGTTGCTACTTTATTCTGAACACGAAATCTTAAAATCATTATTCGAATCAAGTTAATTTTGAATTTTATGTTTAGTTTATGTTTTAGTTTTTTTTTTTTAAGTTTTAGTTATTATGTAAAGTTGGCACGTCTAATGTCCAACGGTGACCAGGTCGCTGTACATATGGTTCAAATGTTAAATCTATATTAAAACAATTCCATATATATATATTTTACCAATAATCGTGGCGTTTATGCCTTGATGTTTCTAAAATGGCACAAACCCTTTTAGTTTGGTATAGTTGTAAATTGTTATAATTTATTACTTGGCATAGAAGCCTGTAAGTTAAATAAAACAATGTTGTTTTGACTTTGAATGTTAATTAAAAAGTAAATTCTTTATTTTAATTCTTCTTCTTTTATACCCTAAAATTACCCCTACTCTTATTTTAATTACACATACTTTTCTTAATACTAATTATAAATATTTCCAATATTCTATATTAGTAATATTGGGCGATATTTGCTAACGCTAGCAATTTATATCCTTTAATATTGAATTCTTTAGAATTCAATATTTCTTAAGAATTTCTTTAATGTATTCCGTATGCAGTTAGTACTGCACATGTAAATATATATATGTGCATATGAATTAATATACATATATATATATTTACATTATCGTGACATATTTTAGGGTTCAATATTTTGATCTTTTTTGTTGTGTGGTATTTTCGTATGCTATGCTGTAGTTTGTTATGTAAACAAAGTGTTTACAAAATAAAACTGACCTACGGTACCAAACACGTGGATAAGCATATGTGTTTAGTGGCATACACCACAATTATATCGTAAGGTTTTTGTAAAAATTTTTCCTTAATTTTACATATACTATTAATAATAATCAGAGCTGTAAATAATATATTTGTTTTCTGATCTCTCAATAATTCAAATTAATTTTGCAAACCAAAAAGAATTATATATATATATATCTTGCAATAAAAAATGAAATGAAATGAATTACTTTATTACCTTCTTTTTTTCTAATTAATATTGAAGAATTTCTCACCCACAAATATTTGTAGCATTTATTTTTCTTGACTTCATTTGTTTTTCGTGAAATCTGTGAGACTATCATTTATGAAGATTTTGTTACTCCCGAACTCTTTACCAAAAATATCAACATTCAAATTTTTTTTAACAGCAAACTTTTTCTTCATAATTCTCTCTTTGGTGACATTGAATAGAACTTAACACAAAGAATATTAGTGTTAATGTTAGTGTTCTACAAATTCAAATCATCATGAGTCACAGAAGGTGCATGGTAATTTCCCGAGAGAACTTAAGAAAAAGTATTTCTTGATTGTTTAATGTAACAATACTCAATGTCGTCATCAGAAAGTTGCTCACCCAGACCATTATTCACTAAATTTAATACTTTTTCTTTTGCATTATGTTTTTGTAAAAGGTGTTCAAAATTGAGGTATCATTTTGATTTTGCCGGCATTTTTTTCCTACCAGGAACTTTTATACAAGGGTTCTACAAGTATATTCTAAATATATTCCGGTTAGTTAATATGGAACGCTACACGAAGGAACAACGTGTTTTTGTTATTAAAACATTTTTTGAAAATGGTAAAAGTTTTCAATGTGTAATTAGGAAATTTCGAACAAAATTGGTAGAGAAAATGCTCCAATAAATCGTGCCATCAAGCTGATGGTTGATAAATTTCTAGAAACTGGATCTGTTAATGATAACAGAAGCAAAATACCTGAAACTGTTTTCAGGTATTGGTGCTGGAGATAAATTTATATTTTTAGATTTTCTTTTTCTTGAACTTTGTTGTAGTTCTTCTAAAGAATAAATTTTTGCCCTTAATCTTTGAAGACGTGATAAAATATAGCCTCTATTAAGTTGCCTATTATATAAAAGATCCTGAAGAAAACAAAGATACTTATATTAAAAATTATATATTATTTAATATTATAGTCAAATATTAAATATTATGTTATTTATTTATTAAATTTCAAATTAAAAACCAAAAATTTTAAAAAATGGTCTTACTAATCCATCACATTCTTCATTTTTAGTTTTTAACTGAGGAAATAATTTAATCATTGCAAATGCCAAAGCTTTAATTTGATCAGGTTCTGGGTGATGTTGAAATCGTTGTACGAGCAAATCAACACCTTCTCTTATAATGGCTCGTCTTTCGACATCTGATAAACCTTTCAATTCACCATCTTCAATTTTTTTTTTGCAAAGAACATATGCATTAGAAGACTTTAAAATAGAATTTTCCAGATCCTGGGATGAATAATTTAATAATCATATGAATATACAATATTTATAATTATATATTTATATTATGTATTAAATATTTACTTCGGCATTTATGTACATATCTAAACCAATTCTGCAATTTGTACGGCTTACTGGTACAGATTCCACCTGTTTAGATTTTTTTTCATTTTTAATAACAATTCGTAGCACGAATTCTGGATGAGTATAACTTTGTTTGAATATTTCTATAAAATTTTCCTCAGAAATTTTGACACCACAAGAATCCGTAAAATACTCAATTTCTTGTGCTGATATATTTGCATGAATTGCAGCTAAATGTTAAAATGTATAAATTTATATTTTACAAATTTATAAAAAAACTCGAATCAAATGTTTTCTAAGAAAAATAAGAGTAGTTTTTTTTATTTCTCGTAAAAATAATTACCTGAAAGTTTGAAATCCTTATATTCCCAGTTATCTTCGTGTTTAATTATTTTCACAAATGAAGTTTCACTTTTATATATTATTTTCACAAACACTGAATCTAATAATTCCATATTTAATTATGAAAAAAAGTGAACACATTAAAAAATATAAAAACGACGCTTACAAATTTGAAATACAAATGGTCGTTCTTTTCAAATTCTTAACAAGAATGAATGGAATGAGTAAGAATGACTGTAACGTGCAATAAAAAAAAAATCCAATAGGCGTCGAAAAAATATTCGGAATACGAATTCCTTATACATATTGGAATTTTTTATTCGAATTTCTTAGAAAAGTTTTAATATTAATTTTAACTAAAAATTCTTATTGGATTTTGTAAACAACGAAATAATTACAAAAAAAATTACGGTTTTTCGTAGCATTATTTGAATTAGTATTAATAATTTTTACATAAGAAATTTGAATTAATATAAGGAATTCCACTTACTGTCATGCAAAAGTGTAAATCTGTGTAGTAAAAGTATGTAAATGTGTAAATATGTGTCGGAAGTAATAGAGAATAAATCAATATAAGATTTATATAAGATATTTTTGTATGGAATAATTAATATGGATGTTTATTTTTTAGTATATGAACCTTATGTTTCCGTCGCAAGAAAAACGCAACTTAATGGTTTAAATACATGCAGTGTTGCTTACAAAATGTATGATGAAGCATCCGTGTGCTACAAAAGTTTATAGTTTTATAATATTTTTTGTAAATAAAATCATTCACTTGAACTAATTCTGTAAATATTTCCTCTATTTCAACCGATAGCTATAGATTCTTATGTTTATGATTAATTTTCAAATTCAAGAAATGGAAATTATTAATATTATTTTAATGGCAGCATTGCCTCTGTGCAACAAATTAACAAATACAGACGACTTGTGTGGAACGCATGCGTTGCAGAATTATATGTATTGCATTTGAAACTACAAATGTTCAAAATACACATGTATTTAAGGCAGGCAAATTAAATTTTTTTTTATGAATGTGGATATCAATATTTATTTTTAGTATGCGTGATAGAAATTCGCCAAATATGAAATTATTATTTATTTCTTGTTAAAAATAAATCCTCAATATTTATTGTTCTACATAAAAAAAAATCTTCTTAATAATTAAAGTTCTTCATTTTGTATTAGAAATATTAAATGTGTATAAAATATTATAAATATTGTATAATACAAAATAAATCACATCTTATAATTTAAGTTTTGATTCGTTTCTGTGCAAATGCCAAAAATTATCTTTTCATATCGTTCATACTTTTCTACACCAAATAAATGTTCACAATATCGTCAATATTGCCGACTGGGTAATAGTTATTAATTTAGAAAACGTAACCATGGAAACGAAGTAAGAAAAAAAAACCACAAAATTTTTAAAATATTTTCTTTTCTAATCATCAGCGCAAAAATAGGATAATTCGATTTAAAAAAAAAAATAAGAAAAAACAAATCCTAAAATTTAATTTTATACTCAATAATAATATTCTTAAATATGTTAATTATATGTTCATATATCTTACAGTAATTTTCTTACTAATTGCACTTGCAGTAATTTTCTTACTAATTTTTAAAAATACGAACATAATTTTTGTAAAAATTCGAGTTGTCTTTCTTTGGAGCCGATCTCTTCAAAAAAGAAAATTATTTAATTTTTTTTTTCTTATTTCGTTTCTAGGTTATGTTCTCTAAATACTTATTGCCCTATCACCAAAATTGACGATATTCTAATAATTTATTTGTTGTAGGAAAAGTATGAACGATATGAAAAGATAATTTTTGGTATTTGCATAGAAACGAATCAAAACTGAAATTATAAGATGTGATTTATTTTGTATTATACAATATTTATAATATTTTATACACATTTAATATTTCTAATACAAAATGAAGAACTTTAAATATTAAGTTTTATTTTTTTTTATGTAGAACAATAAATATTGAGGTTTTATGTTTAGTTTTCGTAGGTAAGAAGATTGTTTTTAATAAAATAGATTTTAATTTCATATTCTTTTTAAATTATTGTTTGAAATTATAATTATAAGCTTATAATTATATTATCAAACAAAAATTTAAAATGAATATGTATATAGGTTTTTATTAAAAACGATATGCATATGACAAATTTGAATATAATACAGTATATACAGAATACGATTTCATATGTATTATTATTGAATTAATGTTTTTTTTAAACATGCAGAACTACAGACAATATCATTGTAATAATTTTATACGAATAGTATGATTTAGTTTAGGTGATGGAGAAAAAATATTTGTTCTTTTTATACATTTTCGAGGATGTACACTCTAAAAATGAACATAAAAGCATCAATTAGATCATCAATTTCTAAATTAATTTTCGTATGAAATAATTATTTTGGTAATATAATGACAATTAACAATCCTTTTATTTTTATGTACCTTTGTTGCAAAATTTAATACATATTGCAGCTATAAACACAATATAAAGTTACATAATGTTTAATTAAGATATTACGTCATAGTTTCAAAAACATGTAACGTTTGTGCCACATTACGTTGCAATCTTAAATCTCATTAACTCTGATGCAAGACTTGCATCGAGAAACGCAGTAATATTTCTAACTATGCAAGCTTTATATCGATTTGTAATACATTTTGCATCGTATATAAAATCAATACAATCTTATATTGAATTAAAATGCAACTGCAGCATAGTTGAAAAACGTGCAAAGTTTGTGCCACAAAACGTTGCAATGTTATATCGCATAAGCTCTGATGCAAGACTTACATCGAAAAACGCCGTAATATTTCTAACTGTGTAGCAGTTGTGAGCAGAAGTGTTGAAGAAGATCCAAAAACTTCCATTCGTCATCGCTCGCAGCAATTCAACATGATCCGAAGCTTTTTGTGGCGGGAAATTGATTATTTGGACGTAGAGAATATGTGGTTTCAACAGAACGGTGCCACTTGCCACACAGCAACAGAAACAATGGATCTTTTGAAGGAAAAGTTCGAAGATCGCATTATTTCTCGTAGAGGAGGAGTGAATTGGCCACCAAGATCGTGCAATTGCAATTTGACACCGTTGGATTTTTTTTGTGGGGTTTTCTGAAATCGAAAGTATACAGCAATAATCCCACAACAATTCAAGAGCTTAAAAACAACATTATCGAGCAGATTTCAACCATTGATAACAGTTTTTTCAACAACGTGATTCAATTTTGGTAAAAGATTGGGAGCCTGCCGAGCCAGTAGGGGGGCCACTTGGCCAACATAATTTTTCATTATTAACCGGAACCTATTTGTAATAAATAAAAATAAAAATATTGTGGCCCTGCAGGCACTTAACATTGGTTGATGGAAAAATCACATTGGATAAATTCCAATATGATTATCCAAAAACAACCATATATAAAAAAAAATAAAACATAGCCAACAGGTTATGTTGGTACATTTTTCTGGTTTTTTTTCTGTCCTTCTATATTTTCTTGGGGGTCCTAAAAATTGGAAAAAACTATTATTAATACAAATAAAGGGAAAAATCTCGTAAAAAAAGATTGGCAAGATATATACGTTTTTTTGGTCGGCTGAAAATTTAATAATTTTGTTGGGTGATCAATTGGAGAGGATCCTCCATAATTTTTTTGAATATTGTTCAGAGGAACACATTTTTTTTTTGTGTGAATAACCACATATATTCCGGGAAGACGGATATAATTATATATATATATATATATATCTGTATATATATCATACATAAAATTATTGGCGTGGAATACCCAAAATTATTTGTGATTTTTGGGAATTGGAAAGGCAGGGGTCGATCGAGCTACTGATCGACCACAAAGGCTGTAAAATTGAAGGTAGGAGGTAGTAGAAGATTCCTGAACCATTCAGTTGACTGTGCAGACGAAGAAAAAAAATAAAACCTTAATTATAGAAAAAAAAAACCTTTAAATTTGTGTAAAAAGAAAAAAATATTTTTTTTAATTTAAAAGAAAAGAAAAAAATTCGAGTAGTGGTCCAAATTATTTAATTTTTTTTTGTATTTTTAGTAGAGTAGTTTTTTTTTTGTAATTATAATAGTAGTTATTTTTTTTTTTTGATTTTTGATTTGTAGAGCAATTAATTAATTTTTTTTGCCCTCATTTTTTTTGTTGATTTAATTTGATTATTTTTTTTTTTTATTATTTTTGGTATAGTAGTTTTGGTGGTTGTTTTAGATTTTGTAAAACCAAATAAACCTTACCTTTTAGCCGGACTGCGCCAGACTAGTCGGGACAGCACCGAGCAAACAAGAAAAAAAAACAAGGTATGTGTTTTTTTATATTTAATTGTCTATTAGCACAGACAAATTATTTATCAGATAGGAAAACAGGAACAAAAAATTATGCTCAACTATTTTTAAGTTAACTCCATTTCCATACAGTCCATCTATTGTTTTTTTTTTAAACTATTTTTTTAAACTGAGTCTAGGGTGTAATGCAAATTTTTTAAATTGAGTCTACGGTGAAATAAAAAGTAATAAATAAAGTATGTAGTGTGAAAACGATAGAAAAAAAATAATATTTTATTTCAATGCTACGATTGTAACAAAAAATAGATTTGACAAAAAAAAAATATTTTGTCATTTTGTGTTACAGTATGTGGCATTCTGTTTTGTTAAATAAAAACAAGTGTTGGATATATTATTTTATTAACTTTGTTTGCATGAAATGTTCATGATATCTCAAAGCTGATGCTTAAAGAAATTGTTTATATAATTTAAATTCATCGTTATTACGTTCTTATTTTTATTTAATAATTTCACTTTTTATTTAATAAGTTCATATTTTAGTACACAATACAAAAAAAAACAAAAAATGTATATACTTTTTATTGAATAAGTTCATTACATATTTTAGTAGACAAAAAAAAAAAAACAATAAGTTCATAGTTTTAGAAAAAAAAAACCAAAAAATTTCTAATTTTACTAAAAAATAACATAAAAATAAAATTTGACAAAAGTTATGCCTGGAAAAAAAATTAAATTGCGGTAGTAAATGCGTTGTTAAATTCTACTACCGCAATTTCTACTGAAATTCTACTTCTTGTGCTGATTAGAAAAAATTGTATTTGGAAATTGCAAAAAATTAAGGATTTATCCAAAAGCAAACGAAATACAAAATTACAAACTCCACCAAATGAAAAAAAAACCAATAATCGCTGATTACGTATTTTAACAGAATAATTATTATTATACCAAATGTAAAATTTAATAATTTTTTATTGTATACATACAAATTATAAGTCTAATAATATTAATAATTAATTGCTTATTATGTATTAATATTATTAGAATTATAATTTGTATCTATACTACTTCGTACATTAATTTACTACTTCGTACATTATGTAATGTAAATCATTTTTATAATTAAAATTTTCTTATAACTAGGTACTTTTAATGTAAATATTCTCTTTTATTTTTTTTATTATAACTAGGTACTTTCAATATAAATATTTTCTTATTAAATCCCTTCTCCTCTACATATTCCAATCCTTAACTCCCTTCTACCCTCTCTACCAAAGTGTGAACCTTGCCGTGGTGGTAGAGCTTAAAATCAGGACATACATACATACATATTTGTTTAAAATATTGCATGAAAACAAATCACACTTATTTATCAAAATACAAAATTTTTAATTTCAAATAGAAAATTTTCAATACAATGATAAACAAACACTTCTGTTTGTGTTTAACAAAAAAGAACACCACATACAAAATAGTATAAAATTAGTACCTGAATATAAAAAAACACCACACAACACACTTCAAGTGTTATTAAAAATCCTTTTCTGCATACAGTAAAAAATCTATAATCTTTTACCACATGTAATAAAAAATCGATTTCTGCATTATAATAAAAACTCTTTTCTTTGCATATAATAAAAAATAAAAAAAACATACAAAATATTCATTCATAAGTTTGGAAACTTTGAATTTGAAATAGAAATTTTTTGAATTTCAAATAGAAAATTTTATAAAGCAGAAAATGATATTCCAACACATGCAGAGTATATTAAAATTTCATCTACGAAACTACGCACACAAGCATAGTGTTTACAAAATCATATCACTATAGCTTCAAACCAATGACATTTAAACCAAATCCGCTGTATGTAGATTAAGAGCCGCTAGATGACACTATAGTATAATGGATTTTAAATGAACAATTTTTAATTCCAACGATAATCATTTGTATACTCTTGTTTTCCTATCTGATAAATAATTTGTCTGTGCTATTAGTAAATGACCAATATAAAAATCATCGAAGTATATTAAAAACTGCCAGTATGCAAAAGTGGCACAGTAGTTTTTTTGAAAAAAAATTAATTGTAACAAAATAAATAAAATAACACGATTAATAAAAGTTGAATGGACCTGGACCATAATGGAAATTTATTGTTTTTTTTAAGGGTGTATATATGTTTTTTTGTAACATTATTTTTAGAATATCTGGCTAAAGTCACACCACCCATGGATTGATGACGTCGGCCCGTATTTCCCTTATTCCCTTCCCTTGGTTTTGATGATTTGAATTGCAGGTAGGATCGATTGGTTGACTCACGCCCCACAGACGAGCTAAGCGGGCAAAAAGGAGGAAAACCCAATCGGTCCTTGCAACTTTCAAGGTTTTTTTTTGTTATAAATTCGGTCTTGTTCCTTGGTGGTCCGCGGTTGTGGATTACTCAAGACCTGGCGCCCGCATGATTAGAAAACCTTGGAAGTTTCTAAATCGCGTCTCCTCCGCAATTTCGGTAGTAACCCGACCCACTTGGTTTTATAAAATGTTTTTTTTTTTTTTTATAAACTTTTCCAGTGGCGCTCAAGATTTTTTTTATTGAGTGGGCCAACATTTTTTTGTTGATGGTGCACGGGTACCATTGCCACCCCACAAAATAAAATTGAATTTAAATTAAAATAGCATGCCAAAGCCAAGTGGTGTCCTTGGTTCAGTTACAATTTGTCAACCGAACTGTGCGGTGTTACAAATGGCGCCCAACGTGGGCCTGAACAAACTTAGTGGCTCGAAGAACAAACTAGTTGCCATATTGCGTTGTAGGTACATCAAATCATCAACAACGTTCCTCTTCATCAGAATATTTAGTGCATCGGGTTCAGTTCTGAAATAGGGAAGAAATAATTATTAATTAAATGTAGAGTAAAATAAAATTATGTTGTAAATTTAAATTTTTTTTTTCTGGCGTTAGAAAATTAGTTGGTTGTCCATTTAATGTTCAGTCAGCGGTATATGTAAAGTTTATGTTTGAGTAAGACAAATATTATGGTTGTCCATGATATAGCCCTCATTCGTGTTCTGTTAAGTGCTAGTTAGACGTTGCTTTCGTAGTCGAAAATGTCCGTCCTAGTACATGTAGTTGTAGAACTTAGTATTTTTTTTGATTTTTTTATTTTATTTTAATTTTTTTTTTGGATTTTTGTTTCCGAATTCGGTGTGTTTAATATAATGATGGAGTTCCTTATCCGTTACCTTGTTTCCTTTTTTCAACTCCTATAACCTTTTTGTTTGTCGTTTTCCTTATAATGCGGAATGATTGAATCAATCCTTGGTGAATTTTAAAATTAATTCTAAAAAAAAAAAAATTTTGTTGGATCTTGTCAACCTGGTGTTAGGCGAACGAATTTATTATAATTAAAATTTATTTAAATATTAAAAACAATTGGCTATCGGCTGGGATTTTTTAAGTCGGCGGGTTAAAATATCCATTTTTTTTTTTGAATTTTTTTGTTGTGAATCGGGAGAGCGTGCAGCGAACCTTCAGGGCTGTGGAGTCGGAGTCGGAGTCGCGACATTTGTAGCGGAGTCGGAGTCGCTAAACAAAATCGCGACTCCGACTCCAATAGTAAAACTTCTCGGTATTGCAAGTGCATGTACAAAATATTTAAAATTCAAAGAATTTTTCATATATTTGGCAAAAAAAAATTTTTTTTAAATTATCGCATATTTTTTAAAGAATTCAAAGAATTTTTCAAAAATCTGTAAAAAAAAAATTCTTCGAAATTTGCGATGCAATATTTTACAAATTACTAGATCAATAAGTAGATTTCAATTCATTTGATGAGCGTAAGTATTCGTACAAGACAAGTGTAAATAAATTAAATAATAAAAGTAAGCCATAATTTAAATTATTTGGTGCGTTAATAGTGGTTATTGGATCCAGTTAACATAAAACGTTTGTGGTTAATTTAAATTTGAACAATATTCAGGATAAAATTTAAAATAGATTGTTGTTATAAAAAATTATATTTCACTATTATATTATAGGTCTGGTGTTTCAGTTGATTTCCTATTTAAAAACAAATTCATTAAAGTTACAGTGGACTTTCAGTTTCATGTGAGTATCTATTTTCATACAAATAACTAATTTTAATTTTTTTCAAATTCGCTTCCCAATATACATTTTTTCATCAACTAATAAATTTATTTATTTGAAATAGCGATTAACAACTTGACCATGGATAAGAATAGGCGGCAAAAGCAGAGATCATCAGTTTTTGAATATTTCTCAGTCACTGTTGATGATAAGTTTTACATATGCCAAGTGACCAAAAATGGTGGTGAGAAAGATGTGGTGACAATATCAGTGCATATTCTGGAGAAGGTACTAGTGCCCCAACCCGAGTATCAAATTTAAAGCAACATCTACATCTAAAACGTTCTCATCCAAATGTTTTCAAAACTATTAATGAAAAGGATAAGCAGACGTGTGAACGTGAAGTTGAACGTACACCAAGTTCTTCATGTCAAGCAAATTTTTTAAGTCTGAATATATTACTGTGGCTATGACTGCTGAAAAATTCAAGAGCTGAATCATCAAAATGGTGGTTTCAAATTCTTTACCGTTAGCATTTTTCTCTTCTCCTGCTTTTGCAGCTTTGAATGGCGAAATAGCTCGCAAATTTGGCATTTCTTTAGAAAGAAGTAATATTAGAAATTTGGTACTACAAGAGGCAAAACACCAGAAGGATATGCTCACGGATTTTTTAGGTGGCCGGTTTCTTTTTTTGAAGATGGACGGATGTACCCATCACAGAGTTAATTATTTTGCAATTAACTTCCTTGATGATAAAAAAAAAGTTGTTACACGAACTTTGGCGGTACGGGATACTGAAGCGCATCATACAAGCAGTTATTTGCAAGAACTAGTTATGAATGTTCTTACAGAATTTTGTATTAATAAGGAACAAATATTATGCATTGTGACCGATAATGCCACCAATATGCTCAGCACTGTGAAGAAGCTTAATGAAGATGTAGCAGCATTTAATTTGGATGAAAATGAAGATTCAGAAGAAGAAATTAATGATATTTTTAATTTAGATGGATTTGTGGACGATGCTTTAGATATTTCCCAGATACACCACATGCACTGCGCTGCCCTGTGCATACATTAAAACTCGCAATTCGTGATGGCTTGGGAGAATATCATGCTAGTCGATTTATTGCAAAAATACGGAGTGTTGTGGTTTCTTGCAGAGCACCAAAACTTGATGCCATATTGAAGCAGCGTGCTGGAAAAGGGGCTATTTTAGATCAAGCTACACGCTGGGGGAGTACTTATTCGAAGATTGAGCGTATCATTGAATTAAAACCTTTTCTTACTGACATGGCTAACCCAGCCGTAACATTGACTGATACGCAATGGGAAGAAGTAAAAAAACTTGAATGTCTTCTTCGTGAACCTTATATCGCCACAAAAAAAACTACAAACAGCTGGAATGTTTTATAAAGAATGGTGTAATCTTATTTTCTAAATCTAATTGTAAAATAGCTGATGGAATTAAAAATTCAATGATACGCAGAGAAAGTACCCTCCTAGACAATGACATCTTACTAGCGGGTATCTACGTTGATCCTATGGTCCGAGTGTTACTTACCGTAGAACGTCAAATTAGAGCTAAAGGTGCTTTGTATGAATTAGCCATTCGAATCAAAGGTATAGGTTTGCAAGATGAACAACGTATTGATATATCTTCATCTTCATCAAATCTAATCCCTGCGGCCATTGTAGAAGATGATTTTGAAAAATATTTTCATGAGCGAAAGCAGTCCAAGCGTCGTTGCTTAAGGTTAGATAGTAGCGAAGAAACTACAACAGTCTTAGGTAAATTTAAAATAGACTTTTACCAAGCTTTAAAAGAGGTAGAGAAATTTGACCGTTCTTCAAATTTAGCAGTAAACGATGCAATTCATAGATACCCTGAGATTATTCAACAGGCTGCTCTGACCGCGACGGCATTGCCGCCGACACAAGTCTCCGTAGAACGGTTATTTTCTGCACTCAGAATCATCAGATCCGATTTAAGAGCATCAATGAAGCCGGATATTATTGAAGCTATTTTATTTCTAAGGACAAATAATGCAGATTATTTTTTTTTTAATTTTGTTATTTTTATAAAGTTTTGTTTATTATTAAAAGAATTAATAAAAATAAATAAAATATTATATTATTTGATTCATTTCTATTAATTATTAATTCTCACCATGTTTATAAATATGTCCATATTCGTTTAGCTTTGGAGTCGGAGTTGGAGTCTGAGTTGGAGTCGGAGTCGAAGTTGGAGTCGTACTCTGAAAATTTCAACGGTTGGAGTAGGAGTCGGAGTTGGTACTTTTTTCTTACGACTCCACACCCCTGGAACCTATTGAATTTTTTTTTTTGTAGCGACTGTGGAATTTGATAAAATATAAAAGAATATTGGATTCATTAAAAAAAAATTTAAAATATTGGTGGATTTAAACTAGGGTTACCGCCTGGTCAATACCTATAATTATTAAATTTATTTATTTTTTTAAAAAATTATAAATTATTATTAATAAAAATAGTGTTTAATAACCTTTATTAATCTTATTAGTATTATTGGGTTTTTTTAGGATTAATTTTGTTAGATTTAATTTTTTTTGTAGGATTAAGTGTAGTATTATTTTGTAGTTATTAAGGGGAAATAGTTTAGATTTAGAATTAAGAATATATGAATTGGAATTTTGTTTTAAAAGGATTTTTTTTAAATATAAATTGAGAATTGTATTTTATTAAAATTTAAAATACATTTTTTTATTATATTATTATTATTATTATTAGCTGTTCAGCCTTTTTTATTTTTCAATACTTCAATTTATATTAGATTTATAATTCTTAATACAATCTATAATTCATTTTTAATATATAATTTAATTTATAATATAATTTTGATAAGAATATAAAAATTAAAATTTAAAATAAGGCAAAAGCCTCCCCCATGTTTTTCCAGCTATTTCTGTTGTGAGCTATTCTAAACCAATATTGTTCAAAATTTACTATTTCATCTCTCCATCTTTTTTGCTGGCGATCTACTTTTCTTTTTTATCTAGTGGTATCCATTCGGTAGTTTTTTTCGTCCATCTATCATCTTGCATTCTTATGACATGTCCTGCCCAATCCCATTTTAGTTTTTTTCGGTCTTGCCACAAGATCTGTAAATCCAGTTCGATTTCTTATATTTATATTTCTTATTCTTTGTCGGCGACTGATTTTTAGTAAACTTCTTTCCATGGATCTTTGGTATACTCTAAGTTTATTTATACTTTTGTTGTTGTTACTCCATGTTTGGCAACCATAAGTCAGAACCGGAAGTATAGCTGATTCGAAAATATTTTTCCTACATTGTTTGGATATATTAGGAGTGATTAAACTTCTAATATTCCAGAATTGTTTCCATCCATTTGTTATTCGTCGTTCGATTTCTTTATCTTCTCTATTATTGAATGCAATAAGTTGACCTAAATAAACATATTCTTTTACATATTCTAGTGGTTTTTCTCCCAAATTTATTTGTATTTCATTTCCGTTCGTCATGATTTTTGTTTTCGATTTGTTCATTGATAGTCCAATTTTTTTACATTTTTCATTTAACTCTATAATCATTTGTAGTAGTTGTTCTGGTGATGTCACAAACAGCTCGATATCATCCGCAAATCTTAAGTTTGTAATGCGCGTGCCATTTATCATTAGACCATAATTTTCCCAGTCCAGTTCTCTGAAAATTTCCTCTAAAATAGCTGAGAAAAATCCAGGTGATAGTGAGGAGACCCACTCCTCGTGTCTGTTTGAAAGGTTCACCTAAACAATCTGTTTTTATAGTTGCTTTACTATTGTCGTATATTTTCTTAAATAAACGTACCCATTTAGGATGAACACCTTGATTAAGTAAAGCTTTCCATATAAAATAATGTTCAACTGAATCAAAAGCTTTAGCAAAATCTATAAAGGCAATATAAAGTTTTATTTGGTATTAGTTACATTTTTCTATGATTTGGTTTGTTGCTTGTAAGTGATCCATTGTAGAAAAATCCGGACGAAAACCTGCTTATTCGATTGGTTGATTTGCATCCAGCTGATAACTTATCCTTTTATAAATACACTTAGCAAAAACTTTATATATATTGGATATTAAGCTTATTGGTCTGTAATTGTTAACATCAAATTTACTTCCTTTTTTGTGTAGTAAAATTATATATGTTGTTGTCCATTGTTCTGGTATTTCCTCAGTGTTGATGATCTGATTAAATATTTTTGTGATTAAAGCATTTCTGTACATATTTCATCACTTCCTGAACTTTTTTCATATTTCAAACCATGTATAACAGCTTCAATTTCACTTGATAAAAAGTTTGGTATAATTTCTTCTTTATTAATATTTAAATATAAATCTTGCTGTTCTGATATTAATATAGTAGTAGTGTATAATTCAGCATAAAAATTAGAGGCTGTTTGGTTGATTATAATTATATATTATATTTCAAATATATTTTTTTTAATAAATTTTTTTAGGTTTTTAGGATATACATTATAGATAGTATTAAGTTTATAATAAAATATATATATTAAATAAATAAATTTTGGTTTTAGGGTACAATTATTTACATTTTAGGAAAATAAAAATTAAAACAACGATTATTTTTATTAAATATTTATTTTCGGCAATCATCGCTGCGTTCTTGTTTTGATAAACAAATTTTAGGTTTTGCATTTGGCTCATTGTTATCAATTTGTTGAAATGGATCCGTCACTTCTGGAAGAGGATGAGTTATTGTACGAATTGGGAATCCGGAATTTAAATATATTACCTGGTACAACAATTTCGAAAATTCCACGATTACGTCTAGCATTAAATGAAGAAGCTCGTGCACCTCAACAGTTTCCGTCTGTAATCATTGAAAATCCGGGGGTTGAATTGGATTGGTGTAAATCCAGAGCGGACGTTTGTGAAGGGTTTGTGGAAAATGCTATTCGCGAACAAGATGAGTACTTGATGTCATTAGCTGAAAGCCGTAGTATCCATGTTCTGCAGAGGGTGAAACGATTAAAAAGATCAAATCCAAAGTTATCCACAACTGCAAGAGGCTTAATAAATAAAATAGATGAAGGATTAGATCGAATCAAAAATTATATCTATGAGATACTACAACAGAAGGAACATTATTTGGATTCCTCTGTAGCGAATAAAATTTATGGTTTGCGCGTAGGTAGTAAACAGAGTTCGTCTAACACTTCGCCGAATTCCGTGCAGATTGATCATAGATTTAGTTCAACGAAATTCGATACTCCGTTCGTCGCAGCAAGAACAGCAGCAGCAGCAGATCCCGGAAAAAGAAAAGCAAAATTACCAGCGAATATGTACTGTCATCCACAGCATGCACAAGCACATCAACAATGGTGGTATCAGACTCCACAAGTTCATCCGGAGCAGCAGTGGAAGAATGAGATGTCCAGTATTATCATCGAGCAACAGCGTCAAATTCAAGAATTGCGTGAATTATTGGCAGTTCAGAACGCCGCGTCAAGATAACATCCTGAAACCAATATGGCGCCGGTACAACCAACGACATCATCCAGATCCTTGCATGGTGAAATTCAACCGCACCGTAACTCGCGTGTTCGAATGGGTCATGCAAGTGATAGCGAACCGAGTGATGATGAAGTTAGAGAACCACGATTGGATAATGCACACCGGAGAAATCCTGTGTCGAATTGGCACGTGCATTTTGATGGTTCTGGTAGAGGTCTGTCGTTGAAGGAGTTCTTGTTCCGCATCGAAACGTTAGCACGAGTAGATAGGTATCCTGTCGAAAACTTGGTGTTAGCAGTCAACCACCTGTTGAAAAACCGTGCGGAAACTTGGTACTGGCAATACATACGCCGTAATCCACATACCACCTGGAGACAACTAAAACTAGCCATGCAGGAAGAATTTGATGATGGTGAAGATGATGGTGATGTGAAAAGGATGATGGAGAACAGGAAACAGCGTGCGAGGGAGAAATTCTCATCGTCTAGATATGGAAGGTCTACGGCTACGACTCAGTAGAGAAATTTCGGACGACGATTTTCTGAGCCGCATGTTGTTCAACCTATATCCTGGATATGAGAAAGCGTTGATCCTGGAAGATATCATCACCATGTCACAGCTGGATAAATTATGCAAACGGCTAGAAAGCAAATGGAAAGAGGTTGGAGAAACTGCTGAGGATCAGGTGCGATCTCGCCGAACATATTTACATGAGATCGACGTATCGAAAAATCCGGAAGCTGAAGAAGCTAACAATATCATCGTTTCTGTCACTGCACCAGTTTCATCTTTCAATTCCAACGTCGAGCCTAACGAATTGTATTCTGTCCAACAGTCTACGTTTGTTCCGTCCAGTGTTCCGTCAAATGTGCAACATCCAGATCTGAATAGTCCGGACATCATATGTTTTAATTGAGACGAAATGGGTCATGTTTTCCGTGATTGTCTGCGTCCTTTAAAAAATTTCTGTTATAGGTGCGGGTTTAAGGATAAGTACTTTAATAATTGTCCGAAATGTCAGTCCGTCATTGGTGCGGGAAACGGTTTCGCAAAAAGGGCAATGTGAAGAAATCCTCTTCTGAGTCCGTCCCGTCATCCACAAAAACATTAGATTTTTATAATTTAGATTTAGTTTCCAAAATTAGTCCTGTAAGTAGATTAGAAATTAATGAATTAGTTAGAATTAAGACAAATAGGTTAGTTAGAGAGCAAATAATCATTCTAGGAATAAGTTAGGTTTAAGAAAATTATTAAAAGCGAGTTTAGTTCGGGTCGACGGTGATAATCGTGCGTTCATGAGAATGAATATTAAGGATCAAATTTTTTTAGCGTTATTAGATAGTGAAGCAAATATTAGTGTTTTAGGTAAAGGTGGTTTAGTAATATTAGAGAATTTAGGAATTAAGTATAGTAGTTAAAATTCAGATATCCGTACAGCTGATGGGGCAAGCCAGCAGGTGATAGGATATGTTTATTTAGATATAAGTTACAATAGTATAGTTAAAACAATTAAATTTTTTATTATTCATACCATCAAAACATCGATGATCCTAGGTGTTGATTTTCTAGAGGCTTATAATGCCGTACCATTTTTTTAATCAGGAAATCAGCGAATTAAAACATCAACAAAATGCACACGATTTGACCTTGGCTCAGCAGGAAAAATTGCTGAACATTATCGATTCGTTTCCATCGTATAGGAAAGATGGGTTGGGTAAGACGTCGTTGTTGAAACATGAAATTGATGTTGGTGACGCTAAGCCTTTAAGCCATATCCATTGTCAGTACCAATGCAGAATCTTCTAGACGCTGAAATAGAGAAGATGTTAGCCGAAAATATTATTGAGGAAAGCAAGAGTGGATGGGCCTCACCGATGGCGATGGTGAGAAAGCAGACGGATCGCTCCGGTTGTGCTTAGATACTCGAAAGGTAAATGCTATCACCAAACCGCATGCGTATCCACTTCCTCACATCAACTCGATTTTCAGCAGAGTGAAAAAGACGAAATACATCACTAGTCTTGATCTGAAGATGGCTTTTGGTAGGTGGAGCTGCAAGAAGGATCCAGAGATAAGACGGCGTTTATTGTACCTGGACGGGGCCTGTTCCAATTCAAACGTATGCCGTTTGCATTGTACAACTCTCCGAAGACATTGTGCAGGCTTATGGATAAGGTGATCCAATAAGAGCTTTATGAGGATGTTTTTGTTTACCTTGAAGACTTTGGCACTCACATGTCGCTTTTGAGTAAAGTAGCTCAATGTCTGAGGAAAGCTGGATTAACTATTAACGTCGAAAAGTGCAGGTTCTGTCAGAAAGAAACCAAGTACCTGGGGTACATCATCAACAGCGAGAGAATCCATACTGATCCAGCAAAAATCGACGCCATCAAGAATTTTTCGCAACCAAAAACAACCAGGTAAATTCGTCAATTTCTTGGTATGACTGGCTGGTACAATTGTTTTATCAAGAACTATTCTGAGTTGGCAGCACTGATCACGAATCTGTTGAATAAAAAAACGACTGAAAAATGAAATCACAGTGCAGAGAAAGCTTCGTTACCTTGAAACCAGCATTACCGCAAGTGCCAGTTCTCGTGAATCCAGATTTCAGTCGTGAGTTCTTCATCCAGTGTGATGCGTCGAAAACGGGAGTCGGGGGCTTTCTGTTCCAGCGTGATGACAATGGGCATGAACATCCAATAGCGTTCATGTCGCAGAAGCTGGATAACGCCCAGAAAAACTATAGCGTTACCGAACAGGAATGTCTTGCGGCTGTCGCAAGCCTGAAGAAATTCCGACCATATGTGGAAGGCACCAAATTTACTGTTATAACAGATCACACCAGCTTAAAGTGGTTGATGGGTCAAACGGATCTTGCATGAAAATTATCCAGATGGAGCTGGAAACTACAAGCATTTGAGTTTCAGATCGTGCACCGCAAAGGTTCAGAAAATGTAGTTGCTGATGCGTTGTCGAGAGGAGAGGCGGACGAGTTGCAGCAAAACATCATCACTAACGGTATCATCAGTTTAACGGATCAGGCTTTTCTGGATCCAAACTAGCAGGAGAAATTGAAAATTTTTAAAGATACTATTGATCGCTTTCCTGACATCAAAATTGACGGCAATATTATTTACAAAAGGGTGAAGTTTAGGAAAGCGTCAGTACTCACCGATTTGGAAAGTTTGGGTTCCGGAAAGTCTGTGGAAGAACCTCGTTAAACAGCACTATAATGATCCGTTAGATGCTCACCAATTCGTATTTCGTCGAAATCATGTCCAGAGTGATCAGCAGAAACAGATATCCGCCAAATTTGCTAAGCCGTGGGTCAAATGCAAAATTATATCCTTACACGGCAAAGTGTGCTTCATTGTTGAAGATGAAGCGAACAACAAAACCCACATCGTTCACGGCAAAGACCTTAAGCCTTAAGGCCCGGCTTATTCAGTCGGTAGAGCATGAGACAGCTCAGCCTTACGTTGATAGCTATAATAAAAATAAAATTGTTTTAATTTAGTTAAATTAATGGTAAGATTAGATATTAGGATTATAGGAATAGAATTAGTTATATCAATTAGGTATTATTAGTTATTAATTAGAAAGTAAGGAAAATTAAAATGTTAGTATAAGTTAAGAAATTAACTATAATTAGGATTAGATTAATGATATTAGTAATTAATTTTTTTTTTGTATTATTATAGTTAGTGAAGTGTTAGGTTAAGTTGGTTGAGGATTTTTTTTGGAATATAATATTAAGAAATAAAAATGAATTAAATGAATTATAGAGAAAAAAAAAGATGAATTATTGTTAGGTTAAGTAGTTTAAATAATTTAAGAATATTATTTAGTACTTATAAATTAAATAACATTAAACAGTAGTTCAGACTTGTAGCTAAATTAAAAACTGGTTACAAGCCTGTTTTGTGGCCCTGCAGGCACTTAACATTGGTTGAAGGAAAAATCACATTGGATAAATTCCAATATGATTATCCAAAAACAACCATATATAAAAAAATAAAACATAGCTAACAGGTTATGTTGGTACATTTTTCTGGTTTTTTTTTCTGTCCTTCTATATTTTCTTGGGGGTCCTAAAAATTGGAAAAAACTATTATTAATACAAATAAAGGGCAAAATTACCTGCAATTTATTCGTCTGTTATCTTCGGTTATCAGAAAATGCAATCCAAATTTTTTTTTTTTTTATAAGCCATCAATGGCTATCATGGTGGTTGAATATTTTGTTTATTTCATATGACAATTAGAAATGTCATTTCGACATGCCGTAAATTCATAAATTCCCTCTGTTGGTCAGAACGAACACCGAAGAAATTCCATTTATTTATTTATTTATTTATTTGATCCACTAAATACTAGGAGATGCGCATTTTTTTTTTTGGAAGACGAAGGCGGAAATAGGAAAAAACGTGTTCCGGGGGGGGGGGGTCGTAAAAAAAGATTGGCAAGATATAGACGTTTTTTTTGGTCGGCTGAAAATTTGAGTTTCGATAGTAAAATTTTATTTTTAAAATGTATTCCCCAAAACAATTTTTTTTTTATAAAACTTAATAATTTTGTTGGGGGATCGATTGGAGAGGATCCTCCATAATTTTTTTGAATATTGTTCAGAGGAACACATATTTTTTTTTGGTGTGAATAACCACATATATTCCGGGAAGACGGATATAATTATAAATATATATATATATATATATATATATTAATGGCCTCTCAGAAATACAAATACGTCTGTTCAATTCAATATACTTTATTCGAATGAAATCTGATAATGACAGTAACAATACTTTTATTTCCTTTTTCTAAATTTACTGATTGGAAAGTACTATGAATATGACATTGATACCAATAGTATAAAAAATATAATTATTATAATGTTCTTGGCCATTTATGATCCTAAAAAAGAGACCGAATTCCATTGTGACGCCAGTATTAATGGATTTGGTGGGGTAATACTTCAAAGACAATCGGATAATAAATTTCACCCCGTATTTTATTTCTCAAAAAGAACTACGAGTGCCGAATCTAAATATCATAGTTTTGAATTAGAGACATTGGCTATCATATATTCTCTCAGAAGATTTCAGGTATACCTAGAAGGTATTCCTTTTAAAATCATTACAGACTGTAACTCGTTAACACTTACATTGAACAAAAGAATTTTAAATCCCCGTATAGCCAGATGGGCTCTCGAACTACAAAACTATGATTATACTTTACAATATAGGGCGGTAACAAAAATGGGACATGTAGATGCTCTTAGTCGGTCTGAAATAGTTTCGGCTATTAGTGAAAATGATATTGAATTTAGACTCCAAGCCACCCAAAATAGGGATCTAGATATTGTCAACTTAGGAAACAAACTGGAATCTGGTAATCTTAAATTATATGAGTTGAAAGACGGCTTGGTCTATAGAAAAGAATTGTATTTTTATGTGCCAAAAGAAATGAAAAATAATATCATTCAGATGGTTCACGAAAAAATTGGCCACTTGGGGGTTAATAAATGTTATGACCAAAACAAAATGACTTATTGGTTTCCCGAAATGAAAAACAAAATTGAGATGTTCATTCGCAATTGTATTAAATGCATTATGTATTCTCCCCGAGCTAGGTCAAACGAACGCAACCTTTTCAGTATACTTAAGAAACCAATCCCTTTTCATACTCTACATCTTGACCATTTGGGCCCATTACTTTCTGTCAAATCAAAAAATAAACATATTTTAGTGGTCATAGACGCCTTCACCAAATTTGTTAAATTATACCCAGTTAAGTCGACTAGCACCAACATTCCGATTGGCATAATAAACTGTCAGAAATTGAATTTGCTATAAATAACTCTATACATAGTTCCAGAAAATATACTCCGGCATCACTACTATTTGGTATTGGACAGAGAGGTTTAATCGCTTATCAATTAACAGAATTTTTAGATAATCAAAAAGAGAAAAACCGTGATTTGAATCGTATTAGATCTGAAGCACACGGAGCTATTGTATCATCTCAACAATACAACGAACTTTATTTCACTCGTGGCAATAAGCCCGCTAAAAAATATACTGTTAGTGACTATGTAGTTATTAGAAATGTTGATGTGTCAGTAGGGTGTAATAAGAAATTGATTCCAAAGTTTAAGGGACCATATGTTATTCATAAAGTTTTACCTAATGACCGTTACGTCATTAGAGATATTGAGAATTGCCAAATTACTCAGATTCCTTAAGACAGAATTGTAGAAACGTTTCATATACGTAGCTGGAAAAACTTTAAACTTATAGCATACAATATTTCGTAACAGTTACTATGAAGCAATACTTAATCATTTACAATAATATATTATTTTGTTAATTAATTTTTATATATTACTATAAATTCTAAAATATTTAAATTATAACTAATTTTGTTGTAAGGGTAATCTGTCATTGTCATCAATCTGATTCCAATCAGGAAATTTAGAAAAAGGAAATAAAAGTATTGTCACTGTCATTATCAGATTTCATTCGAATAAAGTATATTGAATTGAGAGAATATATGAAATATGATAGCCAATGTCTCTAATTCAAAACTATGATATTTAGATTCGGCACTCGTAGTTCTTTTTGAGAAATAAAATACGGGGTGAAATTTATTATCCGATTGTCTTTGAAGTATTACTCCACCAAATCCATTAATACTGGCGTCACAATGCAATTCGGTCTCTTTTTTAGGATCATAAATGTCCAAGATTGGAGATTCAATTAACTTTCTTTTTAACTCATTATAAGCTTCAGTGCATTTATTATCAAAATAAATGTTTTATTATTTTTTAATAAATCATACAGAGGTTTAGCTAAGTGGGCAAATCTGGGTACAAATTTTCTGAAGTAAGAGCATAGTCCAACAAAAGACTGTACTTGTTTAAAGGACTTTGGTTCTGGATATTTCAAGATGGCTTCTTTATGATTCTGATTAGGTTTTATACCTTTTCCACAAACATTGTAACCAAGGTAATCTTTTTTGAGGTAGCAGAACTTACATTTGTCAATTCTCAATACAAGACCATTTGACACTAAACACAATAAAACTTCTTTCAATATTTGCATATGTTCGGCAAAATTGTATGATGCAATTAAAATGTCATCCATATATACTATAATCGCACCTCGTTTAATAAAATCTTTTAAAATACGAGAAATAAACCGTTGAAAAACAGAGGGCGCGTTTTTCAGTCCAAAAGGCATTCTAACACATTCAAACTGTCCATGAGGTGTAACAAAAGCGGTATAAGGAGTGGACTCTTGGGACATTTTCACTTGATGAAAACCACTTTTAAGGTCTAACAATGTAAAATATTTTTTTTCTCCTAAATATTCCAGACAATCTTCAATTAAAGGTAGTGGATAATTATCTCTGATAGTGATTCTGTTAAGGTCCCTATTATCAATACACATACGAGTTTCTCCATTTTTTTTTACTAAGACAATAGGTGAAGCATAAGGGGAATCACTATCCTGAATTATTCCCTTTTTCAATAAGTCATAAGTAATGTTTTGGACTTCAATTTTATCTTTATAGGATAATCGTCGTGGATTACTACGTACAGGGTGATCATTAGTTAAGTTAATATTCATCTCAAAATGTTTTTCGACTGGTTCAATTTTAGATGGTCTCAAATAGGATTCACGTATAACTTGGCGAACTATTTCTCTTTCGTTTGTGGATATAGAACTATCGATGTCAAAATCATCAATTGTATGATCATATGATGCATCAATACAACAAAGATCAGAAAAATAATTATCACTAACGTTGGCACTACTATTTGGCCTGACCTCAGAGGGGCAATCTTTAATACAATTGTATGGTTCTTTGTTACTATTATTATCATCAATCACGTCAGAAATACAATTATCGTTTAGATCACAGTTCAGAGGGACAATGGTATGGATACTTTGGTCAATGTCAATAGGGTGTGTTATTCCATAACATAAATGTACTTACTTTAACTTTTCTATCTTTCTTTTACTTTACTATCTCTTATATAATAATAAGAACACAAGATTTATTTATTTAAACTCGTATAATTAATTCTTTATTAAACTTAATTTTACTAATATAATAATATAAAAACTTAGATTAATTAAAATACGTCCTAATTCTAACCGGGTCGCGAATTAACTCTTCGATTTTTATTTTATCATTAATTTCTTTTTTCAAATTGTAAAATTACAGACGGTCATTTGCGTTGATTTTCGTTACTAACGAAAATCAAGGTCTTATTTATGTCGTTCAATTACCTGTTGTACATTTAATTATTAATATGCTAAATTAACATATTGTTAATTAAGCAATTTATTCAAATATTAAATATAATTAATAAGTGCATTATATTGAGAAATAAAGTACGCGTGTATTAAACAGGTAATTGAACTAACGACCGACCATAATTTTACACAACATCTCCCAATCCCTGAAAAAAATACCACTTTGTAAAAATTGGATTTTTTCCAGAGATCGGGGTAAACTTGATTCACGATGCGTTCTGATTTTTAACTAATTAATTAAATTACCAATTACTAAAAAATTTATTCTTATATAATTAACCAGATTTTATTATGCTTTCTTTTGTGCATAAATTACATTTATTCCGACTACATCTGGTTTAAAATCATAATTTTAACAATTACTAACTTTATTAATTTTGAAGAAATATAAAAAAAATACATTTATTTTAAAAAAATTCTTTGTAATTTACGAGATTCTTATTTAATTACTTTTCCAATTTTGATATTCTCGAAACTATTTTAATATATATTATTTATTTTACAAATTTATCTGTTTTTTTTTTTTTTTTTTTAGTTTTCAAATTTTCAATTTTTCAAATTTTAACAATTCCTACACTTTAGATAAAATTTACTTGAGAATTTAGTTTATACATAGGATGACCAATATTTTTAAATTATTTATTTTAACAACTTACTAAATTTATTTCTTTTTTAAAAAATTATAAAAAAATTACATTTATTCCATAAATTATTGTTTAATTCAATATTTTCTTTTATTTAGTTAATTTTATCAATTTTCATACATACACTTAAAAAAATACATTAATATTGTTTCTTAAATTTTTCAAATCTCCAAAATTTACTTAATTACAAATCTCTAAATTTTATTTATCTTTATTATAAATATCCGAATTTCCTTTAAATACACATAAACTAAGGATGTTCTTATAAGACGAAATTAATATAAAAACTAAAATTACTTCTAAAAAATTATAACCCAAACGAAATTAATATAAAAACTAAAATTACTACAAATATTACTACAACCTATGTTACTACCATTACTATAAATAAAACTTATATTACTACACGAAAATCTAAATATACTACGAAAAAAATTGAAACTAATCCCACTATACTACTTTTCCCTAAACGATAGCTCTAGAGGATCTGACGTAGTCTTCCTCCTATTTTCTTCTATAAATTCCCGCTGTTTCTTCACTTTAAATTTTATGTGTTATAAAATTCTCTTTGTTTTTTGCAAAGAAAAATTATAGCAATAATAACTTATTTGTATTTGGGTTAAATCTTTGAGCATTTTTAAGTAAAATTAAAAATGCAAAAGTTTCAACGCAAAATCAATCTTAAAAAATTTGAAAATTTTGAGAACTGATAATTCCGAAAAATATAGTAGTTAACTTCGATGAACAGAAAAAAAAATTAATAGAGATGGAAGAAAAGAGAAAATAAAACAGAAGGAATTATGAAAATCCTAAAATTATGGAAATAGATTGGATTATTTAAATTTTCCCATTCCTAAAAATTTTGGTGTAGTAATATGATAATTTAATTAATGTAGTAATATGCTAATTTAGTTAGTAATATGCTAATTTAATTATTAATTAATAATTGTATAAAAAATTGTTAATTATAATATAAAAGAAAACTTACTATTACTATAGAGTACACAATATAGTACAGTTCGTATACAAAAAAAAAAATATTATTATAATTTGATTATTATTCAATTTTATTTTTGTCAGTCCATAATTTTGTTCTGTTATTATGTAATTCTTAATTTACCATTTACCCTAAGTACACTATTCAATTCATTAGGTACCTCCACCACTTAGTAAGGCCCTAACCAACCTAAACTGAGTTTATGATTTTTTATTTCATTTTTTTATAAAACTTTATCGCCTACATTGTATTTTACTGACATTGTATTTTTCATTTAGATCGTAGTGTTTTTTGGATTTAAACTTACCATTTTTAAGATTTTGTCGAGCTAAACGTCTAATACTTTGCAATTTAAATTTTATTACATTACTTATGTTATCATGATTGTATATAGGCTCAGCAGCTCGATTCATAAATTTAGGTAGTGGATCACAAAATCCATACAAAACAAGTAATGGTGAAAATTTTGTACCTTCATGTGGTGTGTGGTTATGGATAAATACAGCTTCAGCTAACCATTCATCTCAGCTTTGCACATTTTTCTCGACTACCATCTTTAAATACTCAATTAAAGGACCATGCCGGCGTTCCAGTGAACCATTCGATTGTGGATGATAGGCCGTTGTTTCTACCTTCCGAATTTTAAAATTTTACACAAACTTTTAAAAATGTGGCTGGTAAAATTGGTTCCTTGGTCAGTAATCAGTTTCTTTGGAATAATTGAATATTTTAGGATGATATTCTTATAAAATGCGTGAGCTACTATATTCGCCTCCATATTCGGTATAACTACACAATCTAACAATTTTGACAAGTCATCTTGAAAACTCAGAATATATTTGTTTCCATTGTGGGTGATTGGTAAAGGACCCACAATGTCCAAATATACCTTGTTAAACGGACGTTTAGTGTCCGTGATTCCCATTGCCATTTTAATTACTTTGCCTCTTTTGGTAATTTGACATTTAGGACAACTTTTAATGTACCACCTAATTGTCTTTAGCATATTTTTCCAGAAATAGTGTCTTTTTAGTCTGTTGTACGTTTTTACTACACCTAGATGTCCACCTAGCGGTGAATCGTGATACTGTTTAATAATTTTCTCAATTTCTATTTTACTTACTATTTCCATTCTCTTTGCTAATTTTTCTGTTGGTTCGTCACTATCAGAGTCCGAAGAACTACTTTCATCACAAGAAATTTCTTGATATGATTCGTTATGTAGTAACCTGGCCTTTTGATTTCTAGTCAAAACATTTATTTTCACTGGTTGTGTTAATATGTTTTCTAGTTTTTCATCCGTTTCTGTAATGGGAATTCTGCTGAGCGCGTCTGCATTACCTTTTTGTTTGCCAGGTTTGTATTGGATATGAAAATTATATTCTGCCAACCTAACTTTCCACCTATTAATACGACCTTCTGGGTCTTTTTTATTATATTCACTTATCAATGGTTTATGATCAGTGAATACAGTGAAATTACGGCCAAGTAAATATGTTCTATAATTCTTAATAGCCCAATAGATGGCAAGCATTTCCTTCTCTATGGTAGCGTAATTTATATAAAAATGGCCACTAAATCACAG